>JANQDE010000017.1:469443-711992 GCA_037157785.1 Cephalotes varians | reverse complement strand
TGTGTGTGTGTGTAAACAATATAATTGATCTCCGATAAATCAAGAAATATTATTTTAAATAATGCATTTGTCTTTTTAACACAGTTAGTATCTGTTTCTTTCGACATTATTTTGCGATCCATTACGAAAACGTTGATTTAGTCGGCGGATCACGTTATCATCCCACGAATGAAATTATGAAAAAGTTTGAGTTGAGTTTCTATTGTTAGACGCGGCAACTTTGCACATTGTTGGATATGAATTAACTTGCACTTTCCTAGCACTGTGACGAATTGCACAACTAATGAAGACGTTACCATTGTTAGAACAATTCTACCTATCTACCCAGTCTCCAGGATCCATCCTTTTGCATTTTAGATAAGGGAATATTTACTTTTCCTAGCATTCGCGTAATATCACATAAAATAACAAATTATATGATACACTAATAACATATATCGTTACGCACCCCTCCTCCCCGGTAATCGAAAATCAACAAAGCTTGTTTGAATAGTAAATTAATATCATTGAACGCGTGTGAATCGGATATCGATATATCAGGATGACAATATACTCATTTTCGATAGATGATAGGTTTAGCAATGAGGGCGTGTACCATCGGATTAACAGAAGCAAACAAACTTGTTTTCTCTCCGCACTATCATGCGCCGTGATAAATTATATCCAATGTCGGCAGTATTGTTCTACAAACGATCGCTATCTATTGCGTGTAATCCATTCTTGAATGCCTTGCGCAGTCGGATATTAATCTCTCGCGAAAGTGATGCTGCAATAAACAATGTTCCTTCAAGTAAAAAAATATCGTTGCGTGAAACTTTTGGAAGCAGTCGGGCTACTATGAACTACAGGTTTTTCTAAGTTTCAATTGGAATAATAGTATAACTAGGATTATTTGAAATATTTTATTTCTAAAGAAGAAAATCTAATGAATGATTCTAATCCTTTAAAATTTTATTTTACAATTGAAATATTTTTATTAAACACATAATGAAATGGTATATCAGTTTGGCAGGATGCGTTATCGAAGTGCATGACAATAGAGTTAAAATATTTTACAACAGCTTACAATTTTTTCTAAACTAAATAATCCAGCAATCATTAGAAAAGGGTTCGCAGGCAAGACGGTAAGACAACAGAGTAGAGAATGCTTTTGTTCGGTCATAGTTTGCAAAAATATGAAATGGGACAGTGAAAAAGATGAACCGTGAAGGCGTGAAAGGAACGGTATTCGGTCGCAAGGGAAAGATGAATGTTAACGAGAGAGAGCCAGCTGCAGCGTGCAGCCGAATAAAAGGGAAGGAAAACAAAGTGGAAATGCAATGCACGCTTGTCGAGTCGAATACGGTGAACGAAGCGGAGGACGAAGTCGCGGAGGCGATGTATCCTGCCGATGATAATAATATGCATCCTGGAAAATTACATTCTCGTTACTTCGTGAAGCGACTAAATGTCGCACGAGAGATCCGTTCGGAGCTCGAGGTGCGATGGTGAGGGAGAAGCTCGGAAGCGGATGTAACCAAGTGGCGGCAGCTGGGAAATGTATTTGTGAAATGTATTTGTGAACTGTGCATTTGGCATAACGATCTTGGTGTTTTACTGCGCGAATACGAAAAAGAAATCGAAACAGTTCTTAGATTGTTCGAAATAGCTGAAAAGACGAGTGAAAATTTAAAATAATTTTAAAATAAGTTTTTTATCTGTTATTTCAAATCGTGAGATATAAAATTTTCAATTTGATATACAAGTCCTATAATTTTATTTTTAACACACTTTTAAATAATCTTTTTTTTAAACAATTTAAATATAAATATACGCTAATCCGTTTTATCATGCAATGCAATTAATTATATGGATTATACGCGTAACATTATGTAGGACTTCATAAAAAATATGTAACTACAGCGGGCAACAACGTTATTAAGAAACGAAATTTAATTTGCATATGACAGTACGTTTCTTCGTTAAGGGCTTTAAATAATCAAAATGAATTGTAATCACTAAGCGTACGTATAACTTCATTGCGGCTTCGTATAAACCTTTACGTGCGCCGTCTTACATGAATTTTGCACGAGGCTTTCCTTCTTTGTTTCCTAACGGAAATTGGATCGATAGACAAGATTTTCGCTATTTGGCAGTAACACCGTAAACATTGTGATATTCGTTTCGGAAATCCGTGAGTGGAAAATTCGGTCAGCGGATTGAATTCCGTTGCCAAATATGTCAGTAGTTTCGAATAACGTTATTCACGAATTTGAACACATTATATTCTATTTAAGAAGAACATGAACAAAATATTCGTTCTTTCAAAACTGCTCGGACCGTGCTGAGAAAGTAGCGTTGGAAATAAACTACGAAATTAAGTAGAAGTAAATAAAGCGCGCGTTCGTACAAAATAATGCAAAAGAAATCAGTGAAATTGAGTTCTTACATGCAGGAACGAATTAGACGTTAAGCGTTTGTGCGAAGCCAGTCGCATGAATGCCCCCGAACTGCTCGCTAATCTTCTTAAATCGAAGGAAAAACTTTTTTATACTTACTCGGAAAATGGTTCTTTGAACTCCGCGAAGATTCGAAAAGGAAGGATTGATCGTACCAAATTTTCTCGGCAATTTGTATACGCATACCGAATGAATCGCAACCATTAAGAGTCGTTACGAATCGAAGCGTTTTGTGAGTGCTCGCGTTATAGATGACCCATCCCCAGGTTGCTAAGATTTTGCAGCAACTTCGCAAGTACCTTCTCTCGTTAATCATGGACGATACTTGTCAATAGGAAGTTTAGGAGGGCAACTAGCGCGTAGTCAGAATATTCTCCACTTTGTTAACCGATGAACGGCTTTTAGATAAAACTACGAAACGATCGTCGAAGAAGTCACCCTTGAGTAAGCAAATTTTAATTGCGAGTAGTATTCAATTAGCGAAGAGAATAAGAAGTACCGTCGCGAAAAGTTTTTCTGTCTAATCTGTTTGCGACAAGCAAGGTGCATATCGAAACAAAAGAGTATAATGAATTACTTAAACTCGAAAATTATGGTAAGAAAAATTTATTTTTCAATTTTTTTCGAACAGATGCAATATAAAATTATGATATTGGATTTATAACAATTGTTTAAAATAAAATCGTAAAAAATAGAGATTTTATCAATCTTAAACCTGTAACAAGATATAAATCTAAAGTGAAATGACTTGCATATTAAAACCAGTTAGAGATTCAAGAATCGTTCGTTTACGCACTTTTTACCGCGAACCTCTATTTTATTCTTGACGCTTGAATAAAAAGCATGCGGGAGCATTAATGGCGGTCGACGATAATAGATGGATAAGAAATCTTTGCGCGCGAGCAAACTTTCCGGAAAACTCATTGTTCAACTATTTTTTCGAAACTGAAACATTAAAAAGTACGGATAATGTTCTATTTCTGCATTATCTATTATTTTCAAATCTTTGAATATATATCACAAATTAATAGTGGTTTGAGTTAAAAGATAATTTTAATTGAAAAGCAGGGATACGTAGGAATTTAATCTTCTCGCTGACATTAATTACATTCGGGCGCTTAATTTCTATCACGCTCGTTACATAAATTTCCAACTGTCACCGTTTTATTGGAAAGAAAGCTATACAATAAAATAGACTGTGCCCATTAAAAACAGTATATTTTGTATTACCTCGTAGTAATTATTACTATATTATTTAGCGTTATTTTGCGCTTTGGATGAATGTGCAGTTTGTTTTAATGTCCGTTCATTTTTACGCAGTTTGAACAAAATTGTAATTACATTTTTATTCTCATTTACTCACTCTCTCTCTCTCTCTCTCTCTCTCTCTCTCTCTCTCTCTCTCTCTCTCTCTGAGATAATAGACTTTCTGAAAAATTTTGCATTAATTGTATAATTTCGATAGTGAATATGAATTTCAAAACGTGTATTATGCGTTTATTTTTAGCGAGAACTCAAGTTTGCGTTCCATTTGAATGGAGTTTCCTGTGAGCGATTAGTACAAAACGGAGCGTGGAATATTAATTGACATCGAAATGGCAGATTCGCTCGATTTAGCATCGACGAAATTTCACGCTTGCATGGCTCTCACACAGAAAAACGATCCTTCGATTCAGTCCTATCTACCGCGCTTCGAAACTAACGGCATTAACGTTAAGCGTAATGGAGGGCTAATTATAACAACACACTGGGGGTTATATTTTTCTATCGTTTCAGTGCAATTGAGGATATAGCTATTATAGATTCAAAACGTAACGGCGAACTGAGCGTTGTACCGCGTCGCATCTGCATAACGCACCGGATACGGCACAACCGCATGTTACGCGCTTTTCCCGTTTTTCTCTCTTCTATTTATTTATCTTTAACAAGGCTCGGCGATTTTTAGTTTTTACCTTGCGCCGCCGCGCCGTATGCACTGCCGCGCTTTTCCGTGTCCCGCATTT
This sequence comes from Cephalotes varians, assembly GCA_037157785.1. Lineage (NCBI taxonomy): Eukaryota > Metazoa > Arthropoda > Insecta > Hymenoptera > Formicidae > Cephalotes > Cephalotes varians. The sequence continues at coordinate 707,551 of JANQDE010000017.1, read as the reverse complement.
TACTCGATCCGCAGCGTCAATAACGCGACGCTTTTGGAAAGCTTCCAAACTCGCCCGGTTGCGTACCACTCTCCAGTTAATTCCAATTTATCGTTTACCGCATAAAACCGTGTAAATATGCGGGCTCTTAAGTCGCGGCCTATGGCTCGGGCGAGTCTTCCATAGCAAAATTTGTCTACGCGCCTTCTATGGAACGTTGTTCGCGCTCGCGATTTCTGATCTCTCGCGATTGTTACCTGATCAATTATCCCTCTCTCCTCTCAACAGCTGCTGTAACAATAGTGTCATTGTGATGGATTAACGATGATATACGAGGTCAGTGTTGTTATTACTCACTGCACCGCAATAACCCGCACTCATTGGATATCACTGTCATCCAGGTCGGCTCGTCTCCGGTCTAGCATTTTTGTAATCCGAATTCAATAAAAATGCAGTTATTGTGATAGGCACTCACTTTTCCTCCAGTTTTCTCGTTTATTGACACTTGTGTCACGTGGCGGGAATCAATTCGCTTCGCGTTACCACGTAATGCTATTCTACAAATGCGTCGGGTATTGTATACCTACGCCGGCATTGTTTAATAAGAGATGAGCTTTCCGCACGGTGGGATTCTTTCAGTTTTGATCAGGGTGAATATTATTCGCATCGTAAAAATGGCGCTCGATATTGTAAGAAAATGCGTTTTCAAATTAAAAAATAGTCTCTTATTTATGTAGAAATAAAATGTTACACGAAGCACATTAAAATAAATTATGTAATTGTTTTGAATGAGATACACACACATATATATATATATATATATATATATATATATATATATATATATATATATATACATATATATATATATGTATATACATTTTTTAAATGCTAAAAATATATCAAGTCTTAGAGGAAATACAAAGCAGTAAATCAACTTTTTTATTTATTGACTTGCATATTTTTGTGTCACTAACAAAATTTTGACGTCACGCAGATAATTAACAGATGCTCTTATACTATTACGGCTATCCATTAAGATAACATACGGTATTACCTGCGATAAATCATTACAAATTTTTTTTGTTTTGCTATGATTCGAAAGAACTGTTATAAGTATATCTATTTTGCGCACATTCTGGACTATCTCTCGGACTTGCAAAAAAAAAAAAAAAAATGAAGTCCTGCATTTTTTATATATACATTATATATACATTTATATATACAAAATTCTGTTTGAAGTAATTTTGTTATACAACTACAACGACAAGTTTTTGTTTCAAGTATCACGTAGTATGTGTGCTGTCGAGAATGTTAACTATGAGAAAGATGGGGTGTGAGGTGTTAATGGGATGGAAGTTATCAGCGATATTATTGCACGCCTTGGCATCTCATCGTGTAGCTCGTTGTCGCGCGCTCTCGATAATGGGCGGGCAATACGACGCATAGTATGTGCCGTAGTGCATAATTTACGCGCAAGTCACGACTATATTCGGTTAGATGCCTTTCTAGAGGTCGGCATACTCGTGGATAACCCTTCAGGAATTTCTAATCGAAGCTGCTCATCGCGATACACTTGGTGTGAATTCACAGGCATTCTATCGCGTTTGCCAATTATTAATGTAAAGCTAAATGCTGAAGTGCTGTCAGCCGTGTTCACGCTTTTCACATTGGATTTAATTTTATAAAATTTCCTTGATTTTCCGTTGAAATCCGTTGTATTTCGAAAATTAATTTGACATAAAATGAAAATGATATTCTTTCTTTAATTACTGTTGGTATCAACAATAATGCAGAGCTTACACGGAAAGAATAGTTTTGCTGAAGAATCTAAAAATTTAGCTAGGTACAGATCTGAAAATATCTTTGTTATAGACCAGATATTAGAACAGATGTTATGGACAAAATAATTACATAGGATACTCAAATTGATTGCTAGGATATTAAAATTTTTTGCGGTATTGTTATCAACGCTTAAGCTTCTATATAAATATTTATAAAATTTATATACTTTCCGTGTACGCTCTGCATTATTGATACCAATAATAGTTAAAAAAATATATAATTTTTATTTTACGTTGAATTAATTTTTAAAATACGGATTAGAGATCAAGAAAATTTTATTCATCAACGAAATCTCATCAAGAAAATTTCATTCAAACTGTTTTTTCCGTGTATATTTATATTTATTATAATATTTTTACAAATTTCAACGCAAAAATCCAAGACAATTCATACTTCAATATTTAAATTAATTAATTAATTTAGACTTTTAAATTTAGACATTGAAGATTTTTTTCATTGCATGTTAGGAAGTTTAACAGAGTGTACCAAAGACATCCAATCCTTTCCCTCAAAGATGTCATTTCGCGAAGTAGAAATCGAATAAGCTTTGTTCATTATCGAAGTTCTCAGAATCTCCAGCTAAGTTTGAGACAAATAGCTGTTATTCCACTCGCGTTCCGAGTTCAAGGTTGGAGTTTCGTTGCAAGTCCTATTTACAGATCATAGACCAAGTTCTAGTATTTCGTACGCAATCGCGTCAGTGTAGATGTTTCTATCCCGACGTTTCTGCTCGTTTAACTCGCTGGATCCCGTTGACCCGTGCAATTCAACATGACACTCACGAGAACTACGTCTCCCTTGGGGGTGGTAAGCCAAACCAACAGCGAACGCCGATGTGGAAGGCCGATGACGGATATGGTGACCCGTACATCGAGCCTTGCCCATCGAAATAACTATACACGCGTGAATACGCGCGTTAGCGGCGTCAGCAATTAAGGTAATGGCCGTGTAATCGTTGCGGTCGATTTATAGAAGGAATTTTCGATCCATGCCGCGCGACACATCGTTCGCGTAATATGCTGAAAATTGTCGACTGCCGAACATATATATATATATATATACACACCTCGTCCGCGTCTCATTTAACTTAATATTAATTTAATAATATGTGGCCGAGTTAACTGTTTCGATTTAGACGATTTGTGTTATTCCGTCATTGCGCGCACTTGAACAATACATGACGCGCATTTTAAATTTTAATTAAATTGCGCGTAATGAATTGTAATTATTTTATAGTTCGTTTACTATAATACTACGATAACACGAGAATTATTGATGGTAATGCCGGTAGGATTGCGTTGCACACGTGCGGTATTATATCTAGATAGAGTTGTTAGATATATGATATATATAGCACTGTACGAGAATACACGTGCATTAATACGCGCGCGGAACAACAATTAGCATAATCGGTGGCAGCATCGCAGAAATTTCTTAATTGTTTTCAATTTCAAAAATATTTTATAATTATTGTAATTATAATATTTCATAAATATTATAATTAATATTATAATTACCAGATATTATTGTTCACGATATTTTAGCGATATTTATGCAAATGTCCTGTGCGACAGGAAACGATATTGAAACGGCAAAGAGTATCATTAATAATACTTAGCCTTCCGTGTTGTTGTCATTCTTGTCGTGCGTTAATCTAAGTACATTGATAGTAATCAGTTGAAACATCGATGTAGTTAACCGTTGCGTGCGGTAATCGAAATGTTACGTTGAGTAATTAGCTCAGGTGTAATCAATCAAGCGTCGACCGCGAACAAGCGATGATGCATAAATACGCGAACGAAATAATTGCGAACACGCTCGTACATATTTATGTACACGCGCGCATACGTGTTTTGGGTACGCATAAACATTTCCATCGCGTATATGTACAATATATTAACATAGCGAGTACTTAAACGCGTTCATAAAATTAACAATTGGCATAATAACGCGCTGCACTTGGGAAGGAGCGTTTGTTAATTGCGAACGACCGTTCATCCGTTCATCTTGATTTATTTGAACAAGATGTATTTGAATTAACCACTTGAAGAAGGATTACGAGAAACGTAGACGTCCTGCAATATTTATTTTTGGTGCGCTAGCATTTTGCAAATTTGCAAGTCATAATGTGCTAATTCCGCATCGTGAATTTTAACAAGATTTGTCGACGTAACTTCGTTACATCGCGCGACCTTCTTTATTATCCTGTCGTTCGTACGACAGATTTTTATTCGGCGTTTTCGCGGTTATAGCAATTTGCGTCACTCCAAATGACAATTTGCGCGTCGCGTGCGGGTAGTAATTAGTTCGCTTTTGTATTGATTATTGAGCATAAACTAGCTTACGAAATTTCGATCACGTAAATACGCATCTGTATTCATCCGGCCATTCGCGCATACGCGCATTAGCAGCCTCGAAACTTTAGACAATACATGATGCGTAAATGTCATAGCGTGTCCCTGGCAAACCCGAGTGTTAATCGAATACTTAACGTTTTACTCACTGCATGTTGTACACTGTGGAACTTTCTAGGATGTCCCTCGGTACGTGACGAAATGTAACACCTCATTCCATTAAACTGCAACGAAAAAAGCAGAGACAATCAACGTGAAGTTGTACGGAAACCTCGAAAAATTAATATCAAGCTGAGATATTGAATTATACTTTTAACGTCCGCAAACGCAAAAGGAAAAAGGGTACATTGTAAATCTATTTATATCTAGCCGTTAATTCGCTGGAGGAAGAACCACTTTTCGTTCGATATAAATCAACGTCGCTCGTACGAACTTTCAAGATCCTTCCAGCAAAAATTATTGGCAGGCGAAAGCTGCGTGTATCCTCCTTGTGCCGATGTGGCTATATATACATACATATATATATATATATATATATATATATATATATATATATATATATATACACACGATGTGTATGTATTTACAGATCGCTCGATATATCTTTCTGTTAAGCTGGGATATCTCGTAGGATGACACATACTTGACATCACGACGAGGGGCCCCGTCAAGTTGAATCATCTAGGGAGCTGTTAGAACATTTTTAAGATAATTTGCTAGTCCAAAATGCTCCTGAAATCGATTGAGTTACATAAGTCGTTACATAATTGTTTTTTCAAGCTTGATTTTGTGAACATTGTTAACTGTTCGCTATTTTTATTGCGACATTTTTATTATCGACGATTCGGTTTCTCGATTCGTCTTAATGCTAACAAAATATATGCTACTCTTAAATACCAAGATTGGCGCGTACAGTGATGGGTCGTTAAAATAGCAACGTCGTACTTGATAGCAACTGTGTTAAGCCGAAAGCACCGTTTTCAGCAGCACCCATCTAGCTTCCGTGAACTTTAACCTGCCATGTTGACGGAGAAGCGTAAACTTATTACAGCACTCTCTGATGGACCACTTTTAGAGAGCGCAGGCTGAGTAGCCGTGGTACTCTCGCAGCGTGTTACGTAGATGGATTCACCGAAGGGCGATGGATTTGCCCATGTGTATCATAATCATCATTAATTTCATTGTCATGATGTCACGTAGGTGGATGCGTCACACGCGCCTGGCATTTCGTGTGAAATTACATCGATCCTAACGCGATATTTTAATTATTATGCATTACCGTAACTATTAGAAAAGATTAGATGTTTACACCGCGTTTTGTTAAATCGCAATTCAACAAATCTTGATTTCACCGTTTGTGAAAGACATAATTAATCAATTTTTACCGTAATATGATCATTTTTTTTACATGTCGCCTCTTCCTCTTATCCTCTTATTATCTTCTTTAATACTAATAAATTACAGCCTTTGTCTGGGAGCTTTAAAATCGCAGGATAAAAGAATTAGACTTTTCACAAAGTTATTAGATGTTCTCGCGAAGATAATCCTTGCGCTACTTGGATTCGTCTGCTTTAGTATGATTTAAATGCATGTACTTTACGATGGAAACTTTAACAAGAGAATATAGTGTCCCTTTGTTGCGTTTATTCGATTTTAATGTCATCTCAAAAACGACATTATTTTTCTAATATGTGTTATATCATATTAGAAAAATACTCGTATGTTTTTACAAATAAGTAATTATAACATATTATTATGAGGAAAGGTTATTGTCACGCACAGAAGATAGATGTTTTCAAATTTATTAACCGATTATTGTTGTTGTGAAATTGTTTTCATCATGTTTACAAAATATTTTGTCGAATATAATACAAACAAGATCAATAATATTATGTCAAAGTTTGAAACAACTATATTTAGATGTTTTTTTTTAAATATGGACGAAATTTATACATATTATACACTGAGTTTGAATTAGATCATTTATATATTTTGCTTATTGCTTGGGACAAAAATTCAATCTCATTAATTTACATGGGACTGTGATCTATATTCCTTTTGGAAAAACTATTTTCCATTTCTCTCGCCGTCTCATAGCCAGCCAGTTTCATTTCCTTTTATTATTTTCTCGCACCCATGAAGCAAGAGTGAGCTGATTGGTGAAGAGTGAGCTGGCTGAGAATAATACTGCGACATGCTTGGCTTGCCGCCATGCATATTATATTTTCTACGAAGCACAGCTTTTCTTTTTCTTAAAACGTACACGAGTATCTAATATTTTCAATTTTCATTGACAATTTTGATAATTTTCTCGTGGCACAATGTTTTTTTTTACGTTTTTATTTTATTTTTCTAAAGACACAATTTAAAAAAATATTGAGAGAAAAAATGTAGAGTAACAATGACGCTATTTTCAAGTATAAAAGAATTAATTTTTTTTTTTCATCGATGTTAAAGAGATATAAAAAATCACAGAAATAGCAGAAGTACACGAATGAAAAATATACAAAGGATAGAACGTACAAAGGAAAAATCGCATTTGTCATTCACGTGGTTTTGTTCAGTCAAGTGAAATGTAAGCTAAAATTGAAATATAAAATTTGTTAAAAAACAATGTTCAATGATCGTAAAAAAAGAAGAGTATTGATCAACGATTGAATCAACGATGAGCAGCTAGGTTCTGATCAATTGAATTAAAAACCGTTGAGTTAAATGTTATGTTAAATATCCGATAAATTTTCCTAAAATTCCACATTTGCTGAAAGATAAGAGCACAAGATAATTTTTGTAGTAATCGACACAACAGTCATCGTTCGTTGAGTTATATCTCTGGAAAACGTTTTTGAGTTTTTTTTAGTGTCTTCGCTATTACAACATTCCGTTGATCAACATAGATGTCGAACGAATATTTTATCTCCTGAGGCACAGATAAAAATTATATAATAAAAATTCTAATATGTGTCTGCATTGTTTAATCTTCTTTATCTGACGTGACATACGAATATAGCGTACAACAAAAAAAAGTAATATTAGTTTTTCGGTGTGCAAAGCAGACGGGAAATCGGAATAGAGGAACATCCGAATACCGAATTGCGCGGCATGAAAAATAAGCGAGTTCCTCCGCTTGCTCATCGCTGTTTTGCTTGGCACAAAGTAAACGATAGCGTAAATAGAAGAGTGGACAAGATAAACGAAGACGGCGAGATAGGCAGAAACGGCTAAATCGATTCGCGAACAGTCGAGTCGTGCCGACTGTACAGTCCGCTGGTCAGAAGAGGCTTTGGTGCCTGCTCGCTTTGACGATAGTTTTTAGAAGTCGGGACCGTTCTGCTTACCGGCCATGTAATCTTCGGATCACTGATTTGGAAATATCTTCCATAGTGGATGTACTTTCAATCCCGCGCAGTATTCTTCGTCTCGTGGAATAAGCACGTTGATTCTAGATCTCGCGGAATGTAACATTATATCGATATTTACGCCAATATTATGCCGTACAATATCGCGAATATGTACTGCGTTGTACGTCGACACGTGTGGCAAAATATATATAAATTGTTTGCATTTAGATTTTATTAAAAAATGTACGATCGTGGTCTCTTGGAAAACGTATGAAAGATTGATATTTTCTTCCCGTCTATTTTCTTATGTCTATTATCACGAGCATCTAAAAAAAACGTTAAGTACAATACGGAAGTAAATACGGAAATTATTGAATGAAACGTGATAAATTTACGCTGGAAAAGGGTTGCAATGAATTCAGTACATCGATTGCATTCGATTCGATGATTCGAGGAGAGACTCGTGATACCGAACGATTGAAATTTCTATTCTAGAAGCGATGAAGAGGAATGCGTTAAACCCAACGATCCGTAAGCGTTTCAACATTCTTAGGAAGCGGTGAAGTTAGTGGAAAGAAGCCTTGGCGACCTATCATCTAAAAAAAGAACCTTTTTTTTGCGAGTCAAGTATTGACCCATCGAGTTGAAAACTCTACAAAAATCCATCGTAAGAATGGCTGAAAATTTCTGTTCGCGGTTCAGGTACAAACGAATTTTACGAATAAATGATTTGAAGAATTGTAAAACGAAAATTCGGTCAAGACATCATTCTGCGTGAGATTAATTCATCTAATATATGTAGAATAATTACTCTTCTAATATATTATGTATAAAATTTGCTAATCTTAAATATTTTCCTTGAATCTTTAAAGATCATTTCTCGATGATCTAAAAATTAGCTTCCGAAAATAGCTCTGATATTTGGCGACGACGAAGCAAATTTCTTCCCTGTCATCCGCATCCGTAGCTTTTGAAATATTTTTCTCTCTTTGCGTATCACGCATTGATCGTATCTCACATATCGTCGTCCTCTCGCATCGCTGTTCGATATTCCCTCTGGCTTTCGGAACCCGGTGCAGATAATCAGCGTAACGCGATTTGTTTTTCCACGTCCGTGCCGCAATCCCAGTTCAGTCGATGTCTTTAGCGGAGATTTGAAAAAACCCGTTGGAATTGAACGAAATGCGAGAGACCCGCGGGATAACGAGGGAATTGCATTAGTGCGCGACCGTACACACGCGTGAGAAAGATTGTGCTGTTCTGTAACCTCCGTTCACGTAATTACCGATCATATTTTACCGTTCAAATGTGTTCTCCGTTCGGCAATCAGTTTGAGCAAACGATTACAGAGAAGAGAGCTTGCAAACTACGTAGTCAATAAGACATTTTGTAGGAAGAAGAATTTAAAACTACCTCTCTAAAAAAGAGTTTTATTCGAATTTGTACAACGAAGTACAAGTAAATTAATAAAGATATTTGAAATATTGTAATTTTTAATATATTCTAAACATTTTTTATACAATTAGCATTATTAGCATTATTAGCAATGAGTTTTGATTAAGTATTTTTATCATTATTAATGACTGGATCTTTTATTACGCCGAAATTATAACCATCTCTGAGTTATCTAAAATGATGACTACGTTATTCTGAACCTGATCGCAAGTTTCACTGTATCTCTCTGTTAGCTGTATTCTCTGGAAATTATTAACTCGAAATATACGCATCTCTATTTGTTAGATTATATAAACCATTCTCAGAAGCAAAACATAAATAATGAAGTTGGGATGGAAACTTAACAAAAGTTATAAATTATAATAAAAATAAGTTGGTTAACATCATTGGTTAACGCGTCACGTTACGATTATAGATTTAGACTATAGATCAATTAAAATAAAAATAATTGATTGCGGATATTTTCCTATTTTTAGATTGAATAATTCATATTGTACAGATTTTTTTTAATTTATTGGACATTTCGTTCCGCTAAGTTAAACCTTATGACGGGAGGCAGAAGGATAAAGGGGAAAGGGTAAGTAAAGGGAAATAGCTATAATCAGCCACACAGCCACGCTGATGTATATCCGACGTGCGACATGCTCCCGCTGCCGTTCTATTTTCTCGCCTAATACAACAGGGTAGTGTTTTCGCTACGTCGAGTTCAGTCGTCATTTTCGTGCATGTTAACTGGCTGATAAAAAAGAAATCCAAGCCTGCACGAGTCCTGTAGCGCCTGCTGATAGATCAGCAACGTGTTTTGCAGCTACGGTGCAGCACGCGCCGATGTGTTCTGACCCGATGCGACGTAGCGTGTGCATCGCGCCTTGATACGCTACGCCGCGGCTCGCGAGAAGGCAGCGGGTTTCCACCATAGATCGTCATTATCTCACGAAACGGTTGGAAAAAGAGGCACGACGAAAAAAAAGCAACGGTGCTCTTACAGCGGGTCGCCCGCGTATCTTGCTTTGCGGCCCGCCGCTCTGAGTATGAAAAGTTACATACGCGCAGATAGGAAAATGCCCCTTGCCCGTAACAACCGCGAGCGGTGACGTAATCTATAGGGACACCTACATTTTCGGTCTGTCCTCGGTGCGGGAGGGAAATATATACGCTGCGGCGGGAATAAAAAATCGCGGCTGCAAAATTTTTGAGTTAGATAACTGTCACAACTGTCTCGAATGATTGATTCTTTAAATCGGCTAAACAAATGCCAGAGAGGACAAAACATGAAATACACCGGCCGTTATTTCAATAGGTATGGATATCGATATTTCGATAAGTTACTCAATATTGAAAGGATCGTTTGTTTGATCGCGATAGCGTTGAAGGGTTATCGCAGCAATTATGGAAACTCAGGAATCTAAGCGCAATAATCATTTGTATAGTGTTATGCATACGAAATGCTGCGATCGTGGTAGCGGTACAATAACATCCGTTGCGTTTCTAATTAACTCAGTTACTACTTCGATAATGAATAACAATATCAATTATGCGTTGTTGTGCCGTGCCGCAATGTGTACAATTATTATTCCTGCGTAACATTGAATTGGCGCGTCAATCATTAACAACAATTGTAAAACTTACGGAACGATATATAATGCATGAAGGGTTGCTTCTGAAAGATTATAGGCAGTTCGTTTTGTTAGAAGTAGTTTTGTTAGAAGTAGTTTGGCACAATGCATTTCGCTGATATTACCTTGCCTCGTTAGGAAAATTTGTGGAGGGTGAGCCGCAGTCATGTGAATGTTTCGAGAGGAGAAGTACAGCGGTCACTTTGCAAAATGAATTTTTGATTCTCGAGGCAGAATAGCCTCGTTTCTCAGACGCGTACAATTTTAAAATTAGATTTCCGACGGTACCTAAACAGTTCACAGAAGAATTCTCTGTGTCCCCACAAACATCTCTCACGAACATCTTTCTGACCGGATCTGCGAATAGCGGGCAGCCGCCGAAGCTATTTTTATCGAATTGCTGGATAGACGTTATATATGTGCGTCCTAATAAAGAACGATTGGAACGCGTAGCGGAACGTGCTGGAACGAGCGGAATTTCTCCGTGTGGCACGAAACAAAAACTTAGAACGTGACGCTGTAGATATCGAACGGTAACGAGAGAAGAAAAGAGCCCATAGACAGGGCCACGCTACTTTGCGACACAGGCTATAATTTTTGTTGTCAACGAGGTACTCGATTCGAAGAGAAAAAGAAGGAGAGAGAGAGACGCCGGGTTAATTATTTTTCTCCGAACCCCGAGCTTGCGCGAAGTTCTGGAAGGGATATAAATTCGCTTCCGCGTCTTGTATTTCAGGACCTCTTATTCGACCAAAGTAAGAAAAACGGGTATCTCGTAAGCCCGGAATATTAGAAACCGACAATTGTTTTTAACATTTTCATTTCATTTTCTTTATAGTTGTTACTCGATAATATCGAATGAAATTCGACTTTCTTCGTAAAATTATAATAAAAGATGATTCTAATTTTTATAACTTTTTAATTTAGAAAATCAATGTATGTAGATATTTTGCTATATTTTTCTTTGCACTATGTAGCAGGTGTTGTGGTACAGCGTACTAATGAGCACAACTAATTTATTCTTAATTAATCTGTTTATACAAAAACAAAGTTTGTTCGAATCAATTATAAATATTGGTGCATATGTTATGAATCGAATTTCGATATAATAAAAGCAATTTTGTTATTAAATTTTTATTTATTCATTATTTGTATTTTTGAGAAAATATAAAAAGTTTTTTATTGACGATAAAGTTTAAAGTAATAGTACGTGATAAAGTTTAATACGTGATTCTCTGGCGAATTAAGTCGTTAATTCTCGTTAGACGTAATTTTTTTCCTCATTTTTACTTAATTATTACTTGTATAAAGTTTATAGAGTTTCACCAGCAAATACGTTTTCGTATATAATTAATATTAATACAATTGTAAACCATAATTTGATATGTATTTATTGAGTAATTTATTAAATAAATAATTAATAGTATTGCGATTATGACTTTTATGTATATCTTATTTCTTATCTTAATATTTTTATAACTTAAAATATAAATGTTTTATGCAATACTTTTGTACCCAGAAATTTTGAGAGATATTTTCTACATAATATATAAAGTAAAATAATAACATCTCTTTCTCTCTCTCTCTCTCTCTCTCTCTCTCTCTCTCTCTCTCTCTCTCTCTCTCTCTCTTTCAACATTAATTTTCTAAGTTTCTGTCAAGTTTTAAGATTAAATATTTTAAATAAGAATATAATTAAATATTTTATTTATCACTTCGATAGTTTTCGTAGCAATGTGTAACTTCCGTGATGATTCTATTTTGTAAATATATTCACGAGATGCATTATCCCAGAGGCATAAGATGATTCTTCGCTTTAGAGCAAACGTTGACAACCGCATCTTCCTTTTTCCATATTTCTCCATACACGTCCTTCCTCAGTCTAGATAGACAAACTGCCACGCATTATTCTTTCGCACGCATACAAAGCGATTCGTTACCATATTACATCGTAAATGGGATATCAAGTCTGCACACATACATGTTGCGTATTACTCTTTATATATTAAATCTTTCTTACAACTTGATATTAACTCTGTTAAAATGTTATTGCGAATATAAACTAATATTTACTAGAACGCAACTGTTTGTAAAATAGCAACAATAAAATTACAAATATCATAAAATATATAAACATGAAAAAACATTAGAAAAAAAGTTATTAGTTTTATTAAGTTTTTATGTGTAAAAGCTCAGAAATAATTGAAACGTTTTAATTTACTGTATTCTATTAGTTCGGCATAGTCGCCTTTTTACGTTTTCTTTCGATAGATTTGAGTCTTGGATTAATACTTAATTAGTTTATAAATGATAATTTGATCTTCCTCTCTACTCTTTCTTCTTTTTCTTTCGTAATTACAACTTGAAAAATTTCTTAGACGTGGTTAAAAGGTACTCAGGAACCTGAGAAAGTTACTGGCCCAATTCAATGAGAATGAGGTCGATGAAGGTCTCGGGAGTCACGACTTCTCATTTGATTCGACAGTACGAAATCGAATCTAGTCGTAGAGATAGAAGTATAGGCGAGTTAGATTGTACCGTAATATGGGAAGATTCTCCACCGATATCTTTTTGGTTTCGGTTCCTCGGATCAGAATATTCCTATAAGATTTTATTACTAACATTAATCGGGCGGTTTTCGATACTTGTACATTTTATGTACAGTTGTACAGTTTCATAAGAATATTCCTGTTCACCGAAATTTACCAATACGATCCGAAATGAAATTTCATTTCGATGAACTTTGACCCCGCGTGACTATTGGTCGGCCTGGCCGCGATAGTTGCACTTTGCTCATTGGTCAACTAATTTAACTGTGTAAATACCATATTGGTTCACCTAGTTGGCCGCGATGATCTGCCAATACCATTATACGCCATCGTCTCGGTCGTTGATTCACAGCACATCTTCCTGCACGTCTCTTGCAGAAGAACAGCAACTTGGCTAATAACTCAACTATGCTTCATTAATTGTGAACAAATATGGACGCGACGATCAAGCAATGTTATTCATATTATCTTTATCCTTATTCTTTATCCTTCAAATTTTATATGTTTAATATTTCTATTTGATCGGATTTAATTACAGCTTAACTATAGCTTAACTACAACTTACTACAGCTTAACTACAGCTATGAGTTTATTTGATCCGGACAAAATATTCTTTTTTTCTGGCAGAACTCTTGCCTGTGTTTTTGGACATCATTTTTAACATATTATTTGGACATTATTATTTCTTTTTGTTTACAGGCTTGAATTCTATATAGTTTAGCGTTTTATTTAAGAAAAAGTAAAATAAAATTTTTATAAAGATTTGAAATTTGTGGAAGGTAGAGCGAAAGAGTCCAAAATCCGTATAGATTAAAGAAATTTTTTGAGAAGTGTAGTTGAAGGTGAAACCACAAAGTGTCATTTAATTGATAAAATTATTTGTATAATAATTTGTATAAAATAATTAATAATTAAAAGGTTTCGGTCGAATTTCTATTTCGGTTTTTTTTTATAACAACACATTTTATAACAAGATATATATAGTTTCTATATATTTATAGGACCATTTTTTCAATTAAAAGATACCTCATTATTCTTAGCGCCTGACAGTCTTCGTCATTAGTTGTCGGATTTGTTCTCCGTTTATTTCTTGAAGCCAATCCCGGTAGAAACGCAGACGGAAAATCTTGTTACAAATACCTTTCCCTTTACCGCGTTCTCTATGTGTCCTTTTTATCGTAACTATCGCAAGGGTAACTAGAAACGAGACAAACGCGAAGATGTTTTTACCTTTTTCCCCTTTGCGCACGTAAACAGACGTAGAGATACGAGCAAGTTGGTTCGCCGTCTTCCGACGAGTGTTCTAAGATTAAGAGCTCTCGCGCTGATAGGACTGCCAGAAAATGCTTGACACAATAATAGCGGATAAGTGAAGCGACTGGAAAACTTTCGGAAAAGATATATCTTCTTCGACGTTTTAACATTACCGTGAGAAAATAGAGCACGATTCGAACGAATAGTGCCATTCCAATAAATACAATCAATTACAAATAATAGAATGGCAGCAGGGAAAGCTTATAAGACGTAACAAGATTTTTGACTTTATTAAATACCTAGTACTAATTCGTACGATTCGCACATTAATTTATTTTGGCTAGTTCCGTTATGATATTGCATTTCGCATTAGACCGCAATGCGGACAAGTTTCTTTTTCTCTGAGACAGTCCTGTTGCTCGTAGATAACGATCTTTTATGTAAGAAGATGACTACGTCTTTTCGGCTATTGTTCCTTTAAAACGAAGGAAAGAATTCCCGAGACATCTCTTACTTTCCGCATCGCGTCTTGCTTCTCTTTTTCTTATCATAATTTTGTACATCAAGCATTTTCTATATCAAATTTCTTCTCGCTTAAACAAGTTATGTCTATTTATAAACTTTTTTGCGAAATTATACGACTAATGCTATTAGGGGACGACGCGAAGTACGACAAATGTCGCACGGAACTTCCTGCATTTATTAAGACAATAATGTATATTTTATTACTTACTTTTACCTTTTTGTTTATACTTTCTTAAAAAAGAAAAGAATATTCGTTTCTCTATTCGTTTTCCCTAAGTAAGATAAAATACAATATTGTTTCTTTTCACAGAACGCGCCGTAGCCTCATATTAATGTCTCTTTAAGATCAATGTATATACCTTGGTAAACCGCTGTCTCATTCACGCTCTCTATGCTCTGCTTACTTTGCGGGTGGATTAGCAGCTCTGACATTAGGCGAGATTTACATACGTTGGGGGGCGATCGATGAACGTCAACTTTCGTGAATGTTCCTAAAATGCAAATATTTTTCCTTTTTTACACCGTATATTAGATTTCATTAAATTAAATTAGCCTTAAGACTTGGCGCTCCATTGTTTTCATTTGAATTCTAAATGAAAATTATATATTTCATTTTTCTGCAAAAATGCTTATCTATCCGCCGGAAGAAGCGATATGTCTATCATACCGCTTCTCACGTAAATCTTTATATTGCTGTCAGAATTTCAAAATCCCAATGATCAATTAATTCATTATTTAATTATTTGCGAATAATATGACATCATGATACGCGTAATAATGCAGTTCGTGATAGAAAGTAAGAGGAATTGATACGATTTGAGGAATTAATTTACAAGACATTACGATATAAACGTAATCCGTTGCGCATGCGAGGAAGTAGTTTGCGCCACCGTGTCCCGAAAATAATGCATGTAATACGGCGATATACCAAAATAGATACTTGCTCCCTGGCGACACAAATTTGTAATCTACCACGCTTTTCATGCGAAGCTTCCGAAGACGTTCTTTCGTCGCGCCAGGCCACAACACAAAATTGGTGGTCGCTCCCTGGGAGATATAATCGTATTCGCGAACGGCCGCGTTGCGGATAACGCGATACAGAACTCGATCGAAAACCATTCGGGTGTGTCGGATACCGATCGCGGGAAGCAATGTAGATAAACCCAACGGGAAGCTATGATGCGGATCGCTATAAACGTCCCTGCGCGATCTTAGAAAGCACACGTGTGTATGTGTGCGCGCGCATTACGGATATCGCGTAAAGGCTGACGTGAAACCTCTTCAAAAGCGAGCTTTCATGTGCCATCGAGCGATGTACGTAGCAATACTCCGAACGTCTATAAATGCCTTCGCTTTACCGAGTAAGCCGCCTTCGTGTATCAAGTGTTTCAACTTGGAATTCAATCAAAAATTGCCTCGGAGAGTTTATCATTAATGAATTGAGACGATTACGAAGGTTATCGATTTGAAACTGAGATACGATAAAAAAATTTTAGATAAAATTGCCTACACGGAAAGAACGATTTTGAGGGATTTAAAATTTTGCTGGATACAGATCTGAAAATAATTTTGTTGGACCATCAAAATAATTTTGTTAGAATCTTAAAACTAATGAGCAATAGTGCAAAAAATTTTGATATTCTAATAATTGATTTGAGCGTTCTATATTATTATTTTGATCAAGTTCAACAAAATTATTTTTTTAATCTCATATTCAGCTAAAATTTTAGATCTTTCAGCCATACTTTTCGAATTGTCAAATTGAGAAGATGCTTGCTTCAGATAGGCTTCAAATTCTGAGATAATATTTTTTACAATAAATTCTTTACAGGTTTTTAAGATGCTTATTAGCATATTATTATTAAACTGACGATCAATTTAATTTGTAATATTATTATTTTAGTTAGGTCTGCGTTTCAAATCCGATAATCATATTGGCGTGCAGTTTATAGAAATGGAAAATATATATTTAAAAATTTATATTATTAGGAGCATTAATAATATAAATTAAGAAAATATATAATAATATAAATAAAATATATAAATAATATAATTAAAAAAATATTGTTAAACATCCACTTTGACCGAATAAAGACACTTTTTCTTAATTTGTGTTCATTTGATCTATTTCTTGTTCGGTATTTATTGTTGCTCATTTTTTTATAATAACATTCATAACTAGCCATGCGTTTTCTCGAAAAATGCGGTTTTGCATGCGGTGACGTAAAAGCATCTACATACAGTATGCATCGTCTCTGGAAAAGTTCGATAGATGGATATTCGGCGGAATGTCTTTTCCGCACATATCTAGAGTGCAGTTTCACGTTTCTTCAACGGTTGCGTAAAAAAATCGAGCGTTTCGCTTAGTGTCGGCAAGCGTCTAATGTGGTTCGGTGAGCATGCGTTCACGTTATCACATCGCGCGCAAACAACGTTCTGCACTAAATAAGTTACAGTGCAACTATATATAGCCTTATGGAGCTGGAGGCAGGGCGGAAGATCGGGATATCCCAGCGCACTGACTTTCGCGAAGCTTTTAAAGTGTCCTGCTTTTACAACTTGTAGTAACCCGTTATCTGTGTGCCGTTTAACCATAATGCGATACATAGCAAGGCCTTTCCCGACTCTCTCTCCTATCGAAAGTATTATGGCTCGTAATGCCGGAACGTGTCGCCGTACGTGGCTCGTTTATCCGTGATCGTACGGACTTCCCTTTGCCGAGCGAGAAGCGCCATCAATTCAAATTTACGTTCTAATGGCTCGTAGGCACTGCGGAATGAAGAGAGCACTCTAATGAAACTGTTTTGTATAAATCTTAATACGTACAAAGAAAAACACAACATATCCGTAAACATAACGTTCCTTTTTTCCTGTTTTTCAAATTACGGGATAAAACTTGTTGTTTTCATTATTAAGCTCGAGTACACATATGAAAAGAATAATGCAAGTTGTTTCGCACAAGCTCGATCGCGGAGATATAGCGCCTAACTGTTTACATCGTGTTTTCACGCGAGGAGCAGCATCTCGGTATTTAGAATTCACGATCGATATCGATATTAATGGCGTGGCTATGGAAGACGCGCAGGAAAGCATCCGCTGCGATACTTTCGTTATCCTCGAACACGAGGAGTATCGCGGAGGTCGACATTCTCAATATAACCCCAGGGTGGTATACGCCTTTTTATCGATCGATGACAACTCGAGCGAAGGGCTTTATCGAAACGTTCGTAGCCAAAGATATGTATATATGCAGGTTTTATTCGTGTTTTTTCGATGACATGGAGGTACACATGCCGCTTATATTTGCGTCGTTTCCTAATACTTAAGAGCAATCTTTGAGAATTTCGCCGATTTAACTTCTGCAGTATGCGTAGTATTGAACAGTATATTCGTGACAAGCAAAAATATTCTTGATATTATATGTATGAGTGTGTGTGTATATATATTTTATATATATATATACATTTATTATATATAGGATAAATCACCTGCGCATTCTAATGATATTCATCGATGGAACGTGTTGTTCGCGCCAAGTCACTCCGCATCGAACGTGAGTTTATTGAAATACCATCACGAATCAAACGTTTAAGATAGAAGTCGTCGTGGAATTTCAATTTCGATGCCCTCGATGATGCCTTTTCTTGATGATCAGGACCGTGTCTAATTATTATATTGTTAGCACATTGCACAAATATTTTCCTTTAAAAAAATCAAATACTCTAGTATTTTAGTTGCATATTAATATGGAAAAGTGAGATACAGCTAAACTAATGAATATTGTACATTAATTTACAATATTGGATCAGTATAATATTAAATGCAATGTTACACGATATTTTAATTACAATATTGGATTTAATATTATTTCTTTCAATATTCACTTATTCTTCTTTAAAGTTTTTAGTCAGTGAAAGTTTTGAAATACAAAAGAGAATGAACATCTAGCTATTACCGAGCTAATATAATTACAGGAGCTTATATTGTAGTTTGCGTGCAAATATCGAAAGATAAGAGGAAAGAGACATAGAGCCAAGAGTCGTGGCAAAAGAATCGCGTGCTTAGTTTCCCGCGAAAACTTTAATTTAATTAAAACTTAGAAGAATATATCCATAAAAATCTAAGAAAGAGCGTGTAACGTGCCAGCCAAAAGTTTGCCAGTTGACGAGTCTTTTTATTCCGAGCTTGACATTCGTAATTGGTGAATTTCGGACATCGAAATCTTTTAACCGTTCCTAGTGTTTCGTTAAAGAAAGATTAAAGCAATCACTCGGATAATCACAGCTCGTTGAACGAATAGACGTAGGCGGAGAGAATGTTTCATGATAGAAAAAAAGGAATAGATGAGAGTAGAACACCGCTTATCACCGGAATAACATCTGAAATGGGACATTATTCTCTTTTAACTTTGGTAATTAATTGTGAGTTGCGCGGTGGTTCATAAAATGGCAACAATGCGATTTAACTTAAGGCGCTTTTCGATTTTACGCTGCATTAATTCTACCGTTTCGGAATCGCAATCGCTCTTTCCCCTAACCGTATTATTAATTACTGTATTTAATTCTGAAAATTAACGAAGCTTGCTATATAATACTCATAAAATTCGAGACGTGTTATGACGTCTTCTGACTGTCTCATTTTAAATACCAATCAAATGCATTTTTTTTATTTCGCCAAAAGTGTGTGCTTGTATCTGGATTTCGATTTCCGAAGTCTCACTACGACATTAGGCAAATTTGACGATAAAGAAAATCGCTTTTGAGAGTAATACTGGCTTTATATTTGCGGCAACGAATGCGGACGATTAGATTTTGCAGATGTAAGACTTCGTAGTCGGGACATAAAATTCTCAAGGCATCACCATAAAATCAGAGGTTTCCGACCGATAGAGGTTTTCACGACGGTCGCTTTTATGCTTAACTGAATACGTATGTTACTTGAGATTTAGCGATTTAAAGAGAGATTCAAATATTAATGCGTTAATCTATAATTTTAATCCTCATGAGTATATCCTTTTTTATTAAATTCTGATAAAACTCTTATAGAAATGTAATACTGGAAATGATTAATTATTAAAATATAATTATTTTAAATATTAAAACTGTTTTTCAACAGTTTTAAGATTAAATTACTTATTAAAAAAGCTCTGTTGCTCGGTGCTTTTAATAAATAATTTAATTTCAAAATAAATAATTTTAGTATTAAATTGATCGGTATTAAATCGAATTTCTGCAAGGGAATCGATCAAATCGCTCTTAATTGAAATTTGGCAGCTCGACAGTTATTTATGTATGAGAGAGTTTTGCAAGGGTACTTTCCGTCACCGCGTTTCTAAGTTGAGAGTGGCTATTCGTGTTAAGCTATCTGCCCAAAGTCATCCGCCTATACTCACGTCGCGAGTAAACTTATCCGTTATACACAGAGAAGCGTTACCAACAGGCCGTTGTATCGCGATACACAATGCGACTATGAAGATATTCCCACCTGAACTCGCCCAGGTATTTATCTATGGAGCAAAGTGTAGTCACGGGACAGGGGTATAATTATCTGGAGTTCTCTTACAAAGGAACGCCACCGCACGCTGTAGTTTATGTAAGCCGTTTGTGTCTCTGTTGAGAAGGTGAAATCAGTACTAGCGTCGTAACACAATTACTTCTAAGACATCGTGCAACTTATGGCGCTCGTGGGAACAGGCGATATATGAGGACGTTGTAATTTTGTTAAAAATATTAATGTTGCTATTAATGAGTTTACAGGCAAACTTTAACGTGAAAATCAGAGAGATAAATCAGCTTATAATTTTATAAGAGAAATTAAGATCTAAATTAAGATAATTTATCATTATTAATTTTACAACGTGACGCTTAATATGACATTAATGTTTTATAATTCACATATTATGCAGATAAAATCAGATTATCAAATTTTAATTCAATGAAAAACCTATTGAGCAAAAAATTTTTTAATATTACATGACGTGCCAATATTCCTGTAAAAAAGAAATTATTATTGTTTACTCATATTTACTTGTACAAATGAAAACATTTATTCAAAAAAATAACGATATTTGCATAGTGATATTTGCATACTGATCAGAATTAATTTCGTTAAGGTGCGATACGAATTAATCCGAAACTAATATGAAACTACTGACCCCTTACCCTTAAAAAGTTTGTAACGAACCGATTTCCGAATGTTTTTTGGTTGTAAATCTAATTTTTCGATTAAATGCACGCGTCAGGCTGTTATCGTTCCAACTTTATGACAACATCTCCGTTTGTCCAGTCCGGCGATAGTATTTAGTATTCACGAATGTCATAACGCGAGGCAACCATCGTGTAAAAGTACTCTGCACGCGCGCTGCAACCAATTAAATTCTCAGAGTTTAACTTAATTTACCCTTTAATGCTTGCAGGCAGGAGAAAATTTATCTTCAAGCATGCTTTCGGTTATTTGGTTTAATCGCCGCTCGAATTCCTCTGTTTTACGTGTTCACGCTCTTCCACTCGCCTCCCGCAAATGGAGAAACGACAATGTACGCTGAGAATTAATTTCTACTTACTTCCTGACTCAACGGATATGTATGTTGATTTAACATAATTCGGACGTATGTGAAACATAGAAATGCATTATAGAATGCACGCGTATTTATTTAGATCAATTAAACGAAGCGTAGCCTTATTTGGAATGTATCCATTAGAAGTTTGGAGATTATAGTTTAATTAAGGATGTTACAGTCTCTAGCAATACAAATTCTGGAGGTTTCTTCTATAAATTATTTTAAATCAGAATCAGTGAAATTTTACTGATTTTAGTGCAATACTTATAACTATATCAATCAGTGAAATATGCATTGTTTTCAATGCAATGATAATACATTCATTCTGAAGTACTCCCTTCTTAATCAAAATTGTTAAAAAACAGTGAATACTCACTTACGATCACAGTTATAGCGCTGCAAATAAGTGAATAATACACTGATTCCAATTTAGAGAGTATCTTTCGAGAAACTTAGATATCATCTGAGCGTTGAATAGTTGATGCGGCGTAAAAACAGCAGAAAGATATTTGCTATTATTTTATCGATTTTGCTTATAAATATTTACAATTACGATCTAAAAGTGAACAGTTTCAGGCATATCGGTGATAATTTCAGCTGCGCTGAATTCAATCGTCAGAAAATATCTGCCTCGTAGCGCTATATATTAATTACGTTGAAAATTGATTTCGAAATACGGGCGAATTTAACAGTAAGTTCTGCGAAACAACGGTTATCGCACCAGCAGAGCATGGTAGGAAGCAACATTTGATGTGAGTTCACCACGCACGGCATATCTGCGTTGCCTCCTAATGTAACGTACTGCATAAAGAGATGTAATCAGTGCTCGACGTTTGACGCACGTACATCTAACGCGGTCAATCTTGATGCGCAAAAAGCAGCAGTAAAGACCTTAATTATATCGCCTCTTCGATCTTGCAAGTAACTACGGACGTATTTTTCCATTTCTTATGACGACCATAGAATTTTAGAGCCTTTGTTGTCACACATGGTCTCTTAAAATCGCCGAGCAATATTTTAATTCACTTTATAGTATTACGGCTTTTTTTAATATCTAGAGCGACTATCTCGAGCGAATATAATTCAAAGCTAAACTGAACTGTTAATTTAACAATAATACAATTGTGTAATCATAACAACACGCATGTATCTAATTATTTCGCGAATTTGCATTGCTTACACAGAAACATATGCAGATAATTGCATTAATTTAATAAGATCATACGTTGAGTAATTTTAGAGTCTTTTTAAATTGTCACTTCAATCATTTGTCTTCATTTAAGAAAAGTACTTAGTATTTTGCATAGACGGCTAGAAATACTGTTAAATTCGATTTTAATTTCATTCGAAACGATACAGAACTCTTTCTGGCGCGACGTCGTGGCGCCAGGTAATCTTTTGCTTCGAATTTAAATTGACTCTTACAAGAAAAATAGTGTTTTTATGTGCATAAAAAAATGTTCGTATAATTCAGTATAGTTTAAAAAAAGAATTTGAAAATCATCATGTTAAAATAATCTTGGTGAAATACTTTTTAACGACTGATTTAAGAATATTATATGATATAAATCACTTATATTTTTTTTATTTTATATATATATATATATATAAAATGTCTATTGTATTTTATCCAAGATAATAAATATACGATCCAAGTAATTTTCAAAGATATACGTAACAACATCGTATTTTTCTATTTTATTTCAGATGAAGCTTATTTTGAATTTCTACATTTAAAATAGGTTGAAATTTAACTTATTTAATAAATTTTATTAATTATTTAATTTTTTTTTATAAAATTGCTGAAATTTGTTTTTTGAGTACTTTGAAATGATATTTTCTTTACGGAAATTTTATTTTCAGTAATATTATCGTAAATGTAAAAGTTTTGAATCTAATTTTGTATGTTTCGATATTTCTCTTAACATTTTTAACAAACATTCCTCTTGTCCAAAAATAGTTATACTATTTTAATCGCAGAAATAAAAGCGGACGTGACGTTCATTTATTAGCAATTAGCAATTGCGACGACTTTTTCTAATTAATTCGCGTGTTTTTCCGTACGATCTAACTCGCGAATGATGACGCGATGGGAATAGCACCATGGGGATATCTGTTGTTGAGACCATAAAGCGTTTTGTGGATCGTAACGTAGATTCGCGACCCGGTTTTTTCTGTCGTGACGGCACTCCCAGGAGAGAGCATCTTTTTCCCGTGGACAAACGGCGTTGACGTAGAGGTGTTTCAAAGGATCTTTTCACCGAAGGTGGAATTTCTTCACCGTCCACTTATCCTTTCTTTTATCTCCTGAGCTTTATTTGATTGTCCGAAGGGAGTAGCTAGAAGATTGAAGGTGGAACTCGTTGTAACGTTGAAACGAACTAAGACTCGAAAGAGATCGGCGCGGAAGAGAGGAAGAAAGAGAAAGATATAAATCTGAAACACCCTATTATTTCTTGCATAGAAGATTGTAGAGCGCCGAAAAGAACTGAATATAAACATCAATTACTTAGAGAAATATATTCGCCATTGTGAACGCCGAGACGGGAAGATAGTTAAGAACGTCACGGGTAGGTAGCACGGTCAACTTTTAACTTTGTGTCGACTTCCTTCTCCGTTCTTCCGTTTCTTCCACGTCGCCGTGTACTTATCGTCCACTTTTTCCTGCCCGACACACCTTGCAGGCACTGCTTTTAACTTCCACAACGTACTTTTCTAACTACAAACCTGGATAACGAGGGGCGAAACGGCGTACGACCTTGCTTCAGCTCGGCACTACAAAGTACGGCACAATCATGGCTTCTGCATGTCCTGCTTTACATGCAAATATATGTACATAGGCATGTTTATAAGCAAACCATTCTATATAGCTGTCACCTAGAAGCGGTGATCTTAATAGACCCTGATTGCTCAATCTGTTTGCATTCCTCGAAGTTTCTTCGAGCGGTGAGAGAAAACTTTGCTATTTCAGTTATCACTTTGATATTTGTTATAATTATTTCATATTTTTTAAGTTTGAGAAATATCTATATAATGATATATCTGATATAATATAATTATGATTATAATATAATATAATAATCAATTTTTAAATACAAACATTATGCTGTTAAGCATAATGTTATTATATGTATAATTGATATGAATGTTATTATGAAAAAATAGCAATGTCTATTTCCAAGATAATTACGTAACATAAAAAGTTGCATATATGAGAACGTTTTTTAGTTTTAAAAATAAAAAATGTTTTTGTTTATTTTATCTTTAATTATTTAATATATCGTAATAATGGAAAATTTGGATTTTAAGTCTTGAAACAGCGGTTGGAAACTAGCCAAAATAGAAAAATCCTGAAGACAAAGAACCAACGAGAATGTAGAATTCATCTTATATACTTTATATATAGAGAGTTTCGGGACCGGAAACAAAGTTTCTTCTTGCTAAAACGACGTCGCATTATGTTTCCGTTTGTCTGCAAGCAAAGAAGTCTAACCGAAAACTACGCGATATATCTCAGACTTTTATACATCATTAATCGTCAATCTTGTTTCTGAAAAATTGACGAAATTGTAATTTGAATGAACGAAAACATTTATTCGTGTCTTGCGATTGCATGCGCGATATAACGCTTTGAATAGTCCGAATATTCCTAAAGCGAATGTATCAGAGGAAGTAATATTTCACGGCACATTAGAGCGATGATAGTTACTTCAATGATGTGAGACTTAATCATTGTCGAAACTTCAAAATCGCATTCTCATTATTCGCAACTAAACCTACAATACTTTATCGATCAATATACGATAGCGAATGTGCGACGAGAATGACTTTAACCGTGAACTATCCTTACTGCTTCTATTGCTGCTCGTATTTCAGCTTTAATTTCTCTCAAAGGTCTTTTTCAACATGCCAGCACAGCGAGATAAAATAACGCAAACGTATGGTGAAAAAATAAATTTAACATTAGCGAATTCTGTTATGTTATACGTGTTTTGCGTAGGCAGTACATTCTCTTCAGACATCCTGCTTTTCTTTCGATTTTCTTATAAGATATATACGAGATTCTTCTCATTCTTATTTGAAAAAAAATACGAGAATCTCGTATTTTTTTTCAAATAACTAGAATCTTTTTGTTACTAACGTCGATAGAGGAAACCCAGTGGTTGACAGGGAAATACAAGCTTCGTTCATTGTTTTCAAAGAATGGAATAACATCCCTAAAGCTGTAATAACAAATGCTCATATGAGCAATGGGTCCTGAGTTCAGAGGGCAATACAGTTTGGGAATTGAAACTGGGAATAGAAAGCACAGATTGTGCCCAACTCGGTCTGGTGCTTTGATTGAAGGCACACATGTGCCTAATATCAAGATTCAAGAGTCGGTAATTTCGAGTGATTAGACCAAGCGTATATTGCCATTCCAGTCCAAGGGCTCTCCTTGACATAGCACTCTCAGATTCGACATTTTGACCTGAATTCCACGTCTCCCTTCGACGCACATTTCTCTGCAACTTGCGTATATGCTTGGCTGCGGAAAGTTACAACGAATTCCGAGCGAATCGTGATACATGCATGGAAGAACGCGAACGATATTTTCGTGGATTTGCCAAGAAAGATTTCTTGACAAATCCACAAAAGCGGCTGCATTATGTCTACTATCAGCATTCGTAAATTTGTTTTTTATTTGAAATTAAATTGTTCTTTGATTATATCATGTTTATGCACATTGTAATCTAAAAATTTGATATCTCTCGATAGACTTGCATTGATAATTTTATATTATAAAATTATTACATTATATTAGCCATACGGAAGGAGCGGTTTTGCTGAAATATCTAAAAATTTAGCTAGATACAAATCTGAAAATTTGTTGAATTATCAAAAGAATTATGTAAGAATTATGACGTTCAAACTGTTGCTAGAATATTAAAATTTTTTGCAGCATTACTTATCGTGCTTGAGTTTCCTCATATAATTAATTTGATGGTCCAACAAAATTATTTTCAGGTCTGTATTTAGCTAAATTTTTAGATTTCAGCAAAATTATTCTTTCCGTGTTTATTATAGCAAAAACTCTACTTTAAACTATAATGAGTTACATCGGTTTTTTTAATATGATCTAAAAAACAAAATACTGGACTCTCTCTCTTTTTCCTTTTCCTCTCTCTTTTTTCTTTAATCATGCTAAATACGTTATCGAATTGGCTACAAATTTTTTAAAGTTTTTGTTTCTAGTAAAATCACATATTTGATAATAATTTGATCTGCAATGAAAGCTACTGTCCAATTTATGTGCATAGTCTAATTCGGAACAGAAATCATTAATTGCTGATAATTGGTCTAAACGTATTAAAGTTTCGAGTAGTTCGACTGTACCATATCGAATTGACAGCTGAGAAACCGTTCGTTCGCGGTCAATCTGTAATCCCAGAAATGGGCAATTCATGTCTATATACACATACAGTCACTGACGTCAGTAATAGCCTACCAATGCGCGTATGTATGGTCAAGATATGTACATAACGGTATACTGCGGACGCCCTTTCAAATTCAACTGATTATGGTGCAGTACGTAAAGCGAAAATTACAGCGAGCATCTGGACAGCGACTAGACCGCAATGCATTTGTGTGACATCCGCGGCAGTTAGGGAGTTAAAATCATGCATTCAATTCGGAGAGGAAGCGAAGAGGGATGGACATGGATGAGTCGATGGACAAGTCTCTCTAAATGCAAGTGGGCAGAAGCGCAACAGTAGCTTAAAATGAATGGGACATCGAATAATATAAATTGTGTTTGTGATTTACGTAATTGCATTTAATTTTGCTGTAAAATAAGGTAACTTTATCCACAATATTACTTATTGTTATTATTACTGGCTTACTTGCTGTTTGCTTTTTTTTACCGCACTCATGTAAATATTTGAAAATATCTCATATTTTCGATTAATGTTCGGAAATGTTTTCTATTTTGAATCTGATCACAGTTTTTAAATAGGAAAAAATTGCAACGCTTAGATAGAGTTACTTTGATATATCTTAAATATATTGATGGTTAACGTTTTTTTCAAATATGAAACTGCTATTGACTTCATTTCTTTGTGGTATACTCAGCGAATCAAGTATATATTAAAATCTACGGAGTCTACGAAAATGTATCATTACGTAAACCGTGAAATTATTCTCGGATAGTGCTTAAACGTAATCGGTTAGCTGGAATTTGGCCGATTACAACGACGTATGAAATGGGGATTATGCGGTTTGCGCCAATTGGGTTGGGACGTCAGGGGTAATTACAAGTTGAAATCACGTAGCGAACTTTGGAGAACATTTAGATCGATAGGCAAAATTTTGTATCCACTATCGCACAAGTTACAGTAACTTACAGCTGACTGAATGAATTTCTGATAGGTATCTTCTATCATGCGGAATCTACTTTGTGTACATTGTTAAAGTCTGACATAAACGTGCAATTAAAATTCGCGTCTAATTTGAAAAGCATAAGTTCCTATGCTTTTGTCGATCAAATGCGCCTGTAGTTTTTATGAATTTAGGTAGATTTTACTCGTAATTAGATAACTTTGTACGCCTTGTTAAATAAAAAGATTTCGTCTGCTTTTTACAATGGATTATTTGTTTATTTTTCTTCAATTTTATAAAAAATTACATAAAAATTCTTATTAATAGATATTATAATTATTGATCAGTCGTTAATCAGAGTTCAATCATTCGATTCTGTGACTAATATTTTTAAAAATTTGACATCTTTATTGATCAAAAATGTCACAATCAGTCTTAATCAGTCGAGCTAAAAAATTGAATCGAATATTAACAAAGAGAAGAAAATAATTAGATAAATCTGTCAATATCAAATAAGTAAAAATATGAATCTCTCTCTCTTTTTTTTTTCCCAAAATTTTTGTCTATCTTAAGATTAGCTATAATTCCCGCAACTTTTATTCAATCACATATCTTTAAGTGCTAATCTTTAATCATCTCTTCTCTCTTCAAGATTCTTATTATTTTATCTTTAGATTTTAAATTGTAATTTAAATTCTCTAATCCTATTTTTTTTAAACAAGTTTAATCCTGCAATTTAGATAAAATCTTTGTCACACAGATATAATTTTCTATACAAGATTCTCTACATTAGCTATCTAAAGTTTCTTTCAAACATTGGATTCAACGGGATAATCTAACTATTAATCTTAGGATCCTCTCCTAATATAAAATCTTGAATACGATTACTTTTGTTCATGTAAATTTAATTATATTTATTTTCGGAAGCTTAGTAATTACAAATATAAGTGTTAAGATGAGATGATTAAATTTATAGTAATTATATTAAAATAATTTGTCAATATCCTTTAACACATATACATAGCATTATGTACATAAAACATAAATTTATAAATATTTCAATTGCAGAGACATGCGCGCGGTAAAAAAATTTTTTCACAATACATAGCACAATGCATTACGGTAAATAGAACGGTATTAGCGGATAAAATAAGAACTCTTGCGAAAGTTTAATGGCATAGTGCCTGCCTCTTCTTTGTTTCTTTTGTCGTTCTTTTTCTTTTTCGTTGCAAACCGTCCCATCGACTTTTACAAATGTCCTGCGAAGTTGAAAATATAACTTTACTAAGACTTGGAATGGAGAAGCTCAGCCTACGATACTATTCGTTCTTCCGGTCTCTATTTTTCTATCTTCCTCCGCGCTCTTCAGTAAGTATTCTGGAAGTTGAAATATTACCGCGGCGGAAGAAGGTAACGTCTAAACGATTTGGCGTTTCGCCAGATCTCGGCTTTCCCGATTACCTCTGAGTGAACGTAATCTTGCGTAGATACCAACAACTGGGGCGAACTTGGCGCGGTCAACTTCGCAAGAAATGTGCATAAGGAGAGAGAAAGATTTACGTAGTTACGAGTTACACTTCTTTTGATAATGGCCGAATCATTTCTCAGGGCAAATTAGTCGCGACTTCTCTGTGACACAAGTATATTGTGAACTATTAATTACGTCATATGACTATTTGTCGTTATTCATCAGACGCGTATAATTTATATTCGCAATTCTTTTTTGCCTTTAACACGTGCCATGCCGCGTGAATCACCAGTGACTCACGTTGGACTTTTCATTTCAGCCATTTATTTTTAGATTATAAACAGAAACGCAATTATAAAATAATTTGTAATATCAAGCGTGAATACATAGTTATGATGTATGATGCAATATTGATACGTATTAGGTCTTTTTCTTTATAATAACAATTTTATAATAATAATTTTTAATTATATATATATGTAATATATGTTATTTAATAAATATAATAAACAAAATATGTATATCATAAGACATATCGGTAGCTCACGCGATGTAATAGACAAGTCACCTAAAATTGGCACGGAACGTGTAATGTGTTTTGGTGTGTGTGTGTGTGTGTCTTATGTGTGTGGACAATAGACTAATTCATATCTCGGTCTAATTATACTTCCTATAAAAGCGGCTGTAATCTATTTCCAGAAAAATGAGTGATGATAACTATAAAGGTACAGATTTTTCTCTTTTTTTAAATAATTTCTAAGTGATTAACACCGTACATTAAGCGCGAAAACGTCTGTCTATGAGTATTGCGGATATCTCGACGATAATTACGATAATGGAATTCAGTCAGCGTCGTTCTTGCAGCCAAGAGGTCGTCACTGCGAAAATTTATTATGCAGACCATATTCTCCATATACGTACGATCTCGCGTATACATGTATACGTCACTCGTCGGTAACGGCGACGCTCGACTCAATTAATGCCACGCTAATTGGCGTCCTGGTCGTTCCGGTCTGCTCGGTAATTTCATTTCGTCGCGGCATCGCACGGGAACATTTTCGCGTAAGCGACTTTCTGACGAACCAGCTTCAGCTTATGTTGGCTAGCCGATCGACTTGATGGTCGATCATGATTTGGATTAGCGTCAATCATACATGTCTTACGGTTATCATCATAACAATTCTTTCTCGGAGAAATGAGTATTTGCTCGATTGGCGATTTATGCTCGTAGTGTGTTATTTTTACTTTGGTTTACCACGGACTAAATCCGAACTGCTATTCTCGTTGCCTGGGTCAAATCGTTGTCCCTTTATCGAGAGTGTACGAAAGTGCCGTACAAGAAGTCGTTTCACTCACCGCAAAGCGTTTTTCTTTGTTGGTCATATACGTACGATGGCGCGAGCAACCAATGGTGCGCAAATCCTTGGAAAAGACGTCCGAAGTTTAATGGAGTATCGATGACCGTGCAGGTAGTGAGGAAGCGGAGGAGGGGTCGAAGTGCCGTCTGGTGTGTCGGTCGATTCGCTTGAGAGAGGAAGAGAGGTATCGAAGAGTCATCGACGTCGTCTACGAAGCAGATGCTTCGAACTCGATTGAAGGTGCCGATAAATTGAATAGAGAGATCTACGGCACTCTGGGAAGAAGGATCGTGTAGCTGTGCTCGCATACACAGACTCGCATACAGATCACTTTCGTCGATCTATTATTACTTGTTAGACATCGCGATAAAGAGCGTCTCCTCGTCATAGACGTCTACCAGATGTAATATTTTGACGAATTTGAACTGATTTTACGAAAGTACCGTGTGACAATTTTGCGGTATCGCTGGTGGAGTGATATTTTCGAATCTTTTTGATTATAACGAATGGCACAAACAAACATTCTGATTTCGGATGCAATTGAATTTTTCCATTATCGATTTTCTGGAGGTTCCTGAGAAAGGAACAATTTTTAAAAGGTTCCGTGCGAGCGCGCACGACGAAAACCTTTTAAAATAAAAATTGTTTATAATTTTTTATCCATTTCTCGTAACTTTAAAGGGCATTTTAAATTTCATTAGGGATGTAAAGAGCGTAAGGGCATAAAGGTATTAAATCTGATTAATTCCGATACGAGCGACGCATTATCTTACACGGCATGCTCGATGGCGTATCGCGCGTTAATAAGCGGTTGTCGCGCGAAATTTATGGGTCGCGTCATTTCCATTAATTCTCTTCGATTTTAGATGAGAGGGCGGCGGATCGAGGTGTCGATGGCAATGTACGGTATAGGAGGCAACGAGGATGCCGAGAGGTCATCGTGAGTGTGTAATTGTAAAACGCGCTCGAGCTCGCGTCGCGTCGGTGCGTTGCGGAGGTCACCTGTGAATTACGGCACGGCCGTGATTTTGCTGTTTCCCCATTTTCGGATGCAGCATCAATTTATTATACGCCGAGTGAAATAGAACGTTGGTGAAAAATTTTCTGACCGCTGGATTCATAGCGATATAAAGTCGTGTAAAAGCTCTCGCGGCAACTGTGGACATACATCGCGCATTCGCACGTTCGCGCATCAAATCCGTAGCTGTGTACGGCATGTGCGACGTATTAAATTTAATATTACGTCAAATTATATAATGTGCGCACGATGAATAAATAAGATTTACTTTGAACATGTTTTTCACAGAGATAGTACGTAGAAAATAAAAAATATACGCGAGCGGGGCAACAAGATATTTACGGACAGACGAAAGATGATGAAACGACTACTGATGATAAAACTTGAAAAATTATTGTTATATATTTTTCACTTAAATAATGAGTGAGTTTGTTTCAAATGACAAGTTATGTTGAAGAAATTGGTTTGTTAGTTTATGGAGAATTTATTTAGCTCGTAATATAATTGATTCGCATTTATTGCATATTAAATAACTTGATATATAATATTCCAGGGAAAAATGGATCAATTTTATGTATCGGTTTTGTAAATCCGAAGAGAAATATATTAATTGCTTGTACGTTCAAAAGAAAATATCTATTCTCTATCACTATTCTCTATCAATGTAACGTGATGTGAGATTATCATATTTTTTGATTGACATAGATTGCGTCGATAAAATATTTCGCTTCGACATAATTTTCATCAGATTTTTATCGGATTGCTTTTATGCCATCTCAATGCGCGACAAGTGATCTGTGAAAATAACCGGCGAGCAACTTAATATCCCGAAAACATTTTCCAAATTTTAATTATGTAATATAGCACAGAATATAGGAATATTAAAATATTAATAGTCTATTATTTATTGATATCTAATTTGCGTCATGTTCATGTAAATGAAAT
The DNA here is from genome assembly GCA_037157785.1 of Cephalotes varians. NCBI lineage: Eukaryota > Metazoa > Arthropoda > Insecta > Hymenoptera > Formicidae > Cephalotes > Cephalotes varians. Next base: position 674,931 of record JANQDE010000017.1, on the reverse strand, counting down.
TTATTCGATTAATGTTGTTATAAACGTAGGCATTTTAATCAGATAAAGATTATTCTTTCATCAGGTATGATAAGTTTTTTTGATTATATAGAATGTAATTCGCATATGAACAGGATACACTTAACGAAGCATATCTAGCTAGATCATCCTTTGTACGCGTATTCTATTTAGATTTTTTTACGATAGCGATTTTTCAAAAATATTTTTATGAAAGCCGAATAAATTGGATCATTTTTTTAAATTTATTCATACTTATTGAAAAAAAGATTAATCGATTAATGAAATTGCTCGTCGATAAAAAATTTGTATAGAATAGATTTTTTATAACATAGATAAAAAATTTTATAACGAACATTCTACGATTTAACTGTAGTAGTAGAATTTATCGATGAGTTTGGAAAAAAATTTAGCTAAAAAAGTTTCTTTAGTACACGTGTACTAAAATAATTTTTATTACAAATCGAAGATCCTTCCGCGATTTTTATGACACTTTTGGTTTTGGAAATATGAAAAAATATAGCACATTTGATATTAATCATACGTATCTTTCACATATACTTTGTACTTTAGAATTAGCTATTTATATATAATTGGCTTGTCTCCAATCAGCATAAAAGAAAGTAGAATCTTTCGATGTGGCGACGTCGTGTCGTCCATGCTTTTTTGCGCAACGTTTCGAGAGAATCGCTGGATAAATCTTTCGAGAGATTTATATTCGATGTGCCTAGATGTGCGCATTGAGATCGGCTTGGCATGCTTGGAAGCCGCTTACTGATTTATTACAATGACCTTTATTACTGTCCGTTTGTAGCCAAAGTTTCACGATAGTTTATCCGTATCTCTTCTTTGGAGTACAATAGTATCAATAAAATTACTTTTTTTAACAATAATGGCTAATACAGTTTAAATATATTGCTAAAAAAGCCAGTTATATAAATAGTTAATCGTTTTGTGAACAATAGCGTGGGATATTAACTGTAAATACAGCCTTAGTAAAAAATATTAGGCATTAACTATTATATAACTATATTATATACTATATATAATAAATTTTTAATATTTTATTTTAAATTATCGTTTTACACTTATATTTTTATACAGCTGAAGATGACAAAGTAATATCGAAATGTCCTGTTATTTTCATTTGTATTGTGAAAATAAATTTAATTTAATTCTATCTATTATTGCTCGTTCCCTGACCTTTCTTAATATATTAATTTGTTTATTCAAAAAGCGAGTTATCTTGATCTTATATTCTATTATATAACGTTTTAGCTCAAAAATTGATTTATGACATTTATTGTGAATTATTTTTTGTTTCAAGAACTCCTTAAACTCATGTATAATGCCGGTAATCGATAGAAAATAATACAGATAAAAAAATTCTAGATAAATAAAAAAAGTACAGGTGCCTAATATACTTTTAGCTAAGGCTGTATATCGTGACTGGCTATTTTGTTATCTTACACATTTAGCTGTTTTAATCTCATAAAATAGAATCATATAACGAGCTCAAGTATCTTCATCTAGATCCGCTGTGAAGGAAAAAGATAAAGAACGCAATATATGCGTTACAACTAACCACTAGATTCTTGAGGTAATAACGTGTTAATCGCGAGAATAAACGGCCACCTAAGCGTTAGTGGTAAATTTCTGAAGATTACAGAACGCCGGCCGTACGTATCTGTGACATCGCGTCGAGGCGGTGAAAATCCGTTTAGCGTAAATTTACGGAGCGTATTATCACGGTGCCCAGTTTTATCATGTAGAGAGAGAGGAAGGATGGGGTTGGCCAGAGTCTTAAAAAAGTCGAGAAAGAAGCCATAGTGACTTGGGATGAGGAAAATACAACGCCACGTGCGAGAACCCTTTTTAGTGCGATGACCTGAAGCGTCCATAGTAATGGGGCCATAGGTAAAAAGTAATGGCGCGCAGATAGTTACGCAAGCAGGAAACGTTTATTATGTCGCTTAAATTCCGCAGAAACCCGTATCGTCCAAGTCGTTAATATTTCATTAGGCCAGCCCCCTGCCTTTTTCCCGGCCGCGTTGCTGTGAGTTAATAAAGAGTTTTCTACGTTCATTGCCTTGTACACACATACTTATATGTGCTGTACTTCGACGGTCGCTTACGTATTTTCGCCGGTTAATTTTAGTTACTTTTATATTACAACCTCTCGATGATTTTATCTACAAAGGTCGGCATACTTTGAGCCGACAGGACGCTTTTCTGTGAAACTATTTATAACATCTGCCTCGCCTAATAAACCGTTAATAACTTCATTATTAGCAACTTTGTTCGAAATAATGTGAGATGTTTAATTTTCGAGTATGCGATTTTCGATTATGCTTAGATTGACTGCAATTTTCTTTATTTGAATATCATTATTAAATATTTATATATTTGTTAAACGTTTAAGAATAGGTTTTACGCTCAGACAATTCCAATGTCTAATGATTAAGCTAAGTCTTTATCATGATGAATTTATGCAATGAATGCATCTTATTATATTCTCTTCCGGCATGATCGCTATTTATCCGTTCTCTTTTAAAAGAACAGACAGCCGAAAGAAAGACTCGCGACAATCGCATCGATATTTAAATTCCATCAATTCTTCCTTGTTCTCGTCGACGTTTGTTCGAACAATATAACAACTTTAATAAGATAAATTCGACTCCGTCAGAAAATTAGTCTTATTATTAGATTAAATATGTCGATCAATTTGAAAATTTAATACGCAAAGTAGAAGATTTCCATGCACATTTATATTAATGATCCATTAACGGTTCGGAGAATTTTTATAAGTTCGATCTACGAATATCGAATTTCGTATTACCAACAAAGTTCCATTTTAATTGCATTTCGGCTTTATCCGGGTTTCGTAAGGAATACTTCGAGACGCGCGCGAATAGAGTTAGACTTTTAGTGTCCTGCATGGTTAGCTGGATCACGGATCGGGCTCAGGAGCAGGTGCATGCTCTTCCGGACGAAGAAGTGAGCTTACGGAGGGGCAGTCTCATTTATAACTTTTAATTGAGTACGGAAGTTTGTGGCCGAATAGAAGCGATCGTCGTAAAGTAGCGCGTTGCCCGCCGATTCGTGCCGTTCGATCTTAATCAAGGAAATCATTTGGAGATGAGTTATTTATGGAGGCATCAGTATAGTGCGGATATAAAGGAGGAAATTTTGCTTTTGTTTGCTGTTCACGCGGAAGAGTCAAGTAACTCCGCTTAATAAGCGATAAAAATGCGAAGGTTGCTTCTTTTATAACGTCGAAAAAATTAATGCTTTCTATTATATATTCATTTGTATTAAATAATGATAAGGGTACGTAAAGCTATAGTTTATCTTGCCTCTATATATAATACATGAATGATTTCGAACTGGTTCTTAAGATCAAAGTGTAAAAATTGTTACAAAATTTTTGCCTCTTTAGAATTATTCAATGATTTATTAAAAAATACTTTTTGCAAGTTGATCAGAAAATTCAATTATTATTTTTTATTGGCGCTTACGGAAAATGAGGCTAGTCTGAGATAGACTTTACGAACTTATGTGAAATTCTCATGCGAAAGGATGATGTTAACAAGTATTATAATTTCACGGATCTTTCCGAAGAAGCTTAAGAAAGTTTTAGATCCTTCGTGCTTCGTTTACTAAAAGCTTTCAAGTTAATACACAAATATCGTGAGATCTTTTTCGTTACTTAGGTGTTCACTTAATGGCGAGATTTTTAGATCCAAATTGGCATTCGTTCCAGTATGCAGTCTTCACTAAAAAGCAATGGGTTCAGCCTAGTTTCTGAATACTTATATCTCGCCATTGAAATAAAATATTTAAATACATAGAAACATATTATGATAACATCTATCGATTGATTTTTCTCTTTATAATTTTATCTTGTGATTAATAGCAAATAGAAAAAAAACTAGAGCATTTTAGTGAGAACGCGAAATAATTGAGGACAATGATTGAAGATGTTGTTATATTTACGAAAGTAATTGAATTTAAATAATTGAAGCGCTAAATCTATATGTGGAACAAATTACTTTTATATTCCATAGAGAAAAATATAAGTACCACTTAATGATACGAATGATATGAATTTTCATTTTTATTGTGCTTGATATGGTATATTTTCACATAACTGTCGCACAACGTTGTAATAAACAAAATGTGTAAATATTTGCAACGACGTCGGATAAAATGCGGTTTCTTTCGTGAAAGGTTTTTAATCTTATTAAAAATTCCACGAATTATTCGCGGCATGAATTATCTACTTCGGGCAAAATGACAAGCAGCTTCTTTATATAATCGCTGAACTAAATTGTGTCAGTCTGAACACGAAATACAAGCGTAAAGTAAAATGGCTCTGAACGCATTAAACTTCGATGTAAAAGCAAATGGAAAGTTTAAGTTTGCCAGCCGATGTCGAGTAGCTATCTTAAGAGTTTAAAATCAAATCTTAAAGCGCTCCACGATCTCCTCTCCCTCGATAGCGAACATTAAAATTGAAACTAGACGAGCCGGAGTTACCTCATGAGCAAGAACGGAGAGAGGGTTGCTAAAACGTGTGGAAATCAGACGAAGACAGATCGGACGGACACAGAAAGGATTCGAGAACACGAGCCGCGTAATCTTTCCGAGCGTTTAAATAAACGACGTCGTTTGTACATCTCTCGAAGGACGTGTACATAAATCGCGCACACGATCTTTGGCCTGTTGAAAATAAAGTAGGGAAAAACGTGGAAAAAGTTGTCGAGTGCGAGTGAGACGAGCTGCGCGATTGCCGTCATTTCCTAGTGAAATTGCGCCTTTGGTTACAGCATCGTTTTATACGCTGTATATAAAACGATGCTGTATCTCTGATTATCGTTTCAGGGCAATGCTAGTGGACGATTTTATTCAATATATATATATGAGAGAACTTTTAACGTAGAATGTTTTTACGGTTATTCATGTTATTCCAAATCTGTGGGACAAAGCTCGAATAAATGTCAATCGAGATAAAAAAAATGACATAGCCATTGTTTCCAAATATGTAAAATTGTTCCATATGAAGAGAGGCAACTGTAAAATTAAAAAATTAACAATGCATAAAATTATTACAAGAGTCTACAAATTAGAATTAGTTTAGCAATTTATTATTAAAATTTATTGATAGACAATTAAATTCCAATACGACAGATGCGGAATGAATATAAAAATATATTGAACGTACACGTTTAAAGATACTTGACACAAAGTAAATTGATTTTCAACCTAAAAAAATTGAAAATGGCTAATCTGCTTATATAACCAAAAACAGTGCAAATCAAGGTAGTGAAAGAAAATGTGACGCGAGATGAGAAATTCGGAAAGGGAGACAACAACGACACCAATTATCGGACGACGAGTTCAGAAAGGAGAAGTGGTTGGTCGCACAAGACGCGACGAGAAACCTTTCTCTTCGATTTTTCTTATTCCACGCGCGATCTACGATAGCCTGTGGCGAGTAATGAAAGTCGAGGAATCACGAGAATCCGATATTTCGCTCACGTTCGATTTATCTCTTTTCGTCCCATGCAAGATTCCCGGTACAATACAGTTCTCAATGAGTTCTCGGGTCGCTCTGTAGATCTTGATGAAGGAGTGAAGATCTTCGTCAGCGCTTAGGTAATTTCTCGTTTAAAGTGGTTACGCGAACATGACTGTATCTTGATCTACACGCGAGTAAATTGAAAAGAACTGTATACATTGTCGCTTATTTAAACTTGAGGTATGTTTGCACGATTTCTCGATATCTTGAAAAAACGAGATAAAAATAATAACGTATATTATTTTCTTTATCTCCGGCATTTTCTTCCAATAAATGAAATTTTATTATTCATCTTCCATGTTTCATGCGTGTCATCATACGACTCGGAGACTGTATTATTTAAATTGAATGCTTACATGAGAAAAATCTTTGCAAAACGTACCGTACAACACAATGCGACATCGTATATGTACATATATGAAGCATAAAAGTATATCCAATTGAGCACTCCTGCGGTAATATCACGTGGTATTGTCGCAATAAGCACGCGTATCGCGTCACGAAAGTCCACAATACGCATGACAAAGTGAATAAAACCGTAAAAGGAGTGAGTTTCAGAAACTATTTCTGCTCGTTGCGCTTCTGTATACGCTTCGCGGCTATGTATACGCTTAACCCAGTCTAAAAAAAGATATAACGCGGGTGTGACACGCCAGGTTGTATTGACAGCAGAAACGAGAACAAAGAAGACACGACGAGATGCAGGTTTTCTTTCTTCGCCAGGCCCCAACCCTGCTCGATGTCTCTCGCTTGCTCCGTCGGCGTCATAAATCTGGGGTTTCGATAAAGTCGGCCATGCACGATCCCTTCGCTGACTTCTTCTGCACAACCGCAGCGACCGCACCCTGTGATCATCCTGTCTTGCCATTTTTCTCACCCTTTCAATCAATTTCTTTACAACCATAAGAAATGTGTTTCTCACCCCTCTCTCTTTCTTCCTCTCATGTCAATTATTTTTTAAATACGAATGAATATCGTTTTTTTTCAAACGTTCGTTTGGAATAGAAATATTTGAAACGATATCCATCTTCTCCCTCTAGAAAGTCCAATTCCAAAATTTTTTTCTTACGATTTTACATCGTCTTTTTATGTTAATCTTTAAATTAAAACGCTTAGAGCATAATTGTAAATGAAGTAAACTTGAGCAATAAAACGTTGAAAACATTTTCAACTACTGCGATTTAAAAAAGTTCGTTTTGGACAGTTTCTCGAGTTCTTGATTCGGACGAAGATTGGGAACAAAGAAGAGGGATTTTAAAGAAATATTCTATTTGCGAGTACAAAAAAAAAAACGTAAAAATTTCTACTTTGAAATGATAGCGCCGTAACGGAAGGATATACAATACTATTTTTACAACGGAGTTAGATGTGGAATTGTTCCGTCTGGGAAATGTTGGCACCCAAAGCTGTGAGCGAGGAAAAGGAGAACGGCACACTCTTCTCGCGCGTTACAAAGAGATTTTAAAAACCGCAGAGATCTTGAATATACTGAACAAAGATGGTACGTATATGTGACCGATTTTCGGACTTAAGACGTGGAGTAGAGCTTAAGTAAAGAAAGCAAAGGATATAACAGGCTTACATCTCCGTGGCTGAATGGACATTTGTCTATGAAAACGGCTTTGGCCGATCGCCAACTGTTGGCAAATCGCAGTCGACCTAGACTCTGCAATCAATACTTTTCTATAGTGTCCTTTTTGCAAATAAAGCTAAAGTTATATTATTGAAACTATGTAACTCATCTATCTGCTGACGAAATTTATGTAGAAAGTAACATTTTGCATGTATCTCTCACCAGCGATATAAACATTTTGTGGAAAAATCGGATGCGTTTCTATATACTACATAATCGATACATTTTTGCACATATATACGCAACAGTTACAACACTAGCACATACATATATACGCGTGCAAAATTCAAATAATAAAATTTAACAAAATTTTCAAAATACTTCAGAGATTTAATCCATCTCGTTTCACGCGCGATGGAACTATTCAAAACCAAATGTACCATCAAGAACATTGGAACATTGCAAAGGGCTATTAAACCGCGTTGAGGTAGTTATCTCAACGTTGCTTTTCCCGCGGTTCTCCCGCAGTTCCGTCGTTCGCGGATTTCGATAAAACTACAACGACGATCAACGGCGAGGGGTTAGAAACAGTACGGCGAGTTTCGAGATTTCGACGATTCAAAGGGCTTACAAAGTTTAGGAAAAGTTTCGACGGGTATAACAGCGCCAACGATGGCGAAAAGGAAGGGACCGTGGAGTGGTCACGTGGTAGCGGAAAGGATGAGGAGGAAGGGAGGAATCGTTTCAAGTTGTGAATAGTTCTTTAAGCGCGCCGGTAAATCGAATCTATATCTATCTGTCATCTCATTGTTAATGCGGATGCCAGCCGTATACCGCCTGATTTGTACTTTGTTTGATCGCAAAGATCCAATTATAAGTTGAACGAGTTCTGCTATTTCATCTTCTAAAGAGTTCTCGAGAACCGATGACGAACCGTTTACGCACGCTGTCAGAATTCAATCGAACTTTATACTTTTCACAGCGTGATTGTGTTTATCGTTCATAAAGAACACGTTTCATATGAGTCAACATCTGCTATTGATGTTGCTGAAGAATAAAGTTACAGATATTTATTTATGCAATTCATTAATTCTTCAGAGTTGTGGTACGCGCGCTTGTTCATTAAAACCATTTAAATATTTCTCTTATTGATGAGTAAAATTTTATTAATCGTAACTCCATATGCCATCGAAATGAAATAAATTCCACGGTTATAAATTACACGTGGTTATACGATACATTAAGAATTGAGATAAACGCATGAAAGTAATATAAATTTGATTTAGATCCGCGTATAGTGCAATTAAATTTCTGATCGTATTTCGAAGTTGTAAAAAGAGCACAAAATATAAACATACGTGACTATTGCAAATAACTGAAACGTAAATTGCAAAAATATTTTACACAAAACGACAATATTTGTCCTTTTGCATTTTCTCCTAGCACATGTATTCATATTTTTCACATATTGCAATATGGTATAGAGACATGACATCCAGTCCCACGATCGTGATGTCATTCACAGTGACAGCGTTTTCATCTCAATTATTCGTTATTCGTGTCTGACAGATCTGCACTAGCGATCAATGTTCGATCTAATTGTTCATGACGTTCGCAAAAAAGAAATTTAGCACTTGCCATTTTCATGAGAATTTATATATCGAGCTTTTATGGTACATGAAAAGTACGTTGTCCTCTGCAGATAGAACATTTTTATTTTGCAATATCTCTTTATAATTTTGTGGCTATGCTGTTAAAATTGTACTGATTTAATTTAATCGTGACTTATAATGATAGGTAATTTTATTTATTCAAAATGAAATAACGCAAGAGTTACGTTCTTAAATACGGTGCATTCGTAAAGTGATATTAGACGTTGCAATCGGATATCATTAGCTTATAAAATGTCAATGAACGAATCAGATCTATTATAATTGTGTATAATTATCGTTCTGTCGGGCTTTTGATGCAATAATTATGTTTGTAACTATCCCCTGAACGAGTTTAGTTTCAAAGGGATGGATTATATGCGTATATAGAACAAACAGTTAAATAGACAGATAGACAAATGCATATGCAAATAAATAGATATACACACATACACACACATACACGAACACACATATATACAACAACTGTATTTTGTTTGAATGATAAGTGGACAGCGTTCGATGTCATTTGAGAAGCGTTATTTTGTAATGTGTTCAGTTAATGAGCAACAAGCATTAATTCATTATATCATATATCAGGATACTATCAAATTTAATCTTGCATAATCTCAGTATTAAAATGAATTTTGCCATGAAATATTATCCAAATTTTATACAACTGAAAATTGATGATGCATTGAAAAGCGCGGCATGTTTTGCTTTAAGCATTAACTCGTTCTGAATAAGAGCTGATGTTGCTCGAAATTGTGTTAGTCCAATCTGGACTGGTGAATGGCGATGGGCAATAAGCTGTTAATAAAGCGAATCAGTGAGCTGCGATATTTTGCTTAATGGAATGACGGGAGAGCAATTAAACAGTGTAAAAACACTATTAATAGAAAATGACCTTCTCTTCGAAAATAATTTCCTTCTTTAATTGTCATCTCGAATAAAAAGTGTTTTACTTTCTTAAGACAGATTATTTTACGCGCACACATATTTTTTTGTTAAAAGATTGATGCCGAGTCTATTTCGAACTTGGATCGTTATTCTCAAAGCGAAGAGGGTTCGTGTTGTGGTTCGTAAAGTACTAAAATGCTGCGCTTACATTTGCGAGAGATGGATAGAAAGCGGTTCAGCGGTTGAGGGTGAGACGGGCAGAGCGCGACGGTTGTCATTGATTACAAACCTCCATGATGTTAACCGCGCGTTAACTAGATTCCACGTGCCTGCACGTGTTAATTGCGAAACTCTCTGATTATCCTCACATTTGCATCGCATTAATCTATGGTTACGTGGCGAAGGCAACGACTATGACGTTACCGCAACCTTGCCGCTGATCCTTTCGTCGGATCTGATAGGTCACGTTGTTAAGTCATGGTAACCATTTCATGCGCGTTATTATAATTAAGACTTGCGATTCAAATAACGAACAAGTAATGAACATCTGTACGAATCGCTCTTTTCGCCAATGTAATATCCGGAAGTCAGGTTGCTCGCAATAGCTGGAAAGCGTGCACTTTTGTATATTAAAATGGAGATCTAGCTTACCCAAGTTCCGCTCTATCTTCTTCCTAACATTATCTCGCTCTGTTCGTTCTCTTCTTCCGCGTCCAACTTGATTTGTCGTCCCAATTAATTCACGCAACGTAGCGGGTGACCATTTGTACGGCATAGTAAACAGTGACATTTGCATTACGGTATTATTCATAAGCTGTTTTAACAAAAGCTGGACGACCGGCTGCCGCGATATCGCTGTAACGATCGCAGTATGTGATACGCATTCTGAAGACAAGGCGTTTTTTCTTCCCCGTTTTATTTCTTGTAAAAAGTAAAACCGAAAATCAACGTCCAATTCAATTATTTGTCACAATATCTTTTTAAATATCAAGAGTCTAATTTTGTTTTACTTTTCAATTAAATGCGCCGTCTAGTGTGCATTGTTCATGCAACGGTATAATTGATGGCAATTGTCTAAATGGCGGACAGATTATAGTGATATATGTATATAGGAACTGTGGCTGGCGCATTAGTAGATGCGTCATGTATTCGGTCTATATATATAGAGATAGATTTTGATTGCAACCCGTAAAGCGAAGCACTCTTGTGCATCTATATTTGCATATTAATTGCAATCTCGTTTCTTCAACATAACTGAGATTCTGACAACAAATTTATTTTAAGATCAACAATATTTCAATATGAAATTATTGAGCATGACTTTTTTCAGCATCGATTGTTTTTTATGTAGATGAGTACATTCTATCACTATACCATTTTGTTTCATGCGACAGCTTTTTAAACAACACGAAATATGATTAACGAGATCTAGAACGTTTTACATAATTGCATAAATTGCACTAAATAATGGATAGACAACACGTGAGTGCAAAATTATTAACAGTAATCGGTTTACTAGAAGTGCTTTATGTTGGTTATTGATCGACCTCTAGGAAGTTATCTTCTTATAATATTCACATGGTACGTGATCTTATTAAAACAAAAGCGATATTATATTTATAAGGAAATTATTTCTTAAAATGTATATGTTTTTACGTAATTTCCTTATAAATATAATCTCTTCTCGTAATAAGATTACATACTGAATATTATAAGAAAGTAGTGTCTTAGAAGTCGATCAATAACTAAAACACTACTATAGATAGCAATTATCTAAATATTTTATATATCTATTGCGCACATTTATAACATTAACGTCGTTTTAATGCATTGTTGTAATATTAGCATCTTTATTTGTCACATTTGCGGCACCATGCGTGCATTTCATTTTATCGATAATTTACATGAAAATTTTCTCTCTTTATTTGCCGATATGTATGTAATCAAATCAATTATAAACGATTGCAATAATATTAAGTAGAGCCAGGGGAATATATGACGCTCTACAGTGAATAATAATTACAACGTTATAATAATAATAATTTTCTCGCATATATATTAGGATATTTATTATTAATCTGGTATTAAAATTCGTGGTGCGTTCTAATGGATTTAAAATTCAAATTCCACCCACGCGGACATATCCTCATTACAATGTATTATTAAAAGTTGTGCATGTGTGCGGTTCTCTGTATAATTTGTATCAATATCTGTCAAATCTGCGATTAAATGCGAATAGAGCTCCATGAAAAAAAGCAAATCCATGAATGATACGTAATATTTAATTTCAGGATTTGACGAGAATAGTATTATTTATCAATTATTAATAAGAAATTAATGCCGATATAAATAACGTATACATCGTCTATGAGTTAATAAGTAACGTAATATATTTAACGTATGTAACTTATTATGTCAATATTCATAACTATTTATTTTTTTATCACATCGGATTTATACTAGATAGGCTAGAGAATGTAATGTAAGTCAAATATCAATAATGCGATGTGAAAAAGAAGAAAACTTCTACATTTTCACCAAAAAAATAATAGAAGAGTACGATATTGTCACTAGCCACTCCCAGAATTAATATTGCAGGCTTAATTTTCCGTATTCGAACGGCCGCAGGATCTACGCCATGGCGTTTTTAGGTCAGTTACGATCCATGACTGCAATATAGTCTCGGAATTTGCGAGCGTTATGGAAATCGCTGCGACAGTTTTACCAGCGATGTACCTGCGATATTTGAAAGTTTACTTAGCGGCATTTTTGTTCTGTATTTAGTATATTAATTTTCGGTGTTCCAATAGTTCATCGGTTTTCATCAATCTGCATATCTATTAATTAAAAATTACATGTTGAATGACTGAAATGTTGCAAACACATGTCATAGTGTATAGAAAATTGCTAAACCTTAGATAAAAGTTTGAAACAAATTGGAGTTTGCCTTAAGTTTGCCTGACAGACATATTTGGAAACGTGCTATGAGTACATGAAAGATAAAAGAGTATGCATGAACAAATGGGATTGCATTTTAAACGTATTGGATGTGTTCTTATCACATGATGTCAGTCCGGTTCTTTTGCCGACAGAGAGACTAATTTGCCACGAGCGCATTTCGTTTCTGCGAAATAATATCACATGCTCGCAGATTTGTAAAACTTGTATCTTTCAAATATTTTTTTTTTAAATATTTAAGAGAATATTTTTAAAGTAATATCGCTTGAGATATGAAACTGAATATAAGATCAACATACATTAAAATTAGAATCGTCAAATGACACGGATTTTCTAATACCGCGTCAATTTACGGATTTTCTAATCCGTAAACCCAATTGGGACATGAATTAAGTAACAAGATATTCACTTACCTTCTTAATTAAAGATTAAGAACTTTTTAAGTAAAAATAGGAAAGAGAGAGAAAATAAGAGGGTAATTTATTTATTTAATTTTCCTTTTTAATGTGCCATTTTTAGAAAAAAATATGTATTCTATGAAATGTAATCCAACGAAATACGTAGTATCTTTTAATGAAAACATTTGTTGGAATTGCTATGAATTTTTTAAGTAAACTTGTCATCGACTCGGGGCTTGCTATTAGTATTTGCAGTATTCCGGAATATTTTTTGAGGAAGCGGACAAAATTATAAATTATTCTAATATTCGTTGCTCTTTTACACTTGCGTAGCAAATTCTGAAAAGTCATTTCTCAAAGATGATGTTATGAATAACGTATATTTATTAAGTAAGATACATTCCGCACGACGATCATGCAGTTACATCACTATACGGATTGCTCTAGAATATAAATATATCGCGCGGTTTCATTTTGTGAAGCGCACGTATTTTTTATTCTCTTTTATTATATATATATATATATATATATAGAAAATAAATATATATATAGGGACGTTGTTGTGTTAATGTGTCGCGCGATAAAGTGCAACGTTTCTAAATATCCGAAGGGCGGAGATGAGCAGCGCTCATCTACATAGAACACGAGGGAAAAGAACGTGAGCTACAAGTAAGAATCCGATAGAAGCCACTCAACGAGGATCGGCCGATCGACTCTGCTCGGAGTGCTCGGCCCGGATTCTCGTGAATCCCGGGCGAGCGCAAAATACTTGGCGAAAGGATCGGTAAATGCTCGGCACCGAGTACTCGGCGTGCTTGAAGCCGAGACTCCATTTCGTGCTACCAGCCGAATGAATGTTTGATGCGCGGCGCACGTATGGGGCAACTACAGACACGCGTGGCGCCTCAACATTTCAGCACTAACGTACACTTATGCGGGCATATATAAAAGCGTCTGCCTCTGTACGAACGACGGCCGTGTGTGTATGCGTGAGATTGTGTTTGTGTGTACTCCTCAAGTTTCACGTAGCTTCGAGATCGTGAGCTTCCGAGCTTTTCGAGGTTTCGCGAAGCTTGGAGTAACGAATCCAGTTACCGCGCACTCTCCGCGCATCCCTTATTGTCTCAAGAGATTGACTACTTAAAAATGGATCGCGATATGGATAGTATTAAAAGATGTCGTCCTATATTGTTCGCACCATGTGGTAAAGAGCTGATGATAGATTAAGTTTTAAAGTGAATTAAGATTGTTTCATAGAAAGAACGGTTTTGCTAAAGTATCTAAAAATTTAGCTAGTTATAAATCTAAAAATTTAACTAGATGCTGAAAACAATTATGTTGGATCATTAAAATAATTATATTGGATGTTGAAGTTGTTTGCTAAAATGTCAAAATTTTTTGCAGCGTTATCATCATGCTTCCAACATAATTATTTTCAAATCTGTATTTAGATCTGTATTTAAATTTTTAAAAATACTTTAGCAAAACCATTCTTTCCATGTAGTTTATCATTTTTGTTAACAAATATCGCGGCAAAAATAAGATGCATTCTCTATCGAAATATAGAAGGTGAAATGTTGATTCGCTCTCTCTATGTAGCGCTATTGTCACCTGTAGTAGAAAATGTACTCGGCGATGTGTGCGTCGAATTCGTGTTGTGGAATTGCCCTAGAGCAAAATGGAAATAGGTAGGCGTGGTGATACTGCGAGGGCACCGATATGCGTTCAAATACTAGCGCTGGGTCCGTTCCAAGTAAAATTTAATATTTTTGCTTAACGAGTTCCGTTTTATGACAGCGCCGTCCCAGTTTTCCTAATTGGCCTGCGCAGCATCCATCTTCGCTTTATCACAGTAAAAATCACTGTGAAATTTTCGACGATTTTCAAATAACGTCTCACCATCATTATTGAATATTGACAATGATTTTGAGTAAAATCAATATCACAGTGTTCCGCGCCGTAAGACCGCGATTATGCTATCTATTTCGAGATGTCAATGATTTATTTAACGACTTATTTAAAGTCGAAGCGCTCTCTGTTCGGGATTGATTGGAGTTATTCACGGTACAGTCACGAGCACTGGATTACTCATCGGGCTTTTGATGTCTGCTTGCTAGCAGCCGTATGTCTATTACCAGAGGAATAAAATGCGAAAACGGTTCGAGCGGAATCTTCTCGATAAAATATCACTCATGAGGCAGCAGGATTCGAGTGGCAATAACGGAATGGAGTTATCCGGTTCTTTGCCGTCATTACTTGAGAGATCAGAAATAGACGATCCGCACATTTTTGTCGCACAGTTCTCAAATCTATCTGATTTCATCCGTTTACAGTATATTGACAGAATTTTAAACTACACATCGGGTCGACAAAATTGTAATATATATCGCATCCTTTCAAAATTTGACAGAAAATAATCAACTAATCAAATAATAACGGCGAAAAAATATATTTTTAGAAACATAAATGTCGTTTTTGTCATTTTCGTTTACAATCTGTAAAAAAAGTTTTCAAGTTGCGACGCTTTTAAAGTAAATATCGCCAACAGTCTATATTTAGCTCGATCAGCTAAAATAAATTAATAAAATAAAACAATTTCTTCTTGAAACTTCGATCAATAAAACTGTCTTAACTTCAATGTTTTCTGTAGAAAACTCCTCTTTTTATTTATAATAACTCAAAATGTCACTTTTGCAGAAGGTATTATGATTTATTCAAATAATGTTATTTGAAGGTATTATTTCTTTGAAAACCTTAAGAACGACATAAGTACTATTTGGACCAAATAATAAAAATTAAATTAAATTAGTTTACTTTCGATGATTGATAGGATAATTCACCTAACTCATTCATGATAATAACTCAAAAATTATATTTTTTAAATTGTGTCACTTTTAAAGTCAAAATATATCTTATTCGCGACAGAATTTATTATATTTTTGTAATCTGACTATAATTATAAAAGTGTGCACAATTCAATACTAATAAAAATCACATCGCTCACATCTAATTCATTATCTAAGAACCATAAACTTACGTTGAACACATAGTTGGAACTTGCGATTAGATAGATTAAACACAGGCAATTATTCCTATTGAACCGATTGCCATTGCGATGGACATCGCATAAGATATATGTTCATAAACGTGGTGCGACATACATTCATATATTCATGAAGTTCGCGGAATTGACACGGATATTCATGTATATACGTATACGCAGATGATAGACGGCATGTAGTTAAGTGAACTAATAAAGTGGATGGTTAGACGTAGAAAGCGTTGAGAAGTGAGGCTACGTAAGATATATGACTTTGCGGATTCGACATAATAATTATGACAGTAAGAGCGTCCGTACTTTGCAAAAGTCGATAGGAGGATTAACACCTTTGCAGAGGAGTCAACGCTTCTCTCGATATCGTGATAAATGGGGATAAAGCAAAATACTGCATAATAACAAGCATTTATGAGAAGCTTTTTCCAAGCGTTGATACAAATTAAACAGCCGTTTAAAACTTTATGATAAATGTTATCTTTGTTTCTGCTTCAATATAAAAATATCTTAGATATAATAAAGCATTTACGAGCAAAACTCTAACAGTGGCAACATAAATTTTGTTTCAAAGCTTTCACAATTAACAAAGATTCTTAATGATCGTTTAGACAATTAATACAATTTGCAGAATGCTTGCTAAACTAGATGAACATGCAAGCAGTCATATTGATTGAATGATATGAAAAGTGGCAAGAACGAAGAGAGAGAATACATACGTAATAGCAGTTGAGAAGAGTGGTTGAGAGAAGAGAGGCTGAGTATGCAAACTCGATAGCATCATGTATCTGCGTGCGAAATTCAATCGGAAATTAATGCAACTTGAGCGAATAAATTCGATGAGATATATCGTGATTATATTGAATAAAAGCGTCTCAAACTATCATTTCTGTTACTATTTAAATATTCATAAATTTTTTTTTTAGTAAAAAATAAAAGAGAGAGAGAGAGAAAATGTATAAAAATGTATAAAAATAAAGAATGCGCGAAAAGTTTAAATTTTGCAAAAAAAGTTTTTAAAGATTATAACAAGATTTTGCGCAAGAAGATATAATTGTTTTACCTTTACAAAAAATTTAATATGTCATTACAAGATACAACTGATGACAAGTGTCAATTACAGCCTAATAATACTATTTAACGATTAATCTGGTAAGAGGATACTTGGCGTCGATTATCCTCTAATTGTTCGACCAAAGGCCGATGTTTAATTCAATTAGAGAGGCTACTTGTTCCCGTGCTTCATGCGGTTCACAGATCTGCATTTCGCATCAAAGCGTTTATTGCAGATTGAAAAATATTTACATTCTCGAGCAGAAATGGCGAGACCATTTCTCCGGACTTCATGCATCCGCATGTGCGTTTATGTAGTGTGCGAGATGTAACGTATGTGTGATACAATTATTATGTTTTGCGGTAGGAACGAGTCATGAGGAAAACATATCCGTAGCCGTTGTCCGCTCTAAGAACAATTAGGCATTAATATGCGGAACGTACGAAATCTCGTTTCTGCATTGTTTAACATTGCGGACTGTGCGCAAATTGTATAATGCGCCGTGCTAGCGTGCACATATTTTGTGTAAAGAACGTGTACGTCGCGCTGGGCGGATGAGTTCTAGTATTAGAGTCGCATAACGTGCGCATCGCGCTTATTACACATGTGTGTAAGTCTTGTTTCCATGTAGTGTCTTGCTCTACGTAATTTTCGCTAGCGTAACCGCATATTATATCTCACGTAGGACGCAAATGTCCGTACCCGTTATCACAACGTGCCCTATGAAAATATTCTACAGAAAAAAATTCGCATTGACCATTGCAGAACTTGCCAATTTTCAATAATGTTATTGCGCGCATGCAAATTTTTATAGAATTTATAATAAAATTTTTGTTTGCATAATAAGTGCGCTAGATAATCATCGCAAACTTATGATAACTAATGCAAAATAGATTAAATAGCGCTCATCAATCTATCTTGTTCTTCTTGCGAAAAAGAAAAAGAACGAGAGAAAGAGAAGAAGAGAATTTTATTTACGTTATTTAATTCTTTAATCACTAAATTATTAAATAATTATTAAATAATGTTTAACTCGTAAGTTTATTTGCAAATTTGTAAGATATTTACAAGTATAGAATTCGATTTTAATATTCGAGATAGAGACAAAATGAAGTTGCATCGATATATCATTACCGTATAAACTCCTGGCTTCTGTCACTTTACTCAGCAATTTGGTCACTGAGTAGCTACGTCGGCACCTGGATCGAGGACCGAATGCACACCGGTGCACACAACGAATCGATGCAACGTTGCATTCTGTTCAATGAATTCACAGCTGACTCCTCCTATCGCTGAATTGACATTATCGGATATTCGTTCGCGTCTTTTCGATTTGCACCGAACACACCAGATGATAAGAACATCTGCGTGCACAGTTATTTTCTTTCATTTTTCTAAGCGTTTCCGATGAAATCCGATGACTGCATTTGCTTAAAACATGCAGAATATCAGACACGTTATTGAAAATATTCATGCAACAATCATACACTAAAACGAGCGATTTCTTCAAACTGAAGAAACGTTCGTATCAAAAAATCCGTTCGAAAAGCTCTTCAGTTAAGTATCTTTCAACAAGTTTGCTCTCGCATTCATTTATACATGAAAGTATCGCAATGTCACTTGAATATTAAAGAGAGGAGGGATGTTGAACATTGTATGTTACGAGCATGAAATGTTAATATCTTGCTGTCGTGGAACTTTTCATCTACACGGAAAGAACGATTTTGCTGAAGTATCTAAAAATTTAATTAGATCATACGAATCTCAAATAATTTTGTTGGACCATAATTATTAAAATAATTAGTAGGAAATTCGCGAGCTTGATGAACAATGCTGCAAAAAGTTTTGAAATTCTAGCTATCAGTTTGAGCGTTCTACATAATTATTTTGATAGTCCAACAAAATTATTTTCAGATCTATATCTAGTTAAATTTTTAGATATTTTAGCCAAATCATTCTTTCCGTGTAGATGAAAAATTTCACGACAAAATATTATATATTTCAAGCTCATAACGTAACGTACAACAATCAACATTCCTTAATTCCTCCATTCCTTAATATTCAAGTGACATTGCGATACTTTCATATATAGATGAATGCGAGAGCGAACTTGTCGAAAGATACTTAACCGTAAAGTTTTCCGATCGGATTTTTTGATACGTATCTTTAGTTAGTTAAAGAAAGTCACTCGTTTTACTTGACCGAGATATACAGGGAGTGAAAAATCACACGTTGGCAAAAAAGCAAAGTTTCATTTGTACATAGTGTGGTGTACCACGCGTCGCTGCGTTTGCCAGCTAGTTACCACGGAGTGCCGCGAAATCAAAACTATCGACGAAACTCACCGCGCGCGAGTAGAATTCGTCCGCAAAAGTTGTCCGTCTGCCCTCTATGTCGTACGGACGTCCCATTTTCAAGTAGACTCCATCGAAAACGTTCGATTGGTTACATACGTGACACAGGTATCAGTTTTCCCGGAACTTCTGCCCCGTCAGATAAGCGCATGACACCTCCTTACCGTCAAGTCATTCAGTGAAGTGTCCATACAACTGTGACGACAACTACGTGGCACGATTTTAACTTGTCAAATCGCTCCGTCACGTATTTCCTTTGATTTTTCGGAGATGCTTAATCAAAACTCGAAGTTACTCTCGTAATCAGACATCCTAATTACCGTTATCCAGTTTGCTCTCGAGATATGCCTTAAGCCCATTTGTATTCCGAAGATCTACGAGAATGTCTAAGCGAATCATACACAACAACAAGTGTATTAGCGGATAACTGACAAACTTGCAAACACGCATGACAATATGAATTCCAATAAGCCTTACTGTCAGTTGCGACGAAACAGAGAAGTTAGCTAGTTAGTTGCACGAGAAACGCGATAAATATAAGAAATAGAAGATTGCGTCATCGATGAAGTAACTCATTAATTGTGCTTGGTTCTCAAAAACTTATTTTATTAATTTACTTCGTTTTAATAAAAACTATTCGTGATTTCTTGAAACATAGAAATCAGCGTGATTATCTATACATTTTGGAGAAATGAGATTTGATATAACTCTATGATGAATATAACCAGATTAGATTGTCCTCTTTCAGCAATTAATAGATGAAATTCGACAAAGATATTTTCAAAGAGAAACTTGAATGTATAACAGATCATGACGTATAACTGATGTTGTGGGCTGCAGGATAAATCTCGCGGTTGCTTCAAGAAATTATAAGAACGCTCGACTGATTTTATTTACTGAAGGAAGCATAGTAAAAGAGAAACGTGCTGTTTACTTTATGCGCATGAATAAGTGTACTCTTCAGGATTTGAGTTTGCGCATGTATTAATTCTTTAGTATCTTCGGTATCTTCGTTCTCTCGGTATCGTCAAAGTAAATCCTGTTCGGCTTGATAATATCAATTGATTTAAATGCTGAATAAAAGGTGATATATGCATTTATATATTTTTATCACGATTATCTTAATAATTTTTAGTATTTTGAAATAACAAATTTAACATATATATATATATATATATATATATATATATATATATAGTTCCTTATGTTTTTAAGGCTTCCACGGATATTCTCTTTAAAAGAGCTGAGAGGTTTTCGGGTTGTCTCCGTATCTTGATCCATTGTTTAATGCCAACGTTTTGTGAACATTGCAGTTCACATCAGTATATAGATACAGTATCAGGCTGCTTTTCGCCCTGATGAAGTGAACTGCAATGTTGAAACGTTGGCATTAAACAATGGATCAAGATACAGAGACAACCCGAAAACGTCTCGGCACTTGTACAGTTCTTTGTTATATATAGACTTTATTAAAAAATTTTATTTAAAAATTATAACATTCCGAATTATTATATATTTTTGCATACATTATCACATTTTTAATTTTTCATTATACTTCTTTATCAGAATATAAATTGAATTCTTCGTTTTGTTAGGTTAGTAAAGATGTAGGAGAAAAAGTAAGTTTTCTGAATGAGTAATTGAAGATAAGAAAAGTAAAGAAGATTTACATTTTCCGCAGAATACTATTTCCATTAGAGAACCATATTTGAATATCGCTTCAGCATAAATTATTCGTATTAAACGTCGGCGTTACGGTTAATGTAGATTGATCTGATTATTATTATCAGTAGCATAGTTTATGGTAACGCCTGACTGACCACGTACCGCCGACAAAATTTCGCATCAAAATGCATTTTCGCTATTCGCAAGTAAGAAAAGGGTCAGGATTAAGCAATTTAGACCCATGCCGCTCTCGTCCTGGATGATGTTCTAATTGCCGTTATCTACTTTACTCGTGAGGCGACACGCTACCGGATAATTTGTATTCCGGTCTGCGAAGGGACCATAGACGCGCGAGAAGAGATTGAGAAGGTGCATCGAGAGAAGAAGTGGAAGAGGGAAAGATAGAAGGAGGGGATGAAAGACAGGGAAATGCGATAAAAGGTGGGCGAGTGCGACAAGGATAACAGGGCTGAAGCAAGGCTGCTCAGGGAACGAGGGAATGCCGTAAAGGGGCGACACGGAATGCGGCGCTCACCGTACTTCCGGCCATGTTCAATGGTAAAATTATGCGAGTACGGTCGAAACGAGATTCGTCACGAAAGTTCCTTGCAGGCTCCCGTCGCGCCGATGGCCATACGGTTAGCAATTCAGTGGATGTTGCCGGCGGAAACTTACGGACGCGGATGCGCCCGAGGCGACTTCCACTTCCGCGATTAGCATGCCTAACGATAATGACTTCTTGATCGGCTTGTTTATCATTCATTATGCCTGACAACATTTAAAGACAATACTGCGGACCGTTAAACTGAATTTTGTAATATACCACGCTTTCTTTCAAAGTGATATTGTTAAAAATATCTTATGCTTTAAAAGCTTTACTTGCCTTTGTGTTTCGTAATATATTCGATTGTCAGAAAGACTATTGAAATTTTAATGAAATTCTTTATCACTTGAGCGCTTGAACGTGACATCTCGAAATATTTTAGAAACTTTTCGGGATAAAAATATCTCGAGAAATTTCATCTGATTCTCTTTTCTATGGTAGTGACTTCTTTAAATTATTCACCACATAAATGAGTAAAGAAAAATTTAAAAAAATCAGAGATTTATCTTGTACTATACTCAAGATTTTTGTAGATTCGAGTTATTCTAGAGCGAAATTAGTAATGTGTTTTCTGCAATCTGGTCCAGCAGGCTACGCTAACTAAATAAAACAAAAGTTAATAAACGCTACATAAATAACAGAGAAAGTTTATACATATGATATAATTTGTTTTTGTTGATTGTATAAATATGCATAATTTAGATATTCATTAAATTCAATTAAATTAATAAATTAATAAATTAATGCATACGTGTTACGATCTGTTGCAAGATAACACATATGAGAAAAATTAAATTTTAAAAAACAATTTAATGATATTCAATGTTTTAATTTGCATGATATCTGCATTGATATCTCGAAAACAAAATATTTTTCAAAAAAAGTTTCCGCGATATATATTAACTCGTTGCATGAAATATAGGGCATAGTTAATTTGCTTTTCCTGATACTAATGCGTTTTCTTGATATATGTAGAGTATTGCATCTTGTAAAGAAGGTTACGGAAGTTCGAGCTACTTCATTTTCATACACACGTAATTTCACGAAGGTGCTGTTATTTTCACGAAATCCTGGTACACTGCGGCGTCTTACGTTAAACGCTAACCATCTTATTTCAAGGTGGAAGAAACAGAAAGGCGGAATACGGTGAATTTACTTGTGTATTGTGCCGTGGTTGCCGCAGAAGCTCCACGAACACGGCACGTATTTCTGACCGCGGGAAGAGTTACGAGTTCGACGTGAGAGAGGCTGTTAGTAAAAACCGTGAAATTAAAAGGAAAGATGCCAACGTGGCTTGGAAAATGCAGTGAAATGATGCAAGCTAGTATTGTCCGATAAAAAATTATACGAATCTGTGAAATTCAATATCAAGTATTATGTTAGAACAGCAATTTTTTTTTCTGTCTATTCAATTGTATAACTGCCTTGCGAACAACAGTTGAAACAGACATCTCTTAATTGGCATTAAATATTCAAGCCGCGCATTAAATATTCAAATTTACAATCTGCGAAACAAAAATTACATATTCAAATTTTTTTCTTTTTGATACTTTTTGACATATATATGAAATTAATTTTTCTCTTTTTTTCTTTCTCTCTTTCTCTCGCTTTCTCTCTCTTTTAATTAATTTCAAAAATTTATATTAATAAAACATTTTTAAAAAATCTATGAAATGTGAAAATGTCACGTTTGTCAAATTTGATTTCCGATTAAGCAAAACATAAATATGCTTTCGACAAGTACATAAATATGAAAGTAAAATATAAATATTTTTTAATCAACTTAAAATAATTATATAATTATTATTACTGTTTTATTTATTTAAATAATATTATACAAACGCCGCGAATGAAAATTTTCCTTTAATGCTCTGCTTAAATGTTTTTCTAGCGTAATTATAAGCAAATTTTATTTTCCAACTTGTTTTGACAAAGGCCGGCAAAATGAGTTGTGCAATACGATCGATATTGCATTTGTATCGTAACCTTTTTAATGCCGAAATAACATCATCGTACATGTTAACTAGCTGTAGCCTCACCTGTAACTGTCAGAGTCTGGGAACGCGCTTCTGTCGAAACCGAATAATTAATACATTCACATTGTTGATTTACGTATGGCGTGTACACGCTGTGCGCCATTCAATATTCACGCGGTACCGTCAAGTTTGCATCGATAAGTTGTCACTTACGGCCGTGCGTGCGTTGCTACTTCTGTGGCAAATGTGAATTCGCTTGTGTGGCTTGAAATTATACGTAGCGCATGTGCACGTAGAATTAAATAGAATTAAATATTTAAGCAAAGTAAAACGACATGCCTTTTATTATCCTGATTAACTAATCTCGTACACAATTAAATAATTAACGAAGAGAAAGAAAATAAATAAACTTCATGGAGGTTTTTAGCACTTCTATCCCGTCTTTAATAGCCGATTTTTCATAGCGATATCTACAGCAAATATCACGCAAATTAGAGAATTATAGAACAGGTAATGATGCAAACTATAAGTCTAGCAGAAGGCGTAATGAGCTTAACACAGTAGACAGATTTTCGGGCGATTTTCAGAATCCTATTCTCATTAGCTTTTAAACGGGATTACAAAGCTGGAATCACGCTGAAATTCATTTGCCGTTCTCGGTACCAGCGACTCTTTATTCGAGCGTGAGTCGCAATTTCGTCCGTAACGCGAAAACGTAGAGGAAACAGTCGCCATACGCTGGATATCTCGACCCGACGTCCAAGACAAACAGTGTGGAAAATGAATTTTTCTGTTATCCTTTTTTTTGAGGACTTCATTCCCTTCCTACCCTTCCCTCGGCGATTTGTACTGAATTGCTTGCAAATTAACATCCTGGGACGAGCACTATCGGGCGTGAGAGAAATGACCGTTGTCGCAAACACACGGATGAACGGAGGTGGCGGATTTCCACCGGCGGAAAAGAATGAAAGGAAAATTCTCGTATGCGAGAGAGGAGAATTTCAGTTTACGCGGAAACACGGGGAAACGTAATATTTCATTACGGATCTCGCAATTACATCGTTCGTTCGGTATGCCAACGAAACACGAGAGATTCGCGCTGTTAAAAATTGGGAACGCTTGTTAATTTATGCGTAATCTGATCTACAGCGTTGCATTAAATCACGAGGTCTTTATAGCCCTCGAGGCAAGACTACAAAACTGCTTGCAATGATCAATTAAACGATGGCGCTCTTCAATGTGACCGTCCGATATTTTTCTATTATGTTTGATACACTTCTCTCTGATGTAGTACCGCGAGAATCGCACGCGATTTAGGAGGTATTCATTGTAAAATAATATCGACGGAGAAACGGATGAACGACGGGACGTGTAATCCGGTTACTCGCTGATTGAACTTTCATAGAGATGCAAAACTGTACTGTATTAAGAGGGCGAAGTGGGCGATATTCCGGATTGCGAGCGGCGAGAAAGTAATTTCGGGAAGCTGTGCCGCGTCACACGGTCGCCGTGCAAGTTTTCCACGCGCGGCCAATTTTTTTCTGCGCAAACAATGCAAAAATCCGTTATTGAAACGCTGTCAACTTCTACAACGTCATAAAGTGATTGCTCTCGAAAATTTGACACCGTATCCCGGTTTAAAAAGAACGCGGATAACAGTGATATCACATATTTCTTAGGATTATATCAATCGTTCAATTGTATCAAGCTGCTTTGTGCAAACGCTCGATCGATTGCGTTTATATTTAATCGCTACACATTTCGTATTTTACGCTGTCTGCTACGCCGATGCTTGATTAACTTATTGCGTATAGTAGCGTACGCCGCGAATGATAGACGCAAATCAAACAGTGTATTATGTATGCTTAAATGCGGCGTATGTATTAACTTTTATAGGTGTATATCGATTTCCTAATTTCCAATATTGTCCAATTCGTGTAAACAGTATGAGAAAATATTTCAAAAATTTGATTAATTACACAACTCAATTAGACGATCTCATTTTTTGATAAATAAACATGATGTACAGTCGTATCGTTATAAATTACCGCAATTCTGTAACGAGACCGAGTTGTAATTGCAAAACAGTGTATATTAGTATTGCTCATGGGGAACGTCGTTAGCAGGCAGCGACTTGAATGCAAATTAAAAGTAAACCGAGATGATTAATTTTATCCGGCCAACAATTACGATGCTGTCTTCGTGCTCTGACACAACGAACACGAACGTGAGCGATTCAATAATCTTACTTTAATCTTATAGCTCGTTTTTAAGCAAATCCGAAGATCGTGCACGATAAAAATATCAAGAACGAGCAAGCAATCAAAACATCTTAATGGCTATTGATCTTAATAGTTAATGATCAAAAAGAAAAAGAGAGAAAAATTCAAATTTAGGGAAATGTGTATCCTTACCGAAGTACAATGCAGGGAAAGCAGATAATTAGCTGCAAACGATATCGACAATTGCACGTGAAATTTACATAGCTCGATTCAAATGCCATATGACATTACACGGCAGTGTTCATTCTGGGATCGGGAAACAGTTTGAGCTATGGAAATCGATCGCGATACATACATGCCAGGGTTATGTCGTTCTTGTTCGGCAGGCTTCAAACCCCCGTTGATCCGCGCGTTGAAAAGCTTGTAAGCTCTTCGGTCGAATTCGGGTTACATGGCTAACGTGGATTGTGGAGGCCGTTGAGCGAGCGGATAAGCGCAGAATACTGAATGGTTCTCCGTTTCCGCCGAATCGTCTAATCGTACGTACCTATCTTATGCAGATTAAATGGTGAGAGACTGAATTGAATGGGGTCAATGTTGATGCGTCGGGCAAATTTATGTGTTTAAAACTAAAATTGCATATCGATGAGGGGGAGAGAGGAGACAGACAGAAAGATTTTCTCGACGATGATAGAACAAATCTATTGAGATGGACACTTTTGAATAACCATAATTAATTTAATATTTTAACCGCGACCATCAAACTCGATGTGTAAAAGTTAACTTTTTATTAGACTCGATGCAATTTCAACATGTGACACGATTGACAGTATGACAGTATGAAGTTACAAACTTGTTACAAAACAATGATTAGATTTAGGAACCTAGAAACTTGCGAATCTAACAGAGTCATAATAAACTCAAATGGGTTTTAATTAAATACGAAGCTATCCTGGAAAATAAAGACATTCTAATATTTAATATAATGCATTTAATATTTGACATATTGCATATTTGATACGTCACAATAATAATAATTCATTGATAATATTAATTATTCATCGGTAATAATAATTCATCCTCAAATATCTTTCAAATATCGTAATACGGAGAAAGCAAGTAAACGTGTTAAAAATATTGGTTTTAGATTAGATTAGAAATATTAGACTTGGGAATGCAACAACGCGGAACGACAAGGTCTAGCACGGGGCCAATCACTCACGAAGGCTTCTCTCCAGTTTTAGACGTTGATGAATTCTCGTTCACTAAAAGGTACACGGCCCAGTGACGCATATGCGCGCGGAAATAACTGCGTATCGCATACGTATCGCATATGTATAGTAGATACACACACACACAGGCCAAAGAGCACAAGAGGATACAGGACGGCATGATTAATCATCCAATGTTTTGACAAAAAGCGAAAAGCTCGGATTTTCGCAGCGTCGATGTCTCCTTCGCTTGTCATGAAAAACGGGTGGAAATCAACCGATAAAATGTTCAGACGTAACAACTTTGATTTGTTTATAATCGAGGCTATTTGACCGCAATACGAGGAAAAATTTCGTACTTTTAGCATGCCGAATTTACATATTGTAGTTAAAAATGCTTACAGCTGATGAATATTTTAGATAATAATTGGATAATAATTAGATTATCGTTACGGTATACCTTTTATGTTACACTTTGTTACCATTAAACAATCGATTTCTTCGCACTGACGTTTTGATTAATTACGAACATATTAGTATTCAACAAATCTCTGCGAAAACTTGTATAATTTATTTTGTAATTTATCAGAGAGATACATACAATTTGAAAATTATCAAAAATAATATATTTAAAAAAATTGTATTATAGGCTTGAACGGAATTACATTTGTTTCTATCTAACCTGTTTTGTGCCTATGGGCCGAAATATTACGAGCGCTTTTTTATAAGATGTCACCTGGGTAAAATTCAGGCGTTATATTAGATTAATTTAACAATTTATTTTTTCGAGATCTTGTTTTAAGAAATCTTCTATTTATCTTGACTGAAGTACAAAAATAACAAAAAAAACAACAAAAATTGAAAAATATAATAAGTAGATTAAGTCCAAATTTCTGTATTTTTTTCTACTTTTTTTCTACATTTTAATACTAAAAATTCACCAATATAATCGTTTAATTTAAGCTTGTAATTTCGATGTGAAGAACAGAAAACGAATTTAATTTAAAAAAAAAAAAWTTTTTTTAATTTAAAATTTTCTCAATGTTTTAAATTTTTTTGACATTTTTCAACACGCTTCTTAAAAAATTCTTTCTTAAAATTTGCCGCACCTAAAGATTTACCGTTATAATTCTCAACTCCTTACAAGCATTGATCGGTTTGTTTACTGCCGCGTGACGTCCGACTTCGGGAAAAGAATGAGATGTTTTAACAGGCGAAAATCGGCAATAGGGGACAAAGTCAGCGATCGAGTTCAAGTTCTCTGTCGGTCTTGGTCGCTTTGACCTAGATGATTGTAGACAATTCAATAGTGAGACGTACACAACTGTCTCTTACACACGCGCGCGGGGTGTGCGGGATTCTCTTCTGCCAATTCGCTTGTTGGAAAACTCGAGCTTGACTTTTAAAACTCGAACGTATACTTGTTCTCTCCGAGCTTAAATCGAACAAGTTTGAATCGCCGCGAGGATGAATCCTGCCGGCTGCGTTCTCGACATTTCCGTGCAGATGGTTAAAGCTCATTCGAGTTTCCGTCCTCGATTTCCTGCGCATCCGTCCGCGTTAACTTGTTGGCTCATACGGAACGTACAATTGATTGTTTGTAATAACTTGTCCGTGACACCGAAGACATTTCGCCAAAAATGCCGAGATCTGTAGCTAACCCGCTTTGTGGATAATAAACATGAGTTTATACATAAATGCCGCCACAGCGTATAATGTCAGAAAGCTTAGATTTACTCGGTCATTCCTTTTTTGCGATATATATATAGTTCGTAAATAGATGCAGCGTTCCAATGCACTTTGTGTTTCGACCTAGTTTTTATTCACCATAGCTTTTGCGGCTATAAACGCGAGACAAGCGGAATTCGACGTCTCCTTTTCACACAACAAGAAGAATAACGCTGTTTCCGTTTTCCATGCTTTTAGTTTTGCGTGACGATATTTTTTGACGTATATTAGCTTAAAAATGTGTTGCATGTACTGTAGTGAATGAATATTTTTTTACATGCCATATATTTTTAGATAAAGTTTCCGCATATAACGTATAGCTGTAACAAGATTTAAATCCCTCTGATTTTTATCGTAAGCAAAATTGCTTTAATATAGTTATGCGATAGATCTCATATAACCACACATATTTTAACGTATTTTACGTATTAGATCAACGTTGTGTGTTTGTGCAAAATGTGTAAAAATTTTTTTTTCATTAAAAAAGTATTGAAGATCGTGACAAAGTTACAAAATTTTCGTTGTGTTTTATTTTTCGACGTAACATGCTAACGCAAAAATTTCAAAGTTTTGCATTATTTATAGAGCAAACATTGCGTCATTTAGAAAAATAACTGATTTTTTAACACAGCAAAATAAGAGACGCATAAAGACAACAAATTAATTTTTTCATCAGATAAACATCAGACAAAGCTGCCATCTAAATAGTTGAAAATAATGCGTGCGTGAAATAATGCCTATTATTAAAATAATTTTAATAATAAGAAATATGAAGTTACCTTTGATGAATTGGCCTCAGAATTGAACCGCGTTTTCTCAACTCCGCTTCAGCCAATCCAACTCCGTGTAGCCAAGATTTTGAAAGTTTCGGCTACTTCATATCTTCTTTTTCGGAAACTTTTCAAACAAATTCACGCATTACATCACTCAATCATGTTCATGCTTTTTTCTTTAAAGTCTTATCTGATAAAACTTTGCCGCTATGTCTACATCATTGCAAGCATTTGTCCGCTCCGTGGTTATACAGATTAAATTCAAACAGCCGGAATTTAAGTTCTTTCTTATAGACAACGATTCGCACAGTTTTACGATTGGATTTTGATTTAAAACGGTATTGACGAATGTCTCTCGAGCGAAGGAATATTTGCACGAGAATAAGAATATCACCAATGTTAATCAAAAACTATTGTTCGTTACACAATCAAAAAGTGCATATAATTTATCAATATACACGTTGCACGTTTTCTAATCGTTTGCTTTAACACATTTAATTTTCGCGTTACATCACCTTGTAATTTTCTTTGCTTCTTTTTTACCCTAAATATTTATGGACAGTTTTTTTTTTTTTAATTATTTGGCAATGTTGTTTTGTGATTAAGAAAGAAAAAGGGCGAGAATTAGCGCGAATATCAAAGTCGGTTAAATTGAAATAGGGAAACACGTGTATCTAACGCGCTACCTGTTCCTTTACAAAAGCTAGGAGCTTATCCTGGCTTTTCGATGCATCAACAATCGCGCCGCGTTACTCGCATCACCGCAAAAGAGGAAGGAAAAATGGCAATGTGGAGAAGAGCAGAGCGGTCGTCCTTTCGGAGACACCGCGATCTCACGCGTGTAGTGTAACGCTCAACGCAAGGGGCGCGGCGTAACTGAGCTCGGCAAACCAACCCTCGTTCTCTGTCTCTATCAGTGCCTCCCTCTCCAGCCAAACCTCGCTCTATCGCTTCTCCACCTCACCCCTACAACCGCGTTTTCCCACTCTCACGCAGTCTCCGTACTTTCCTCTGCTCCTCTTCTAACGCGATCCCCTCTCTCTCTTTCATACGATTTTCCTTTTCCTCTTCCTCCATCGCGCATTTTCTTCATCTCGCTCGATTTCGATCCCGATGCGACACGTGAAATCTTCTTTCCTCCTTCATGTTGCAGCTACAAAGTTCCGATTCTTTTTTTCAAGTTAATCCATCGTTGAACCATGCAGAGACGGAAGACTAAGAGGAAAGTAACACTAGTACACTTTTCTGTAATCTATTTCATCTCTTTCTTGCTATCTACGATACGCGTCAAAAGATTCCGTTTTTTCTCCCCGCATGTTTCAATTATTCTTTTACCTATCAATATTTCTCTCTCAATTAACACTATCTATATAATAAAAATTGTTACTGTATTAATTATATCCTTGCTCTTTGAAATACATATATATTATTACTAAGAATTGGCTTGGCTCATTAGTCGTTATTTTTATGATTTTGAAAATTGTTATATTAAATAACATGATTTACGACGATAATAAATACTTATGGAGAATCAATCTTTCATAAAATCAGCATAATAAACGAAGATCATGGGGCATGGTTGCAGATTAGAGATTCAATTCTGTTCGTGATTAATCTTTTGTCAACTTGGTTGGCCTTCTATATCTATGAAGCAGAATCCGGTCAGAGTCGATTGGATCGTGTAACCATTTGCATGCTCTGCGAGAATATTATACGAACGATATAACATACCTATTTAAATGCGCATGTAAGGTCTGGCATCACCCGCGTATGAGACTACACATTTAATCTAAATTAGATTACGTCTATGAGAATCTCGTTAGGCAATCTTGTTTCGCGCTTTTGTTATAAATGTGCTTTTTATACGGGCTATGAAAAGAGAAAAATAGTATAAATCATATAGTTATTGGTAACCGCAAGGCCATTAATCTCCAAGGCATGTTGACTCGATCGCAGAGCGCAATGTATTCTTTTTGGCTTTTGACGAAATATGGACGAATGAAAATCCGGAATATCATGACTGTTGACGTACAAAAGTAATTTGGTAAATTAATTTCAGCATTCGATTGGCGTTCATCGAGGCGAATCAGACGAGTATCAACGCTAATACCGACTTTTAATCACATTCCTAAAATGATGACCGAGCGTATGAAATAACGGTTGCCGCGCCGTATGTGATACAATATAATACACTGAGTGCGCATATGCAAATGTATATCGATACACATAATATCGATTATTTATTTCGAAAGGATTATTATTTATTTGTTGATATGACAATGCATTATTCTATCTACGCTCAGAGACGATTTATTTTTACGAGGATAGGATTGATCTTTCGCAGATGGGAGTAAAAAAAAGATACGAATAAAATGTGATTTATAAGATTGCGACGAATAATCTCTTGTCGCAATCATTATTGTCATAATGATGTGGAATTCAAATAATAATTATAAACATAATATAATACAACAGAGAGGGTGCGCGCGCGTTAAATTAGATGCGATATTAATACATCCTCAGGTTGCTATATGCGGGATTATCATCAAGGAAAACAATATTATCCATATAACAATAAATGTAATCTGATAGGATGTTTAGAAGTTTAATTAACGAATTATATTGTGGATGTTATACTTTCGAACAACTTTGTTTAATATAGAATATAGAATTTAGTCTCAATTACATTTACAAAGTTGTA
This sequence comes from Cephalotes varians, assembly GCA_037157785.1. Taxonomy (NCBI): domain Eukaryota; kingdom Metazoa; phylum Arthropoda; class Insecta; order Hymenoptera; family Formicidae; genus Cephalotes; species Cephalotes varians. The sequence goes on along the minus strand of JANQDE010000017.1, from coordinate 642,535 downwards.
AAATAGTTTTCCTTAAATTGATTAATTAATGCAGGATAATCGCAATTAAAGTTGAAAAAAATTTGCCGTTTGCAAGCATTTATTATCACAATTACTGTTTGTAAACAGTATCTGGTTGAATAACGATTGAACCTGGTCGAACTTGGTGATTGAATAACGATTGAAATACACGTTTTATCGTTATCTCCTTGTTTTGCGTGATCTAATACATAAGCTGGTGCATCTGGCAGAAAGTGGATACGTACTTCAGTTCGCAAGAACTAAAGTACCTGCCGGTTTCGATAGTAAAATTTCAAATTTCGCTATTCCGCAAGAGCTACATAAATATTTTATCTCTCCTGGCGAAGATGTTGGCAACGAACAGTATTAGAAAACGATTGCCTCAATAATTTTTTTAGCGTCGTAAAATCTGTAAAAAGGAAGATATTTATGAAAGATTGAATTGATTATAACGAATACACTTAATATTTTTTTCAGTCAGACACATCAGACTTGAGCATGTAACTCTGAAAATTACAAATCTGATTTTTACAAGCAAATTCTAGAATCAAGTTTGTTGAGGGTATAGTGTTAGCAGTTTCGAAAATTGGATCGTGCAAGGCAAAAGAACTAAAAATGATGAGGAGACAGTTAGTCCTTTGAGAATACGTTTGTTTTCTCTTTTTCTTGATCTTCTATTGGCACGTGCATCACGGTACGTGTCGATAAGAGTTCGTGGGCTGAAGTCCATGATCTTCCATCGTGAAAGACATTCAACGTGTTCGGGATAGCAAGAAACGAACGATTTAGTTTCGCAAAATGTTGTAACAACTATAATAACTGTAACGTTTAACAGTTTGACAAATATCTGATAGACATTATATTTACAGTACATAGCTTAATCTTTCTTTTTACATTAGTAAAAGTACAAATCTTAATTATAATTTGCGTTTTAATTTTCTTTACTCCATTTATATAATTATTTCGTGCAATTATTTGAGAATTGAAGGCTATAGAGAGTATGTATGGTTAACAAATTAATTGATAAGGATTGTTTGCAAAATAATCAAATTTATATAAAAGTTAAAAAATGAAAAATTGATATAAAAAATTGCAATTTGTTGATTGCATCTTGTTATTTACGATATAGTATTCTATAACGTAAATAAAAGACAAAATTTTTATTTAAAGATTAAGTATATTAAACTGTATAAGTAAGAGGAAATACGAATTTTAATTATCAGCAACAAACCGCATTTACATATTAATGTCGTGGAAGTTATGAATAATTCAGTAACACAGCATAATTAAACAGTATAAATATTTCATGCTTGATGAAAGTGTAACATTTGTTTTATTTACGAATGATAGCAGGAAATAAATGTCGACATTGTTATAAATTTTTGATTCAAATTGTAATTTTTCTTTCTTTTTTTGGAGACAATGATTTTTTTATTAGCTTGGAATTTAAAGAATATTAAGATGCAAGTGAAAAAAATGTCTCGTTTAAATCTCATAAATCAATTGTGATAAAATTACTTGTCAAGTTTGATGTATCATCAATCATTTCGTGATCTAATTAACGTCAGAGTGATATATTTTTTTTCATCTGATATTATTCGTGAAAAAACGTTCTTAGAGATCATTGCTTCGGAACGTGTAATAATTTTTCTTGTTTTGTTTTCTTTCTATATATTTCTTTATACACAGAAAAATACATAATATATTTAAGTAAAGATTATTTGTTTCATTATTTGTTTATCCGCAAATCTATTACAAGTTCATAATAAGTATCAAATTTATTCAAAATATATTCGTTTCTAAATTTTAATAAGCTTAATATTTCAATCAAGAATATTAAGTTAAAACAAAAATTCGATTTGTTTATTATTAAATTTTTTTTTGTACAATTTTATAATATTCTTGATCAGAAAATAAATTTTTATTTCGGATACATGATAATGAATTTTTCTAAAATTTATGATGAATATATTTTAAGATTATTATCAAGAAAATTTCTTCGTTAAAGATAACCGTTACTTAAAAGAAGAAAAATAAAAAGTAAACTGAGTAATCGCTTTTTTTAGCAGATAGAATAATATTTTTCTGTGTGTACTTGCGTTTCGAATTTAATTGTTGAAGTTACGCAAGTTTTATCATCTGTGATTAAATCAATTATTAATATGACTAAGAAAAGATATCTGTTTCTTTTTGTTGTTGTGAAACATTTCTGTTTTAAATCAACCTTAATATCTGGCTGCGATATTTTTATAAGCTGATCGTCAACTATAGTCACCACATCGTTACGCGAAAATACGAACTCTTAAAGGACATTATGCGTGACAAATCGTTATTTCTGACCCTTCCTTTATTTCCGCCTTTCTCAAGCCCTTCCTCCAAGTACTTTTATCTTAATAGGTCGTAACAGCTCTTGCTCTCCCTTATATTATTATGAGATCTTTAACAGCATAGTAGCAGCGCATTAAGCGAATTTTTAATAATTTTATATCGAGGGTAACGATGCATGTCTGAGAATAGTTCTACTTTTATTTTTATTTATGAGATTTTTCTTTATGAGATTAGATAAAATTTGCTATAGAGAAATAGTATAATTGATAATTATATAAACAAAATAATATAACGTCGCGATAAAAGTTTTCTATCAAAATCTATTATTGCATTATTGTAATAAATGTTTACATTAACTTTTGATTACATTAATTTTTTGTCCTTTTTTACGTACAAGTCAGATGTATCTTAATATTTTAATTATAATCTTCTTTAGTCTTTTTTAATTACATATCAGCTGCGATAAATACTTACTGTTATAAATAATGATTTCGACTTCCGTTTTAAAGCTCGATGCATGTTTGAAGATCCCGAAGAAGGACGTGAGCACGTACTAGAAATCTCAGGAGAGAAAATCGGATTGTTTTTCCTTTCCGCCTTTTCTCTCTTTCTTTAAGTACTTTACAGATATTATTCTATTCTTGTCAAGAGACGAGGAATTAAAAATATACATATCTTGAAAACGAAAGATCGATGCACCACTAAGTGCCTTTCACAATGATCACGCCCATAATATCTGCTTCATTTATGAAGCAAATACTGGTAGTTAATACTCTGGAAGAGAATTAAACGCTTTCTACGTGGGATTTTCTCGGGTCAGGAAGTCTCACGAAGATTTTCATGAATTAACTGTGTAATTGTACAAAATAGAAATTCGCATCTTGTACAACTCCCGATGTAGGGCAATCCCGATCAAAGGAGCCGGGGCAACTTACCGAGTATTTATCAGACTTTCGAAGAGTTCATTCCGTGTACAGAGAGTACTCTCTGTCGCCGTTCGAAAGAGCACACTGGCAAACAGGATCCGCCGTTCGAATTCTAGCTTACTCATCGAAGCGTATGTAAATTGTTCCGAAAGCTCTTTATTTGTATTTGAACTGCTTCTTTTTTCCGTCCTAGTCGCAGCTCCTCTCATTCGTTTCTCTCGCGTCGTCTCGTTATCAATCAATAATTCGTCCTTAATGACTTGCCTGCACGGTAGAAATTCGCTATGTTCACAGAAACGTTTGACGTACTCTGTATAAACTATTTCATGTTTTATGAGGTTTGCAGAAATGTTCTTTAACTCACAATAGATTTTCAGAATGGCGTGTTAACACGTGTAATACTTGACGAAGCGTTTTAGTAAAATGAGTGGCAGTACGTGTATAGTATGCAATTGTACACATTTCCGTTTTGTTCACGTTACATATAACAAACATTCATTTAATCCACTTTTAATGCGTGACTCAAATTCTTTTTACTCTCTTTCGAGCGGGCAACTTCATAACTTCGCCAACTCTGAAATACCATTCCGATGGAAAATTCGAGAAACTCGATTCGTATCTCAGGAAAGGATTTCACGCGGACTGCCAATGTCAGATATTGAAGTATATGAATCAGAAAAGCATCAAAATTTTCCATGGACGCGTGATCCGAGCACTGTGGAATTATTGTGCGCTTAATTCTTTGACAAATGCTAACCAACTGTTTTTTTTTTTTAAATGAAATATTTATCTGCGCATATTGCACTACGTGGATGTTAACAATAGGTCTGGCATCAAACCTACAACGTCCTTCACGTACAATTTATGCTCAAGGGTTATTAATCATTGTCACTAACATGTACTACCATTCACTCACCACTCAGTTATCTTTTAACACCAGACGCGCGTTAAACGAGAAACGCATTTCATTTTTTTATCACTTGCGATTTTATCACTATCCAGTAGTAAGATCCGTGATAAATCCGCCGCCGGCATTCGCAGACGAAAACGTGTTAATGTCGCGCGGCGATCGATTGACGAAATTCTGCATCTTTACGTATTGAGAATTCGAAATCGGGATAAAGCGGAGAGGAAAGGGGACTTTCTCGGCATTTACTAACGACATTTCAACGACAACAGCAGCTTCGCTTTATTTTCCTAGATATTGGCGCGATATTAAGTCGAGCTAAAACGGTTTATTCGGCTAATGTCGTATTTGCTAACGTTCGCGTAACGAAATATGTCACGCGCACTTATATTCCACTCGATATTCGCGTCAGCTGAGCGCCGACGATAAGAAGATTAACACATCTGCTTATATCGCGCGGGTTTATGTACGAAACTTTGTTTCACTTGTGATCGGTGTGAGACAAATTCGACACAAAGAGGATTATCATTCGTTAATATGTGACATTCTCCAGATTAAGGAACATATCAGTTATTCTCCCGCAAATAACTGCCACAAAATAAGCAACCCTGTAGATAAAATGAGCGAAGGTTCAAGTCGCGCAACTTCCAGACTTCCAACGCGTCCTCAAATGTCGTAAAAAAAAAAGCGAAAATTTAAGTAACGCAACCTCATCCAACATGCTCTAGGAGGAAAAGGAGTGATAGATTAAACTTCGCTGATTGCAACTATCTTCCGAGAGGAGTGGAGCTTATCTGCTTGAAAATTACTGCCGACGCGGCAACTCGCCGCGAAAGCGTCTCATCCAATGTCGCCTTCGTACTCGGGTAAACTCCTAATGATCGCACTCCGCGATTCGTCCACAATTTTGTATAAATACGCGCACACGCTCACATCCGTATGTTGTGCCTTTGTACGATACCTCTGGGCGAACATACGTACAAACACGGGAACTCTGTCCTCGACTTCGTTTTGTTCGCACATTCGCGTCGTACAGAGACGACCTCGACCAAGTGCTCCAGAGACTCGTTGAATTTCCGCGCGTTTCCGTTCGGTTGCCGAAGGAAACACCCCGACGGCCCGTCACTCTGACTTATTGAACTATCTTACTATCTTCTCCCTTCGTCTCTTCGCAGATCCTTCCTTTCCCTCTAGTTATATCTGATTAAGATCTCGCGCCATAACTGGTATTTGTATAAGGTTTCCTGAGCTCTCGCTGCTTGACATCGCGAAAGGGAGGAGTACAAAAATATAATGCCGTATATAAAAACACGTCGTTTGTAAATGGAGGAACGCGCGTATTTTTCTTCGGCCGAGTTCCCTTGCTTTTTACCTCGGCAAATAATCATTATGCCTTCGATACACACATACGATGTTCTGACATCAATTCGCTAGGTTGATCGAATTGTCAATGAGATGTTTTCAAAGAACGAAAGAACATGGCAGAGTATTGTGCTCGAGCGCTTCAATTTCAATTCCTCCTGCTACGTATACAAAGCGACAAGAGTTCTGCACATACGCGATCGAATGTTTCGATTTAAATATGTTTAGTGACCGTGAAAAATTGCTTTGTGAATGACATCACTTGTTATACGAACCTGTACGAAGGAAAAGAGAGAGACATGTAGATTATTACAGAGAGGAAGCGAGAGAGAGAGCTCTCAAATATTATCACACGTTCTATATTGCATACGCTGCCAGAATATCGTCTCAATTTTGCATGACGATACTTTTGTACACATTATCGAAAACGTAAAATATATTGAAAACGGTTCCGCTTTTGGTGCGAGGCATTTAAATTGCCCTGATGTTTAAATTTACCCTTTTCATCCTTATTTGTTACACGTTTCGTTCTATCCTACCTACCTGATAGTTTTCTAACTCGATGTGATTGAACACGGATAAAGTACGATCCTGTCAGCGCGATGAAATAGCCGAACGATCTCTCGACAAGATCCATCCAAGGAATAGAGCTATGGCGAGAGGACGTTGTACCAAGTGATCCAATTTCCAATTCCATTAGAAGGTAAGCAACGCAGGAAGCTCCGTACACACACAGGGTAACTTCGATCGTATTCTACGGCTCGGCAGGCATTGTAAGGAGCATTGGGTGAAATATCAGATGCGAGAATACGCGACACATTACCTGTGTTCGTGTCATCCGCAATGCATAAATCGATCAAAAGATAGACGATATGAGAGCGATGCTGGATTTATAAACAAATCGCTATTTTTCTCGTTATACAATTCTTGAATAATTAAATTTAAGATATAAGATTTTCTTTCCTTTTGATATCAATTCATAAATGTGTCAATTATGATCGAAAAAAATGGTATTACAAAATTTCGATATTTTACATTAATCATTTTTAATTCATGTTATTGTAACGTACATTTTCCTATAAATATAAAACATTAGCTAAGTTTATGTCTTCCGCGGCGCACAAATCGTGGGATTAAAAGATAGACAATATCAGAGCGATCCTGGATTTTTAAACGAACCATTTTTCTCGTTATACATTCCCTGAACAATTAAATTTGAGACATAAGGTTTTCTTTGTTTTTATTGGAAAAGATATTAATTCATAAATATATCAATTGTCGATAAAACGATATTATAAAATGTCATTATTCTTAGTCCATGTTATTGTAACACGTATTCTTTCATGTATATAAAACGTTATTTGTGTCATATTATCCGCAGCGCACTAATCGTAGGATCAAAAGATACAATATCAGAACAATATTGGATTTTTAAACGAATCGTTAATTTTTCTTATTGTAAATTTCTCGGATGATTAAATTTGAGACATAAAGTTATCTTTTCTTCTAATTGGAAAAGATATTACTATATCAATTATCGAAAAAATAATATAAAATTTTCATATTGTTAATATTTTGACAATACATTAGCCATTTTCATTAATTATGTAACGCGTATTCTCCCGTATGTAAACATTCCCTATATTTTATCAAGTGCATTTATTATGAATGGCCATGTTTGACTCGACAATCTTTGGACATTATATTGTGGCGAAACCCGGCAGATATTCAATACTTGTTATGGTGTGAATCGGATAAGGTGAATGAACGGCACTTGGACAAGATCTATGTAAGGCCCGGCGAGAGAACAAGCATTGTACGCGAGTGATCCAATTTCCAATCCCATTGCAATATAAACAAGATATGAAGCCACGCGATACCAATAACACGGCTCGTGTACTCTTTGCGCGCTCTCCCATAACTTCTTACGACGTTAGGAATATATGGCCCTAGATATTGTTTCTGTTTCCGAACAGTACCAGTTCTTCTCTTTTTCTTAAGAACGATTGAGATAAAAAATTTAACATACGCACATAATTTATCGCAAGATTTATTAATGATATTGAAAACAATTAATTAATTGATAAAAACGTTGGTCTTGCGTTTAAGTTTTTACATAGAAAGCTATTTTGTTACAAGTTTTGCACATGATATGTTATAAGATAAAATCAAATTTATGAACAATGTTTACAATCGTACTTGATGAATTCTATTTTAGTAAATTATAATGAATTAAAAACGTGAATTTTTGTTCACAATAACATCTAGTTTTGTCGATTTCATTTAGAAAGTTATGCTTCGTTCGTGTTCATTCGACCGTCAGCGTTCTGTGTTCCGCAACGCTCAACAAACGAAGCTAATTCCAATAATCTGCTACAAACGGATCGAACGTGAATGACAAACGATTTTTCTGTAATTGTTTAAAATTGGAATATATTCGCAAATAATGTTACGCACACACTTATAAAGCTTTCCATTTACTTTTTTTGTCGAATAAGTAAAAGAAAATTCAAACTTGACGCCTCGCTCTCATCAGTTTATTTATGTAGCTTTATCCAATGTCAACTCAGCTTGTCGCAGAAGTTAGGTATTTTACGATGGCATTTGTTATAAAATTTATGGGAGGCAGTAATGAGTAGCGTCACTTAAGCATTATAAATATTCTAATAATAGTTATACGTGGTTACTACATTGTTAGTCTCCAACAAGTATGCATCTTAAAATACAATCGTATAATTTTATTTGCAACATTAATATTCAACGAAACGTACCATGTACGGTTTGGAGATAAAAGAATAAAAAAAAAAACAAGTGCTAAAAAAATACTAGGAATATTTCGTATAAACGTGGAACAATTAAATAACCGATACATCAAACCGATATAATCGAAGTAACAATAATCATTGGTCATTGAGTCGACAAGCGGGCAAGGGAAATAAACATTTCTCAGCCAGTTGTCAGAAACAGTGTCTCTCTCGGCACAGCAGCGGCACTCTCGCGACGCTGCTTTGCGAGTTAATAGCTCGTACTTTTAGCTCGTAACTCCAGAGGCGATCTAGATAAAGCTGCTTTATGAAGCCAACGGCCGTACACCGTTGCCCCGCAGTCAGTTGCATAACGCGCGACGTCATGCGTCGCGATGTCGAGTGCGCGTCCCAACAATACCTGCGACCGTTCGGTGGTGCGTTTCGTATTCCTCGCCTTGCAGCTGGTACACGAGCTCTCATAGTCGTTTGCACGTCCACCGGGTCAACTTAGACGCGATCTCGAGCACTTGGCATATTTTCCGCCTCCGAATAGATTGTCCTGCTATAAATTTCGAGCAACGAGAACACACACCGGGGTGTGGTGTACAAAAAAGAATTTCGAATTCGGTTACGAAAACGTTCAGTGAATCGGGATGCAGGAAGACACTTCTAGGCGCACTTTACGTTTTGCTACATATTTTTATTCGCGAAACTGTCAACTCCGTTGTACGCTGTGATTTCTGGAAGAATTATAACCATATAGCGCAAATACCGAGTGTTAAAAATCGAAATATAGAACCTAGCTGTAAAGCATTTATGCTGATAATTATTAAACGTATATTTCGCCTATGTGGGATTAAATAAATTTGAAATGTACCATTACATAAAAAATGTTTCTGGTTTCTGTACGTGCACGAAATTTGCAAATATAGATCTGCAATATGGTTAGTGTAGATTGCTACATTTTTTGCTTCTCTGTCATTTTTTAACTGAAACATGTCACTACATGAGAATTTTATATTCGTTTTGCGTATCTGTTAAAAAATAATTTCACAGGCAAAGGCAATTGAAATATATTTTGTTACATCTTTTCGATTTTTTATTTTACAATGGTACTAACAATCAATACAAATTTATCTGTTCTTTAATGTTACAATAAAATCTATAGTTAGAATAAAATCCGCAATTACAATAAAATCTATGATTAGTAATAACGGCTGGGCATCGTAATAGCAATGCAGATTTATCTAAGGTCACGGTGTTTTGAACTTTAAGTTTCTTATCGTAATTATATGTCGGTTTATGCATCGGGGAGGCACTGGGAAAAATTGCAGTCATTATAGCGACCCATTCTCTTTCATTGACCGTCTTCGATCCCGCCTCGCATCTAGACGCTTTCATTTCCGCTCGAGTTTGCCTATTATTTTAGTAATTGCAATTGCACCATACATACGTGCGGCAAGCCTTTTGGCTTCCATTGCCCGGGCTTGTTATAGATTAAATGCGCAATAGTGAATAAACCTCATTTGGTGAAATCTACAGCGTCGAGAGTGCCGTGCATAATAGACGTGAATATGAATCTGGTTTTCTTCGATGAAGAATAAATTGATGAAAACGACGATTTGCGTACGCTCGTAAGTAAATGGAGAGCGAACGAAAATCGAAGAGCGAGAGCGAAACAATATGAATAGATAAAAGTAATTCGATGAGCAGTAAGAGAGGATGAAATGAAGACATTGCATCACGGAAAATACTGCGTGAAACGGACGCGAGATAAATCGAGTCTTTGCACTGTTGGCATACGGATAACGACGTAACACGTGATGGCGAGTTTGCAACGTGTACACACGATATGCAAAATCATGTAAACAGAATATTTTTCCCTAAAAAAAGAGAAAACGTTTCAAGAGGAAATTGGAATTAGCGTTTCCTTTTCAACAAAAAAGAAAAAAGGACAAATTAAAATAGGCAGAAAGAGTACATTGTGAAAACAATTTATTAAGCTCTACTTCCGATCGTATTATAAATTTTAAATCGTACCTCGTAAATTTTATTATTTTAATTTCAAAATTTTAGTTTGTAATGTTAGGGCTTGTATTTTTCAACATATTTCACATGTGATGCATTAAATATCTCCGTTATAATCGCTAAAAGGGTAAACTTATTTTGCTTCAGTTCTTTTCCGTCTTTTTATGCAACGTTTTACACAGACATCTTTAATTAATAGCGAGATATTACAATTCGCATAATCATGACACTGCAGAAAGGTCTCCCTTCGTGAAACATTACATTCAGAAGATGTCACGGACTCTCGATGAAAAGTTAACTCCTCGCCGAGAAAGTTTTGCTCAAGGAAGAGATGCTGATTTCGTGTTGCGCCTGCCGGTGAATTTCTACTATGATCATATTTTAACTTTTTGGAATGGATTTGATGTCGAAGAGCCTCTTTCCGCGAAATTGTTCGCGTTCGATACTTCGTAATTACTGTAGGGAGACAATAAACGCTGAACGAGAAGAGCGTTTTAATTTGATCCGCAAAACTCGATAAATTTTACGGTTCTCGTTAATATGTCAAGTACTTCGTAACATTTGCGGGCCTTTTAGATCGTTAACAAATTAGTTTTGTTTTGCCAAAGGGAGAATAGTGGATTTTGAAGTTTTATATTCACTTTGGTGCGTTTGCCTCGGATATAACGCTAAAAATGTGTAACGAAGAGAATTTATATTACAAAAAACATATTTAAATAACGGCTTATTCATCATAAATTTTGGACTATAACGCTATTTCTTGCCAAATTAATGGAACAAGAAGACAAGTAAATTTATCTACCGTGTATTTAATTAACGAAAATATATATGGACCTTATGACTTTAGACAAATTGTAAGAATATTTATGTACAAATATTCGTCAAATGACGCTGTAAAATTTAATATTGCGTTTGAGAATGTATCGCGTTATCTCGTAACATCGAGAAGCATAAAAAAGTTATGCGCGTCTATGAAAAACGTTCAAACGGTTAACGTATTATCGCCTTTCGCATTTGGTCGATCGGGTAAGCCAGGATCAGCCTATGACGTTGATCCCCTTTTACTCTGTGAAACATGCACATCGTGGCAATATTCGACCTATAGATGACCATCCACCTATCCAGTCAATAGGTTGTACCATCCATTACGTAATGTCATGTTTAATCTCTTCGAAATGTTCACTCGAATTATTGACCGCATGGGACGTGCCGCCACAGCGCGCTTGCACGGATCTTTCATCCTCGTCAACGGCGACGCATCGGACTTGGCTTGTTTAATAAAAAAATTCCATTCGCGAAACACGCCAAGTTGTCAAATTGTCGCATCGCGCCGACAGACATTGAGAATTATACGGAGTAAAAGTGGAATTCGTCGGAGTTATTTTTCAATTACAAATATAAATTATTGAATCTTACTGCAAATTTTATCCTCCCCGTATCGCCCCGTATTCGCGTTCCACGATGGTCGAAATATCTTTAATAGAATGGAATATGACGTGGGTTACTCGCAGGGGAAGCCGAAGTGCTAAAATTGAAATTGACTAGCCGCATGTCTATGTATGCCATTTAATGTCTCTTGACTAATGTCGAGAGGATTTCCCAGCCATCCTCGCATTACTAAACGTTGTTACAAGATACCAAGTGCAGATACATTACACATCATGTTGGACGCCACGCTAAATGGATGGACTTCATTTACAGTAACCAAAATATTTAAATGTACATTTCCTACACATATAAATCCCTTTGTATGCTTTTAATTCATTTTTTATTGAGCGGCTTTTAATTCATTTTTATTGAGCGATTCTTAAATGAATTTATAGAAAAGCTGATATGCAGTTCTCTACATACGATTGCTATCGTACGTAGAGAATATTTGCCGCGTCGCAAGATGTATGTAATCTAGCTGTTTTATCAGTCTTCCCGTGCTTATTTGATTATTGATATGTAATTTAATATTATAAAAGAAAAAATACTGCGATACAATGCGAATATTGTAAAAAGCTTTCTCTCAGCTGCAAACTTTTATGTTTCATAACGTGACATGAGTGACTACCATGCTTAAAACGCGTAATATCTCGCTAATATAATTTGTCGAGCATATTGAAATTTTAGCGTACATACAAATGTTTATCATCGATACTCTAGTCATCACTTTCATTATTTTTTTGGCTGCATACAAATTCAACGAAATGAAAACAATATCCGCGCCAAACGTCCCGCTCGTTAGACCATTAGCGCGGTTCTCCGCGCATCGTGAATAAACGGTAACAATGCGCGAGAGGCATGAGGTCGATTCGTTCGGTTCATGCACGTATTCACGATTGGCTCAAGTGGTCACCTAAATATTCTGCTACCTCCACCACTTCAACACCGTTAAACTCAATTTTTACGCGGCGGAATTATTGTTATCCGCCTGCCGGATTGACGGTTGCAAATTCATAAATCGTGTTCTGTTTTCACTTCACGAATTTTTTGGAAAACATTCTAGTGGCACGCGTATTGCTAAGCAACGCAGATTGGCGAAACATTGTTTTTCAGATGTTACATATATTGAATATATTCCTCTATACATCTCCTTTTATACAATTATTGTATAAATGCTTTATTATATTAATGCTTTATTATAAATGTTTATTCTGCCGAGATTATTGCTAAACATAAATGAATAATGTAGTAATAATTGTTGAGGTAATAATAATAAACATACCTCTGTAGCGTGTTTCTTGAATATAAATAAAAGATGAAAGATGAATAAAAGATTTAATGAACATTAAACCGTAATTTAGGTACAATGCATAATGGATCGAATTATTAAAATGCGGACATAAAAATAAAAATTTTTTTCTCAAATTAAGTTCCTAATTGCTAATTTGATTATTTGATACATTATCATAAAAATAAATAATTATTATGAACTTGTTTCTTGCAAATTCTTTATAATATTCTGGAGGAAAAGGAGATCAAGATGTTAGCATCATTATTATTAAATTGATTATTAATTTAATATTGTGATATTACTATTCTTGTTCAACTTAAGACTGTGTTTCAAGACTGAAAATTTATTTGGTGCGCAGTTTGGTGAACTTGATAAATGTATATAAAGTTACAAAAAGAAACATTAGCACGAAGATCTAGCTTTGACCGGTGCATTTGCAATTAATTGTTGTGTTTTCACATACTGGTCTATAGTCTATTTGTTATTTTAAATAATTATTATTTTTAAAAATAGCATTTATATTCAAAATAATGATAAATCACATTAGGACAGTGATGGATTTTTATCGATTTTTTTCGAATTTCAAATTTCAAGACAATATATTTTTTTCAAATTTATGTATTATATAAAATAAATTTTTTTTTATTTTATGAGATCCCTTGTCTAATTTAAAAAAAGTACATATTTTAATGAAATAACAATAACATTAAATGTTTAACATTATTTTCATAATTTCTCGAAAGACTGATATTTTAATTTTCTATTGAAACATTAAAAAAAATGTTTAAGAACTGTTAAATCTTTTATTGTTTTAAATCATCGAGTGAACATTTTATTCCACAAAACGACATGATTTAGCTGCCACATCCTGCTACTTTAATAAATTGGCTCGGATTTAAATTTCTCCATTCTTAAGCTAATGCCGGAGCGAAATATTGTATATGATTCATAAAAACTAAAGATTGTTACTTAAGTGTTACTTAAGTGAAATTTCAAGAACAAATTAATCATATAACGAAATAATACGTTAATAATAAACAAAAATAATAACAATTAAATTTAAAAAAATAAAGAATAATTAATAATAAAAATGACAAAAAATAAAATTAAAATAAGTTATAAAATACATGTATTTTGATCATATTTGTGATTAATCATTTAGTTTTAGATATTGTATATAATTTCTAAGGAGTGATATACGCTATGTACGCCTCTTCTTATGCTTTGATCCACCGTGTGGCGTTTTGAGATTTATCGGAGATGCAGATGTATGCCAAAGGTTAACAACCGCGGTTTGACGAAGGTCAAACTACGGGTCACTTTAGAGAAGGGAACGTTAATCCTTTACGGCGAATTGCGAACGGACCCCCTTGCTTGTTTGAGCAGCATTTAGCTTCGCGTGACAAGCGTGGTTTTGCGTTCCCAGTAGGATCGGTCACAGTCCAACGTCGAGTCGGTTTCCGGATTGGATTTCCCACTGGATAACTACATATCTACTACTCAGCCGTAAAAGTCAGCCATAAAGACGTCGTCTGAATCCTGATGTTTAGCTAATAAAAAGTAGAAAAAATACGACAAGTCAAAGCTTTTGCAAAATTTATCTATTTTATTTACAACGATTTTTAAATATTAATTAATTTTCGACACAAATAAATTTTTCTAGTATATTTAGCTAGCTTAATTAACTAATTTACGAATAAATCTTTTGTTAATTATTTTAAAACGCAGATTTTCGTGTTTTAATCAAATTGTTGATGCTATAAATATTTACTCAACGAGATAAAATCATTTGATTTTATTTCTTTAATATCTAAATGTAAAAGGAATATAGGAGAAGGTATAGTATAGTATTTTGCAAGTTCTCATAATCAAGAGTACCTGTTAACGACCCCACAGTCATGATTATTGTAATCTACAGTCAGAAGTATTGTAACTTACAGTCGCGTTAATCCGTTTAAACTGTGATTAACCTGCGCCGTGAAATTATATAACTATAATCCTTTACATGATACCATAAATGTTTTGATCCTCGTTTGAGGAAACATGTTAACTCGGGCGATGCGCGTGGTGTTCTCGGGAATCATGCTCCGTGTCGCGTCATTTCCCGAAATATCACGCACCGATGTGATTTGCCAAGTCTGCCTTTACTCTCGTCTTTATGTTACAGAATAATGCATCATGTAACGAGGAGGGGATTCGCCCTAATTTCGAATTGAGAGACGTGTCTTGCTTACGTCAGAGCTAGTTTGCTCACGCCAAACGAGCTTCTCGCCTTTTTATTCATAAATTTTCCGTCGTTTCTCATCTTGTTATGATAGTACATAACTTCTGGTTTAAGTAGAAACACGTGATATTAACCATTTATACCGAGGCTTCTCTACCTTACCCGAATAATGGAAGTACCTATCCCACGTTCGTAGTTGGTAAAAGGCGCCCGCCCGTTTGGGAAGTCGGTGCCGAGGAGACATTAATTACTCTTATCTGTGCAAACAGTGGGTCCGTTACTGGCAACCGAGGTCAGCCCCAGCGACTCGAGAACTCGTCCAGTTAGTTGCGGCTTGCCCTCGTTCCGCAAGTCCTAAAACCGCGTCGCTTTCAATCCGACCGCCCAGTTACATGGCGCTCACCCCTTTCTTCGCCCTTATTTCATTTCCGTGTCTCGTTGACCGATTCAATACCCCCCCGTACGAGGTACGACATTAAGAGGCGGTTAAACGAGCCGTAACCCAACAACGGCAGAAGGTAAATAAAACGGCGTAGTCGGAATGACGAATCAGTTCATTCAGCCTGGAAATGTGACCTGACACGAGTTAGGTCGGATATTCGACAAGTCAGTTACAAATGTTGGTAATAACTTTCTCTAGCGAAGTATTCCCGTGCCGCGTAAAATTTACGTTAACAATTTGTGAAGGACGTAGCATTCTCGTTTCGTTAAAAATAACTTTCCGACCTGTTGGGCAAATCGACCAAAATCTCTGCATTCAGCTCTCTCCCAACTCTTCAACGCAAAAAACAGATGAGAGGAGAAAAAAACAGAGTTGTCGCGTTGCTGTGATAGCGGACGATCTAAATTTTTGCATCAAAATTCCGTTGGCTGTACACGTTGCCCAGTCTGCTGCTGACCCATTTGGCTGGAGTTTCTACGTTACTCAATTTACGTGATATCGACGTAAGAACGGAATGGTATTCTGATGATATGAAGGTGAAAAACGATAAAGGATAATACAGCAGAAGAAACTCAAGTGGCGGCGCACGTGCGCGAATGCAAGAAAAATTTGGTTTTCGTCGCGAAAACGAGAATGAAATTTATGATGTCATTGTGCATACGTTACACGTGGCAGCAGCAATATAAGAAACAAGTTGAAATAAGTAAAGTGATAAACATCGCGGCAATGCATCTTGCAAAATATTAGAAATCGGTCTTTCTATTAACGCAAATATCGCATCGCTATTGAAACATTCCGTTTTCCGAGAACTGATTCTCTACTGAGAAAAATATACTGTTAAAGCTCATATTCAAACATCGCGCGAGTGAAGAAAAATGAAAATAAGAAAATCGAAGAAACCGGGAGACTACCGAGTAAAAGGAGCGAAAACATCGTGGAATGAGCGTGCCTCGACACGACGAGGTTGTCAGGCGCTATAAAAGCTCTCGGAAGTAAAGTTCTCACCCATTACGATGCCACAAGCGTTAAATGAATATTTCACGATACTTTTGGATACTTCCGCCGTGTCGTATTAGATCGTGCCTCAAAGCACCCCAGCTATACGCGGGCGTCTCCCATCAACCAACCCGGATAGCTCTTCCAAAAGGCTTCTTCATTTTCGCCGTTAGTTGAGTTTACGCGGCGCTTTTGTCTTACGTCTTGCCTCATTTCAATACGAATGACATTTCTGATGAGTGGAAACGCCTGCTTACCAAGCCGTCCAATTTCTCATCCAGCTGCTTCAAATTGTGCGCTTTTGTCTCGTTCCACAAATGTCAGTTTAATGTCGCGAAAAATTTTCACGTATTTAACTACTTCGAATCGTCATTTAGCAATTTAACGAGAATGATACTCAGAATTTCTATAGACAAAGCAATGCGATCATGATGCAACATGCAACGTGCCACACACTCGTTCTGAGAACGGAGATTTAACGAGTGTAAGTTCTCAGGGCTTTCGTTTTCGACGATAAGGGCAACATCAATTTCAAGACTAGTGGCTACTCGATGTCACGCGTCATCGATGGTGCTCACTTAAAATTCGCCAACGTCGACGCGACCATTAAGTACCTTCAAGTTTGCGCACATCTTTCCACGCTGCGGCACTGCCGCCGTCGGATGTGCGATAGTAAAGGACGCGAAGAGCGAGGATAGATAGAAAAGCGGAACGACGGAGTCGAGGGTGACAGAAGCTGAGCTACGCTGGCCAGATGCCAAGCAACCTTCTTGGGAACCGCGGGCCCGAAAAACGTGTTCCTTATGACCTTCGATCTTCCTTGAGAATATACTGCGATTTTATATCTTCTTTCTCATTGCTTAATGAAATTGTCGTGTAATGCAATGCTTAAGTGCCATTGATGCTTCGTGATTAGTAAAAAAGGAAGCTAATAAAAAATAGGAAAGAAAAATCCAAGACATATTTTTTTAACATTATTAATATTAAATTTGATAAATTATTATTATTATTGTAGATCTTTCACAATCTTTCTCGCTCGATCGATGATCGATCATGACGAGCGTTCGCTTCGTCGATCACGCTCAGAATATCAATTTATCAGAATTCGTCATTCGGAATAAGTCTACAAAAGTTGAATTTAAAACCAGTGAGCAAGCACGAGTAAAAACTCCAGGATCAAGAGTGTACGTAGCGAATCTTTCAAAGACGAATTTTAAGAGTTAAGCCTGTTCACAAAAGGAAATGATTACAAAGACAGTATTGTATTTTCAAAGAATTAAGTTTCCGTTATAATAATCGATAAAACAGAGGTGCATTATCTGCATAGTCTTTCATTCTTTACAATTCGCATCTTTGTTTGAAATAAATAAGTTTCTATTTACTAAAGAAAAATAAATTTGTACTTTTATCTTGACTCCTAAATAATTAAATTATTAATTAACTACAATTTTACATTATTATTCTTCAATTTTATTTACATGACCTAACTGAAATACAAATAATATTTATATTTTTCTAAATATTGGATCTGACACTATACGAGCGTTTTATCTCTTCTTTTTTTATTTATTTGATTCTTTGTATTAAAGATGTCTAAAAGATGTTGTAAGAAATATTTTACAAAATATTGGCGATGTTGGTAGTTACAATATTTTGAAAGCTTGCTATTATATCTGACATTTCTCTTCTTTTTTTCATCTTTTTATTTATCTACCGAGAGAGACTTAAGTTTTAAAAATAAAGTTACTCTTATTATTTGTTCTTGCGAAATTCGAGTTATATTATTATACAAAAAATACATATATCTGACATATTTAATAAAACAAAGAAAGACAGGAATTTTAATTTTTTAAATCGTTTATACTTTTGCTTTATAACATTATTTAAAATCGACTTCAACATTATTTAAAATTTAGAGAAAGTAGAAAGATATGTTAGCAGTTAGCGAAAGATATGTTAGCAATTAGCGAAAGTGGCCTTGAAGTAACCCAATGAGATTGTGCAATAATTTCCAAGCTCTTTAGTCTCCTTGCGTAATTATTCGATGTTTCCGTCTAGCTTTCTTCTTTACACTGTCTGCCCTAGCTTTTCTTCTTGTATTGTTTAATAATGCAATGTCATGGTACGCGCGCGACACGTATAGATGTAATATTCAGCAAGACTAATTCCATTGTGCTGCGTAAGCTTTTGTGCCGCCGAACCTTTTGTTTGTAAAGCAAACGTTAACAGGGAATGCAAATACGCAAAAATCGTTTATCGAACGATACGTAGAAAATCTCTTTATGTATAATAGCGCAAAAGCAAACGAGACTATTTCCCGCGAGTGTCGCGTATTATATTTATTGAAGTTGTGATTTCAGTAAAGCGCATAATAAGATTCAAATATTGCCGAAATTATTAAAATGACCGACTAAGCGATCATTTTCATCTGTATATGTGCTCTCAGCTAAATTTCTTTAGCAAACATTTGCGAGGCGTTTATTGCGGAATTGCCGTCGAACACAAATCGTTTTAATTCAATCGAAATGTCTGCCTATGTATATCGCGTGATATATTAGTCGTACCGGCACTTGCCGACCGCAACGTGCACGTGGGACAAAGTAGAGAGAAACGGGAAATAATATAAAAGAAGAAAGGAAAATAAAAAAAGATACGGCAGCCGGTAGCATCTCGGGCCAGTTTCAACTCGATCCACCTCGCATGCTAAATATTCATGATACGAGACCGCATATCTGGGCCATTGTTCTACGCTCCGAAGTGGAAATACCGTAAAGCCGCAGGAGAGTCGTGCTGGCGCACCTCGTGTCTGCGGGCACGCTTCACTTGCCCTCTTGCCCCCCTGCCCCCTATCTCATTCTTGTTGCCGCGACATTTATCTTCTTCACCATCGCGAAACAATATTACTGTTAGCTTATGGTCGGAGTCGATGTGTCTTTGGAAATAATTAAATGATGTGCCGCGCGCGTCCTCCGTCGGGGAGGACTGCTGCTATCAGAATCGTTAAACGAGGTCGGTGCTCCCGCCTAACACATTTCGTGCGATCGTTGCGAGCACTGAAATTCGAATGACGAACGAGTTTCAGCTGTAAGCTGATTTTCGAAATAAACTGATTCTCGAGATGCGCGCTCATACCTTTGGGATAAAAGGATTCATATGTGTGCGCGTGTGTGTGCGTGTATGCATGTGTGTCTGTCTGTGCAACATCAGACTGTCCCGGAAAGATTGATGTAACGCGACGTTACGTCTCTGTAGAAATGTGTTTTTGATTATATTATGAAATTCTTCGCACTTTTTTTAAAGTTCCGCAATACTTTTCGGTAATATGATTTATGGATACACGCTGAAACGTTTCCGCATAACAGAGCGGTTAAAACGTAAATTTTCTCCTCGTAACTGCATCACGTTTCTTTCACATATCACGAGGGCAAATGTTGTTTTAATCGTTCCCGGTTAGTTAACGCTGCGTGCACTTTTTTTGCGCTAAACTTTAAAACATACGCAGATACTTGGAGCTTATTATTCAATTTTGTCGTAACGTTTACAGCGATGCATTAGCATAAATAAATTACGGATACGTTTACACGAACGGATATGGTTTTGCCAACGTGTGAGCATTTTTTTACTGCCGCTGATATACATTACCCGTGTTTTGCCTTCGTATTCTCACGTACTTCGCGAAAGAAACGATACAGGACATTATACGGAAACGCTTCTGCAAGCTTTTGATCGCGCTAAACTGATTTCCAAAAGTTTTTACGATATAGTTATATAATCTGTTTACGTTTAGTCTCGCACGTTACTTTGAAACGGATCTTGTGTTTCGGTGCATCGCTAACTCAATTTGTACGTATAATATGGAATTTATGGAAGTTGGTCTTGGTCTATAAATATTATCGGTAAAACATAAAATGAGGGACATCAAACTTAACTGCAACACTCTCTTTCATGAAATTCCTTTTTGTTTTTGCGAAAAGAGCGATTTTCATTTTTACTTATTGTTTTTTTGTTTATTAGAACATTACGGACTATTTATTTCGTCATATCACATATTTTTCAACAGAGTTAAAATTACAGTCAAAATTATAATTTCAAATTTATTTACTGGGCATACGCACTACGTTTATCCATTCGTTTATCCAAAAATGTGAAAGAAATTTTAAAAAGTTTTTAATTTAAAAGGAAATCGCTATGATTTATTACCGACATCTCATTTTCTACTTTTTCTAGTTGTTTTATCTCGTTCGCTAATAGGTGGAAAAATACTGTAAATTCTTTTTTTTATGCTTTGTGATATTTAATTTTATTTTATTATAATGCCACATACAGCAGATAGGGTAGAAGATAAATACATCAAGTTGAATAATAATACGAAAATTGCAGAAAACAAAACATGTATAAATTAACAATGAAAATAAAAATAAAAGGACACGCTCGTCAATGTATAAATAAATTTCAAATTAAACAAGACCAAGCTAACGAGCAATAACATAGATGACAGTGTTTTTATTAATTTAAATTTTCTCCATGTAACTTATACTAAATCTCGCAGATATGTAATTAAAATTAATTCGCGGAACGTTTCGACTTTACGTAGTCTTCTTCAATCACAATTAAATTATGTTAAGTGTCATAATAATAAAATAACAATAATTAACTATACTATTGTCAATTACAAAAAGATGTCGCACATATTGAGAGGTTGAAATGGATATATTAAATAGCAACACAGGAGCTAACATAATTATGAAGTAATATAACTTGCTTGCATGTGTAAATTAAACATTTACTTTATTTTTCACTAATGTAATTCTTGTTGCATTATAGAAAAATATGACGCGAGCAGAAATTGTAATTTTTTAATTATATTGCGAGTGTATAGAAATAAAATATTTTTCATTATACAAACGACATTGTAGCACGCGTACGTAATTTGTTCGTGGAACTGAAAGCTGCAATTTCGACTGCAATTGCAAAACGAGGGTAACAGTAACATTAGGTAAGAAACATCCAGTATACTTGCATCACGAAAGAAAGTTTGTTGAGTCGGACAGCTTGGATAAAAATCCGCGTTCTCTAGACACGGTGGGTGTATAAACGTTGAACTAGGACAAGAACAGATTTACTAAAGAAACGTGCCGCGCGAATTAATATTCTCTTTTATCTCGTTCTCCCGTGGCGGGAATTTAAAAATCAAGAAAGAGAGAGAAAGAAAGAGAGAGAGAAAGAGAGAAGAGCATACTCGATAAGCTTTGCATTCCTAAATAACAAGCATTTCGAACTGGTATCATGCATAATAATAAACTTTGATATTTTACTGACATGTGTAGCTATCATTAAAGAAGAATACGTCGAAGTTAATTAAACAAAATGTATCGAAACAAAAGAAATAATCACATATCTTTTATCTATGATTAAGTGATTAAAATTGCATACGCACATAACATTATTTTTATCGTGATGTGCCGTGAATAAATGTAGCGTGACATTCTTTTTCTCTCTCTTTATATGAAAGAAAATATTACTTATATTAAAGCTTGAGAGAAGGAGAGAAAAGATGACATATCACATTTCCAGATTACATATGTTATCAGTATTTTTGACACGCAGTTGCTAATTCGTCCTGACAAAACTCACGCAGAGACCAACCAACGTCACGATCGGCGATAAGATACGGGTCTCCAGAGAATGTATCTAATTCCGCTGCACTAGTTGCAGCTTATAATTAAGATGACTAGATAGGGGACGTCGATATTTATGTCAAGAAATTGCAATATACGCTTGCGTAATTTAATATAAATGTATATTCGCACAAGTTTGACGAATGAGAAACGTGGTAGACTAGAAGACTAACACACATACACAATGTACAAGCAATATATAAACATTTATTAGTTTCTGAATGTGTTCTGTAACATCCATAAGACATCGAATAATTTGCAAATTTATGAAAGAAAATTATGTACATTATTTAAGACATGATTTACAACTGACTTTCATTAAATTGAGTAGATAAATTTACGATTGTTTCGCTATGCTTGAATTATTCATTGAGCGCATTAATTAAAGCGCCTGTGCTTTAGTAATTATGGAAGCAAACAACGAGAAATCTTTTTTCATGTCACGTTGTGGAATTTCTCAACATTCTTACTGAAAATATAGATGAATATGATATCATAAAATAATTGTTTATTCCACGTTACACACACACACACACACACACACACACACACACACACACACACACACACACACACACACACGCGCGCGCGCGCGCGCGCGACATCGAATAATTTGCAAATACACATCAATATATGTATCTATATATATTTATATATGCATAAAGACTCTCGTAGTCCCGACAAACCATCGTCTTGAATAGTTTATGTCGTCCTGATTCGAGTTACCATTTTTCTTATTCCTACCGTCCTATTTTCTGCCACTCGATATTTATCTAGGGATCCATTTGTCTGCTTATCCGTACATCGATGTATCTATTTATCTATTTTATCTGACCGACCTTTTATCTCTCTTCGTTCGCTCACCTGCCTCTGGAGTTTACAGATACTTTCATTCATTCTTTTGTCTTTATTTTGGAATTTTTGTTTTTCCTTTACTATTCTCTGGGCATGTATTATTTTTGTTTAAGCAACCTACACGCTGGAAAAAGTTTATTTGTAAATTGGAAATCTGGTAAATCGATGTATCTGTTGGAAAATGAAGAAATAAAAATTTTTCTAAATTATCAGATAATTTCCTAAATTACCTGATGAGCATTTAATAAACATTTAATTCTTTTCTGATTACAAGTATGATTAATTCCTTTCTGTGTCATATTAGAATTTCTTGATAATAATAATACTAAATTTATTTAAACTAAATCCTTATAATTAGATGTCTATCAAACATTCTAACTATAAAGTATCAAATCCAATCATAATATGACCAGAAATTCTATTTGATCTCACAAATTGCATTCTATCACATCTTATTGACGTATAATCAAAATCTTTTTGTCAGTGTAGCGATATTCGTTAAATCTTTCTTGTAAGTTGTTTTATGTCTCAATATGCTCACATAGTTATCTAAAAATTTATCATGAGGATGCACGCGTATAATATCTTCAGAGATATCGAGTCGACGGTGCATGGAATTATGCAGAACGCGCGGTGGAAA
Source organism: Cephalotes varians (assembly GCA_037157785.1). Lineage (NCBI taxonomy): Eukaryota > Metazoa > Arthropoda > Insecta > Hymenoptera > Formicidae > Cephalotes > Cephalotes varians. The sequence continues at coordinate 618,683 of JANQDE010000017.1, read as the reverse complement.
ATAGTTCCCAGTTTACATAGTCTCGCGATATATGCTAAAGGAGATAGATGAATAGATAGGTTTCGAGAGCGAATAAATGTAGGTTCCATAGTCTGCGGGAAGAAAAAGTCGAGAAGAATAAAGATACGATCGCTCGTTAAATACGGGAAGTGTGGTGGAGCATGAAATAACAAAAGAACAAAATGATTAAATGAAGTACCGATTACGTGTCCGAGAATGAACATATCGAGTGTTATCTTAATTAACAACTCTCTATATGTTCTGTTCGATCGATTACCATTATTAATTGATACAGTTGAAAATAAAATAGATATGATAGAAATAGATAGAATCGCGAATTTCTTTATATCATACAATCAACAAACGTATACATATAACAGTGTCGTGCTACCGAACCCGGATCACGTTCCTATAAATTGTTTCAGATATTACACGAACCTTACACGGTCAATAATACTGTCATGGTCAATAATATTAAATATTTTAAGAAATATTTCCTATCATAAAATAATATCAATATCGAGAATCAAGAAATCATGATATTCTATAATAATCTATTAATATTAAATACACACGAATAATATTGTTAGTATTTATAATAACACTGACAGTATTATTAATGTAAGGTCCCTATTTGCACTATTTTTTACATAATTTTTGAAAAATATATTTCTTTATAATATATTTTTTGTTTGTAATTTTAAATACAAAAATCTATCCAATACTATAATTTTTGAGACGTGTTTTACAATCGTAAAATATGAACATTAAAAGAAAGTCGAAGTATTGATATTGATATGTCAAGCATCTCAGGAATGTTCGAAGACACCGTGATATTTATCACTTGCAATATTTATGTAAAGTCAAAGTGCGATCGTTTTTTAATGTTAACGTATAATGCGACGGCCGACATGAAATTTAGATTTGATTTAACGTTTTAACGAAAGCAAAACAGTACTGAAGATAACATTCTTCGCAAAATTATTTAACGATTATAATTCATCGATTGGAACTTGTAACTGTCAACGTTAATAATGTGCGTGTAAACATTGACTATTTCTCTTTGGCGATGCAGTATGCCTGCTTTCACGACTGGCTTTCAGCGGGCAGCATCATCCGCACAAACAAACTATCGCCAACTAAATGTAAGGGTTGCCAAGCAAACACGCACACAAACACACACACACACACACACACACACACACACACACACANCACACACACACACACACACACACACACACACACACACACACACACACACACACACACACACACACACAGAGCAACTTAACGTATGCACACGTATTCGTGTTACCCATCCCGCGCCCAACACCATAAACAGTTCTGGAAACTTTAATTAAAATCTCCAGATATAGATAATTAACTCACTTGGCTCGATTTGCCAAACGTTACCAGTCGTCTTGCCACGCCTCGCCTTTCGGAAACTGTATGACTTGTATTTCTGATATTTTAATTATTAATTACACGACATTGACTTCTTCCGTCCGCGACCCATCAGTTCGCGAACCTTCGGCCAACTTGCATCATACCTCTCCTTTCGTGCTTGCCGGGTTTTATCGAATTTAAACAGTAGCCACTCCCGATTCGACCCGGGGGTTAAACACGACGCTTGCTTCCGCTTTCAAGACTGCTTTTCGCAGTAACAAACACGTGCCGACATTAACTTTCCGAGAGACGAAGAGGAGATCGTTTCGCGCAATGATGGTGTTTTCTTCGAGCGATGGCTGTTACGGTGGAATGCGCAAAGGAATGGTAAATGGGATTACAGTGGTAACTGAAGCCAGAGTACTTTATTCGGTGCAAATATATTCTTCCGGTAAGTGTTTCCTACTATCTGTCGCTTGCTGGAAATAATTCGCTACCAACTCGAGGGTATCAAATATCTTCTTCTCCTCTTTTTAACATAGAGTCTTATTCAACATTCTTCTTTTCAAGCTAGAGTCTCATTTTAACATAATTAAAGCAATTAATTAAAATTGGCAATCAGCCACAATTGATTTGCAGAAAGATTCCAGTAATTGACTTAAAAATGTGTTAATAATATAATATTATGAAAAATATCCGTTTTTAAAACTGTTGTTGACGATTAAGGTAATTTTGGTCTTTAAAGAGAAAAACATATTTAATCCTAAATGTAATTAACAGCAATGCGCACAGATTTTTTTGTAGAATACCGTCTGTCTGTCGCAGCTCTTTAAACGGCAATTACTGCAATAGAAAAACATCTCTTTGAAAGGACGAGACGTCAACATGATGATTCTTCCTCCGTGAAATTGCATAAAACTATGCTTTTGATAATTTAACGTAATTAAAGTCTTTGCAGAGTTTACACTTGTAATTATAACATGTATTCGAGAGAGAATTTATATAATGTAAATTACGAGAGTCTCCCAAAAAAAACTCACGTGTTAGGGAAGAGTCTCTTTTAGCAATTATAATTCATATCGCGTATACATTATACTTTTTGCAGATTATTCAGTAATTTAGTTTAGTTAATTACGTTATATGTAATACAGAGTTAATATTATTCTCTATACCAATAGTATTCGTAATTTTACTAGCTCTTTTACGAGAGCTTTTGAAAGAATTATTATGATTTATCCGAGAGATTGTTTTGATTAAATAAACTGTCAAAAAAAGGCATTTTCAAAGCATTACAAAATTATTTCACCAAATAATTTTTGTACTTTATTGTACGTTTTTATATTTATGTATTTGATATGTATAATATATTTAATAAAGTGATGTATTTAACGCGTTATTAAAAATTTTCATGATTGTAAATAGAAAAACAATTTTTTTAATTGATCTTCATTTTTTCTCTCGAACTAAATAAAACACGATTATACTAAATAAAAAACAATTTAAATTCCATTGAAAAAAATTGCGTTTGTAAAGCTATACACGGAAAGAACGGTTTTGCTCAAGTATCTATTAAAAATATTTAAAAAAAAATAAAAATAAAAATAAGAAATTATAAAAATTTAGCGCGATATAGATCTGAAAATAATTTTGTTAGACTATCAAAATAATTATGTAAGATTATCAAAATAATTATGTAGGACCAGCTTAAGCTGATTGTTAGAATGTCAAAATTTTTTGCAACATTGTTTATCATGCTTGAGTTTCCTACATAATTTTTTTGATGATCCAACAAAATTATTTTCAGATTTGTATCTATTTAAATTTTTAAATACTTTACAAAAATCATTCTTGCTGTATGAAGTCATACATTTAATGTGTAACATTTCTCCTTCATCTTGCGAAAAAAAGCTTTTAAACTTTAATGAGTACTTTCATTATGATAAGAAACATACTATAAATTCGCATGTTTATCGTATTGTGGTCAACAATACATTACATAGCGTTGGAAAAAACACTTTTTTCTTTCTAAGATGAGATCGCGAAATTAATTATCCGCTGTCCAAATTTCTAAGAACGTCTCAATTTAATACACAATAAACATCAAGGCTTACTGACCGAGAAACGTGCGATCGTTTTATATGTATTAAGGTTGCTAAAGGGAAGTCAACAAGCAGTTTAGGTCTTACTAAGCTCCAATAGCTTGATTAGAAAATCTAATTTGCGTGCAAGAAGTTGTTCCTGCTTTGCAAGCGTAAACTATTGTGCATTGCGAATAGATGCATGATAATGCAATTTAATTTGCTCAATTTGCTAAATTTTTCATCTTGATTTATATTAAAAAAGAATGTAATAAAATTAAAAGTTTAAGCGTAAAAATATTTAAATTGCAATAATTACGATACGCTTCTTAGTTATTTAAAATGCAATTAATGTTTAACCATTAGATTACATTGAAGAAGAAATAAAAAGATATACGTTCAAAGAGTTAGCCGTAACAAGATTACACGACGTTATCAATGTTTTAGATACTTTAAAACAAGATGAAAGGCGGTCTGTTCAGAAATTAATTGAAATCGATGTTTTAATTGATATTCTAATTAATAAAATAATAAATCACTTATAAGGAGTTTATAAAGAGTTAAAGAAGGTCAGCCTGTGATTGTCGATAGCTTTAGCCAACAGAAATCCGATGATTGTCGATAACCGATAGAAAGTAAATTCGTAATATCGTAAATTATATAGACATTCGATTGTGTAATAAATCTATTTTCCCGATCACGATACGCTAATTAACGCTGTTATTCAAGCGTACGTGACCCACTATTCGTGCTGGCACTCCAATGAGAATTTTCATAATGGAAATTATTGTCTAACGAGCAAGGTACCGGGACACGAAGATGTAGGTAAAGGTTTATATTATACGAGTATTCGTTCGTTCACCCGTAGTCATGCTGGAACAGCGCTTATATTACCACCGATGCGAATTCCTTCATCAGTAATTCAGGTCGTTGCGTACTGCTCACGAATTTGTTAGACAAACGATAAACATTGATTCGATGAATAGCAAATGTGTAGTCGGAGATGACGACGATAGTAACAACATATAAATTATAATTTTAAAAAATTATTGAAATTAGATATACAAAAAAAGAACGATTTTGCTAAATATCTAAAAATTTAGCTGGATACAGATCTGAAAATATAATAATTCTATAAATATAATAATTTATAAGTATAATAATTTATAAATATAACAATTTATAAATACAATAATTTTATAATACTTTTGTTTAGATCATCAAAATAATAGTGCAAAACATTCAAATTGATTGCTAGAATGTACTTTTGCACCTTTGTTCAAGTCAGTTTAAGATTGAATTAAAATATTTTTAAATGCTTTAACAAAATCGTTCTTTCCTTATACCTTTATTATTATTTCGTTTATTTCAATTGCGCAGTTTCAAAACATTCACGTAAAACAAGTATCTTCCCCGATGGAGATTTTTCCTCGTTTCGGCCGCTTTTAATCACCGCCGTCACACTATTTACACAGCATAAATGCATCTGAATGCGAGATTGAAGAGCTTGAAACTGGGCGCGGGTTAGGTATACGTTTGAAACGGTAATACAGATCGAGACGCGTTGCACGCGCGAGCCAAAATTATCAAATTTGCATTCGATTTCCGGCAGACCGCTACACCCTCGTCCCGATTGACAAACAAGAGCATCCCCGTGTCACCATCGCGTTTAATACAAGCGCCCGGCGTGCCGTTTAAATTACAGGCCGCGCAAATGGACGGCCTGACGGTGGTTATACACGGAAGTGCGATGTCGCGTGTTTGGCCAGCTGTAGGTACGTCAAACTGGTAGAGCGACACGTGCTCGCGACACCTTGCTCGTGACGTTTGTTGCTTCTTAGTAAGCTTACGAAATAACGCCCGGGATTTGACTAGATGCACCGGGAACATATGGTTTCGCCGTATCCTCCCCTATCCCTTCAATATATTGCATAGCTTGCAAATACCATCAAAATTGTTTCCCAAATTAACGCATCAGCGTAGAGGGAAAGAGATGAACGAAGCGAATATTTTTTTGGATAATACTATCGCTTGTAACTCGAATTTTTATGCAAATTCCGCGACGGCGCGCTTTTTCGCGACGAAATTGCTTATACAACGGAAAATATTAATGATGGAATATCACTAGATATGAAGGTATGAATATAATACATAGTTGATACTTTATGATGGGATGATCGCATGATCACGTGCGAATCTGTTGACTTGCGATGCGCGCGCATGTATTATACTATCCGATATAATCATTATATAATGCATTAAATATTTGTTAGAGAGAACAAATCAATGCAATATCGAACATTGCTCGAATCTAACCGTTAACTTATAAAAATGCTCATGCAACGCAATAATTAATTGTGTTCTCCGGGAAATCGTGAAGAAGATTAGTATCAATATATGATATTTAACTTTGTATCGAACATTGCTCGAACCTAACTGTCAACTTATAAAAATGCTCACGCAACGCAATAATTAATTGTGTTCTCCGGGAAATCATGAAGAAGATCAGTATCAATATATGATATTTAACTTTGTAGAAATCAGAGTAGAATAATCGCACGCACGTTTGTAAACATCTAAACCGATCTGAATCAATATGTTGCAAAAGCGAGCGAATTTTATTGCAGGATTCTATTTCTTTTGATTGAAGAGCTCAATTGCAATCATCGAATTCACCTATGCGTTCGAATCGTACAGGATCCAGCAAGCCAGTTCGTTTTTTTATTTTATTTTACATTATTTGCTTTGATCGCTCTTAACCTGCAATCTCCGTATGCTTCGAATTCAGAATATTTCAGAAAAAAATCTATCGGCGAAAACATGAATGCGAGTCACATATGAGGTTTCAATGCGTGATATACGTCATGTAAACTGCATTTAAAAATATAAGCAGATCCTGATTGAATGGTAAATATACGAATATGAGATGTACAGCCTTGGCCAAAAATATTAGACACCTCATTAACTATTATTTAACGTTTTAGTTCAAAAATTGATTTATAGCATTTACTGTGAATTATTCTTTGTTTCAAGAACTTTTTAAACTTGTATATTGCTAACCAATAGGAAACAATACAGATAAAAGAATTCCAGATAAATAAAAAAAAGGTGCCTAATATTTTTGACCAAGGCTGTAAAATCGTGATTTGAATATAGACTTCATAGATAAAATTCTCGTCTAGCTACCTCGGCCAGTTACCTGAAAATAACGATTAGGAAGAATATGAAACGCATGAGGATTCTCATCAGTGCATCATGTGCAAGTATGCAACGGACCTTAGCATGCCATTTATTCTACGTTTGATGTGAGTGCATTTATCTCACTAAATTCCTTTGTACCTTTGAAGAGCACGGTTATTTCGGAAGGTAGTCTTTGCCGACGTAACCAACTAAACCACGACAACACCACAAAGCTAATCGCGGTTGTACGTGACCGCGCAATAAAGAACATCGGCTGAGTGTATCGCATTCGCCAACTTTATCTGGACCATCGGAAGAAGAATAGATTTCGACAAGCAGCTTCACGTGACACTGCTATTCTTTGCGGGAAACGCATGATCAACAAAACGGATGTGTGATGGAACAGAGAAATTCTCTCGTTCAGATATTATGTTATGAATGCGAATCACTCGAGCCGTAAAAACCAACAACGTGACAAATTATAACCGTCAAATTATACGCTAATTTAACTATGGCCATGTAACTAGCAAGACAATGTCGGGTATGTGCATCAGGTAATGTTTCGCCACCGTGATAAACATACCTCGCTAAACGCAATTTCCTGAAAAGTGAGCGCACGTAGTAATCATGTTGCGAACACCGTAATTTACAGAGTTGAACGAAGCCAACAAAATTATGGCTGTTCGCGGGGGAACGGAAACTGTAAAACGGGCTTAGTCCAACGGGCTCGTTAAAAGTCTTGTTTCACGCTGCGGCGCATCGCAGAAATGTTGATACCTCCTCGTGCATTCTGTAGAACTTGCTATGTTGCTTTATCCCGACCTTCGTTATGAAATAACAACGATATAGAAAGTATGTGTTCGTCAGTCGTTAGAGAATAACGACCTAGAACAAAAGGTAATGTACTTCTATATACTATAGAAGTATTTGTAAGACATATGTCATGTTTGTAGCAAATATTGTTGTTGAAATTGGCTGATATTATTTTATTTTCGATTGATTTAATATCATAAAAAAATCCTTAAAAATATTTCAAGAAACGTTTTAAAAGATAATGTACTTCAAGTACATGAAGAAATATGGTATAGAAGTATTGTATATTTAAGACATATATTATTAATCATTTGTGACAAATATTGTTATTGAAATTGAGATTGATTCATATTTCTGATATTATTTTGTTTTCGAATTGTTTCGATATCGTAACGCACCGACGAATAAATCCTTAAAAATATTGCAAAAAATATGCAGCTTTGCAATATGATACGCATGATTTTTGCTATTTACGTGAGAATCGCGGCAAAATATTTTCGAATTCTCTCAACGAATTTTACCTTGAATGAAGTTTAATGTGTTTTGAATCGCGTTGAATATTCAAATCATCCTTTTGACGACAATTTCCGCTACAGGGTTCATTAACGGAAACAGAAAATAGCGTATTCTCAAAAAAAAAAAAAAAAGAAGAAAAAACAGAGTCTCTTAGTCAGATTCACGTTGAGACAAATTACGCGCAATAGCGAATGCGTCTTGGAGTCCAATGCTAATTAAGTATCTCAACTACCTCGCTAAATCAAGACGGAATGACTGGAACTCAATGACAGACTGGAACTTAATGACTGCGGACCAAAGGCGGTTGTTGCGCGCAGCATTTCTTTTATTTACCGACTATTGTTCATCAGAATAGAGAATATACGCGTCTGTGAAGCTGCACGTATATTTGCGAGCAATGAGAAGAGTAATCGCGTGCGCGTGTGATGTGCTATGATTAGAATAGGATCATGTGCATTCTCCGTGCAGCGAGGTAACTTTTATTTCGCGATACAACGGCTCTCATCTCGATTATTAACATCTCGTATCTCATCTTCATTCGCTTGGCGCACTTCTTTCTAGAATAGTAGCGCTTCCGTCACGTCTCGCGCGCCCGCTTTTCGCTGCTACCCTTTGCCGATGCTCGCGGCTGTTCTATTATCCGCAACGACGATCGCCAGCGGCACCTTTTGTCTTGACTTTTATATACCGTCACTTTTTTCAAGCTTACACTTTAATAACGCCGCGCAATTCGAAAGTACCTTACGGTGAGCATTTTTCGCGTGAGAACGAGTCCGTTTGAGGCGAGAGTCGTCAAAAGACAGTTGCGTTGTTTCGCGTCATAATAACGTCATAGAATGCTGCATGAAGTGTTGAATAAAGTACTATTGACATAAGAAAAAGTTCGTTATCTGTGTGCGTGCAAATGAAACTTTGTGAGGCGACATTCGGGGAAGCTGTTACAAATTTTAATCTCGCAGAATAGTTCTCGTATTTGGACGAATACTTTCAAAAAATAATTCTTCCATGGAACTCTTAAAGAATGTCGCCTTAATTCGAATAAAAAAGATTAATATTCCGACATATTGAAGTTTCTTTAATTTGAACGTCGTTGGGGACAAGCCCAATAATAATAGCCTTTAACATATTTAACAAAGCGAGCTTGACAAACGATATGTACACAAATCAAGTTCGATCAGAATTTCGATATCTGTGCGGGTGATTTCCCGCAGAAAAAAAAAAAAACTTGTCGGTTACGGACGTATTTCGTTCGCGCACGTGTGCGAAACTTAATTCGCGTCACGAACCGCTACGGAACCGCAGGGTTGCCGCGTAGGAATGGCGGTCGGTCGAGAGTGTCGGGAAATAGTTTCGAACTTTGCCGAATAAGGTCGTCTGATAAACGACGCGGACGCATCTTGTTCGCGGACGTTGGTCGATCAAGCCGTCGGAATAAAAGCAATTAAAATGGCTAAAAGCGAGAACGGCCGAACGACGGATAGCGGTATGGTCCAGACAGTAATATATCGATCTTACCCGGAGCACATCGCCAATCGCGATAATATCTCAGCTAATTGCTGGTTATCCGCATCGCCAGCTGCTCGTCCCCCTCACAAAAGCCTCCGTCTCTCGCTTTATCTCCGATCTAGATTGCTTTATTGTTACTATTGATTTTGTGTTGTCGCGTGTCAACCGCGAATTAAATCTAGATTATGTCACGTAAATCGATCGATTGTCTCGCCAAATTGGGGCTGATCTGGAAAAAGTGAAAGAAGTTTATTCGTCAAGAATATTATGAGTTTATAGAGATACTTTTGGGGAAAAAAATATGCAAAATATGTGCGTTCTTTTCTTCAGATTGGATGCTATGTAAGTAAGAATGTGCGATATTTTGTCGACATTTTGTCATGTACATAAATAAATCTATGTATACATAGAGACGCGTATATAATATTTGTAGATGGAAATTGGAAAATTTGAATATTGTAATCCCTTACACAAACCAGACTACTATATTATCTCGGTATATATCTAAGTTTCATAACATACGGTGAAGCGATCTTTCGGATCGATGCCTACGGCTAGTTATCAGTTATCAGTTCATAACATGCTTTCGAGTGTATAACATTGATTCACTACGCTAACGTATTAATGGTATACCAAGGAATGACAAATATACTGAATATAAATCGCGTATCGCGCATGTCGTTGACTTGTATTAACGTCTTACGATTGCAAATTACTTCTGGGAAAATTGATCTATTGTTGTACAAGGACTCGCGCACTGATATTTTCTATGTAAATATCAGGACGCAAAGAGCGGACCAATCAATGTAAATTTCAGCCGTTTGCGGTCAGACAAACGCTAACGATCCAGCAGCAATCTCAGAAGACTTGGCATCGATCGTTACGCCTTCGGAACGGCCGTCTTAAGAGCGGACTTCGCGAGCCCTATTAGAATATTCCAGAGATAAGACCTCCCAATGACCGTCATTAACTCCTCCGGGGCAGGAAGCCGGACGCAGGAAGTTGCTACCGCAACTCGGCCGATCGCGTCGATATCAAATCGACCGCCGACGAAAATCACGAGTTTAACTTCGGCGGAGAGAAACGTCAAAGGAAATGCGAAGGCCGTTCACGCGCGAAAATACCAACTGCCGGGGGGAAGAGCGCAAGAGTGTTGGAAACTCCGCATTTGAAACTCAAAGACGGAACTGAAGTATTTGAGAATTAAGGTTCGCAGTCGCCACGGGGTCTTTGGCACGAGAAACGGAAAGCCGGGAAACTACGAGCTTGGTCTTTCGGTTACACCAGAAGGTTTTTAGCGGACACGTGCGAGATAGCGCGATTCTAATAGCGCGAGCAAAGGGGAAGTCTTTGAACCTGGGAGTCCTGGCAGCGGGACAATAAATCAAACGTTTTCTTATTCCTATCCCGGGGCGATGTGCCATACACAAGAGGCCTTTTTGCATGCAGAACCGGGTCGTCCTCTTGCGGTCGAGTTACTGTGTCCCGCTTTTTGAGCGTTTCCTGTGATTCTTTGCAGCGCCAATAGTAATGTGGAATTGTGATTACAACTTACGCATAAAACTAATAATAATTAATGAGAAAAATAATAGAAATACCTGTATCATAATATTGCAAACATTTTTTATGTGAACGAAAGAGCTTTGCTTAGAGCACGTTAAATTTAAATGCGATGACATTTGTGGGTTGCGCATTGTGTAATTGTATACTTATTTATATTAGCATACGTGCGCGAGATGCAACGGGCAAAAAAATCGGGGATTTTACTGCTGTAGCAGAAACAATTATAAACAGAGATAATTATATGCGGGCGAGAAAGCGTGGTTATTTGCGATTGTATCGTAAACATCCGTCATATGGGATTGTTCATTTCACGCACTAAATCGCATCGCATTGCACATTGCAATACAGCAAGCGATACAGTCATTCCCTCATGTCCGGCACAGCGATATCAATAACATAATTGTGATTGCTTTGCATTACCAAAAGTGTACCGCGTAAAATATCACACTTAGTGATTTTAGCTTCAAATAATAGATTTGGTAAAAAAATGGTACGATCGATGATTGCAAATTTGCTGATTTAATTGAATAATAAAAAAATTCATATAATTGCTAATATATATATATTTATTAACGAAAAAATTATTGTGAAAAAATTATTGTAAAGAATATTGTTTATACGCAATTATTATTAACTTATGTAAATAACATATATCATTATTGTATTATTATTATTATTAATGTTTTGTGATTTTGCTGTATAAAATAACATTATTTCGAATTTATAATTTATATCAAAAAAGATTTTTATTTTTTCTTACATCACTTTTTTCTTACACAATGACTTGCAAGAAACATGAATAAACGACGTTATAAAGAACGCTACGGAGGTCGGATACTCTGAGTTTTGGTCCCATGAGTTTACGTTGATGCAAAGAAGTAAGATTGACGCTGAAAGACGGCGATTAAAACTGTCTACCGGCACTGAAATTTATTCTAACCGGTTGCATTAATCCCCGGGCATTGAGAAATAATTTAGAGAAAATAGAACAGTTTACGAGCGATACAATACGACGTAGTCCCCGGCAGACACGGACGTTGCTTTGACAAGTAATTTATTAGAGACTTACTTAGGGAAGGAGGGTATCGGATAGAGCGAATTTACTAGAGAAGATATCTGCGCGCAAGAAGATTTTGCGTGGTCACATACAATAACATAAACATATTTAAAGAAAAATACGGTAGTATGGAATGGACTTGAAATATGGAACAGTGCTGTATAAAAGTATTAAAGAGCAAAAATTTTGGGAATTAATTTTTTTATTTAGCTTTTCCATTTATGTGTTACAATAACGTTGAACGAAGATTGATAACTTTCTGCAACGTCTAATCGTTGTACTTGAGTTATCTACGCGGAAGCCAACGGGTAAGAAACGTGGAGATTTTTCTCGGTGTAATAGATTTGTCGTTGCCGTTCCATTATTCTCTGCCTGCTGAAAGCAGTGAGAAGAAAAATTTTAGGCATTCCAACATTGGTTTTATCTTCGGCTAAAAGAACTGTTTCCGTCTTACCGATTGGATTGTTCGCCGATCCGATATTGACCAGAGGAATTTAATTATACGATGCGCATTTCGGATGCAGACGAGCCCGGTGGAAAGTTTCACACCAATGTATCTGCTCTAATCCCTATTATTGCTTACCCTGTCTTTCTGCTTTATCGCATCCGTTTGTTACGGTTGGCAGCCAGTAAAACGTTGCCATTGAGAGAGAGAGAGAGAAAGGGAGAAAATTGTTTTACAATTTGATAACTCACTTTTATTTGTAGCTAAAAATTACGAGAGATAATTTGTGTCTTAGACGTTTTTTTTTCGTGGATCAAATCCTACAATTGTGTAAGAAAAATTCCTTTAAAATAAACTAAAAGCTAATTGTTAAATGATGTGTGCTGCTAATCATTGTAAACAATCATAATTTGCTATTTCTATTAAATCTTTTTCTATTCAGAAAAACGTATAAAATTAAAAAATCTGCAGTTGATTTATTATTAGTCTCTCAACCCCTTTTCTAGAGATAAGAAAACCACCTCGACGTGGGCGCATGATCTGAATTCTGAAGACTGCGGCCACTAGAAATATTCACAAGCCACGAAAAGCCGTCGTATAGCGATCGATCGAAGACTAGCGATTTATATGTCGTTATAAAAGTTTGTATCTCACCTCGTCGTCGCGATAAATTCTTCGATAACTTTGACGAGGCCAGCTTATGGGTGTCGCCGCGTCGCATACACAGCACTATCCACTCAACCACAGATTACAGTCCAAGTTTTTCGCCGCGCCCATCATATTTTATAAATATTCTTTTAAGTGGATCTGAAAGCCACCATTAAGGCTGATAGGCTAAAACCACGAGCCGAGAGATGCGGGAAATATAATGTATCTTAGATCGATATGTTTCTATTCGAAGAGTCGCGAAATTTTGCAGGAGATTGAAAAAGGTGATAATCGTTTTTCGGATTGGTTATCGAGGAATTTTATTCACACGATAGTTGATTAAAAAAGGCAATTACAAATTCATGGCTACGTATATAAAACTTATGCAAATATGATCAATCTCGTGTATTTAAACTATGTTAATTGCTCGAGAAAATCAGGTAATGTAAATATTTGGTAACACTGAAAATTTTGCGAGAGTCTGTGATTGCGGCAAACCCTTAAGCTACTGTGCAAGACACCTGCTCGGAGAGTCTATGCCTAACTATAAAGAACTTCCGTAACTTACTTGTTTGAGATTTTCCAGTCGGAAAGGCGCTGCGGATAACGGACAGAATCTAAGAAATATGGTGTACCGAGAACGTTACGGTGTATAATGAAGCATCGCGAGAGGTAAGTGCATCTAATTTCGATGCATCTAACGCACAAAGTGTATTCTATACTATATATAACTCGATAGACAGATTTTATGGCGTATTTTCCTATTAATAATATTGATGATGATGGATATCGTTGAAACTTTTAACGCGAGATTAACTTTTAACAAGCCACTCGTGCCTGAAACTTTATCCCGATGCAACAAAGCTTTTATACTATCATCCTTCAATATAATGTATGATCCAGAATGCAAAAGTGTTTAAAGTAATAATAATTGATACATCATACATATTATGCATGTTATATAATAATAAAATGGAAAAAAATAGTTTTGTTATTTATTATTTGCTTTTAAAATTATAGATTTAATGAAGACAGTAAAGCCTAATTTAATGCAGTCTTTAAAATTTAATCTTGCTCAACGAGATATTCTATGTAAACTTCTACAGATAATAGTAGCGATCGTATTTTGCTAAAATTGATAAACTAGAAATTTTGAAAGTACAATATATCGTTTTCATCATTTTCTATCACTGGTATGGAAACGGTCCAGCTTGCGAAGCTTCCGTAAGCTTTATTTACATCAGTCGGTAAGACTTTGCTTTTAACTAATCTTCCGTGGATAGTTTTCTTTCATATGATATATCTTAAAGATTATTTAATTAAAAATGCCGATAGATTGATATATGTAAAATTAAAACAAATTTAAAATATAAAAAACTTATTGGGAAAAGAACGATCTTAATTAAATTTTTTAAAAGAGAAAGTAATAGGACACACGCAATGTAGAAATACAATATTTATTTTATAATATCAATATCTATTCTTCATTTATCTTATAATACTGACTCATTAATCTTATAATACTGACACAGATTTCAACCGATTCACATTCATAACATACTGTGTTAATCGAAAGCACGTGTTTTGTTGAGATCGAAATACGTAATTTATACAGAAGTGCCGAAATACGGGTTGCAAATTGATGTGATATAAACTTAACACATTGGCAATATATTTCATAGAGAATAACTTTGCCATATATAAAGAAGTAAATTGGCAAACACAACGCACAGTTCAGTAAAAGCTGCGTAACAATTGGTACGTGCCGCATTCCATTGATCGTGATGGACAGCAGCTTGTTTTTCACCTGTAATTTAAAATTGGCAGATATCATAGTTACATATATGATATCATTATGTTTAACAGAAATATTTTATTGAAGCTGTATTAATTATATTTAACGTTCTAATTTTTCTTTTTCTTAGATGTAAAGAGCGAGAAGTCAAAACAGACACAACATATCGTAGAAATTATAAATTTTTCATATACATTAGATGTCTTTTTAAGAAAAGGGTTATTTAAAGAAAGTAAAAATGTTCGAGAGTACAACGCCATTTATGTTCGCTAATTCGCGTTCGGTAACTTTTTATTTAATTTACCATTTAGGACGTGAATATGCACCGCGGTCGTGCTGAATTGGCTCACTGAGCACGTATATTCCCCGCTGTCAGTCTTTTTCGCTCGTTCGATGTAGAGCCTCGTCACCAGATCCTCGTTCGACCTGAAAAATCGGTTGTTATTATTCGATGTATTCGCTGTATACGTACGTGCAACGATATATAGTAGTAGCTGTCGTCCGCTGAATTTTAATGATAAAAAATTTTTAAAATGTATTAAGAATACGTAATCTCTTTGGGGATGGTGTCAGATGCATTTTGCAGCTTTACTGCGTAAATTTACGTGTGTCGGAAACGAGATGATATAAATATTCTACGAGATGCGCAACCGACTTACGGACATTGAATAAAGAGTTGCATGTTAATCCAAATACTCCGTACGTGTAACGCGGGCACAAATAGCCTTTGAATACTAATTCGACCGAACTTGAACTCCGCGTCTGTCGCTCGCTGCGAGAGAACGATAAAATTCACAGAAAGATCGCTCCAGTTCGGTCTAACCGAAAGAGAGATAAATTTTCAATGCGTGTCGTAGCGAATCTCGAGATAGATCAATCGCAGAGCGGTTGCGTCGCACAAAGCGTACTATCGCTCGTCAACGCGTACGCCCTCCGGGTTTAGAAGGTAATGCCGTCAGCGTTGCGAGAGGATGAGACCGATCTACGTGTATTTGCTAGTAGACAATGTCTGTACGTGCGCACACGTACGTGCGCCCGCGCGCGTAAATCAAGACGGACGCGATCGTACATTCGTCTCCGGAAGGGCATCTCTTCGATCCATCGCTACTTGACGATATATGCTCACCCATTAATGTGATAAACGTTGACGTGATCCGGCAACGTCTCGCCATTTTTCCGCCACACGGGATACGGCACCCTCGAATCGGGGCAGGACGGCCGGACGATGCACGCTAGCTCGATTCCGCTTCCGGTCTTATAGTATCGGTCCCGTAACTCATGTTTGGCTTCATCGATGATTCTTATATCCGGCGCTATAAAGGCATAGACGTATACCGAATGATATCCATGATATCCATGATCTATGAACCTTTTTATATTTTGCTTTTTACGTATTTTCCGTTTCTTTACGTACATTGTTAAAAATGTCATGAAGTTTCATGAACTTTTAATATACACTATTAAAAATTTCATGAAATTTAATGCACTTTTAAGTTACACAATTTGAATTTAATTTCATAACATTAAATTTGTACTTGTAATTGAAAAGTATATTTGTGTACATGTAAATTTAATGTATATTTCATAAAACTTTATGAAATGTAATGTATTTTTCATAAAATTTTATGAAATTTCATATACACTTTCATTACATTTAAGCAACTATTGTAATTTAGTTTTCAGTCAAATCATTCATTATTTTTAATTTCGTTTATAACTACGAGCTTTATTTACATGTAAAGGAAGCATTTCTAACAGTGTAGAATGGAGAACACGTGTAATTTAATAGTCAAAACTATAAAACGGTCGTATGAAATTCATGTTTGACAATATCGTGAATCTCATTCTGGAAAGTTTCGAGTAGAGTCTTTTTTATATTTCATGCTTAATTTATTGCAGAATTTTATAATTGATATTTATATTTTGCAATATTGTACCAGTGTAAAAGAAAGTATTGCTAGATACTGAGCATCGCGAGTAACATCGGGATATCGCCACATGCAAACCCGTTTGTCGAGAGGGGGTTTGTTGCGAGGGAAGAGAGATAAAATAAAGTTGCATCGTTGCAAAGAGTCGCGCTACGTGATACAACTGCGACTGGCTTGTTTCTAGACAAGATATTCTCACGGTAATTGAATCTTTACGAGGGCGGAATTTAAATTCGCGGCTGTTTCCGTTTAAGTGCGCCGCGACAGCCGGCAATTCGCGACGTATACGCAAGATTTCGTGTCCCGAGATGGGAAAACAATGCATGAATCTCTCGCGACTGCCGATATCATCGTATTATACCGATGCTCCGTAATACATCACTCCAAAATATCCGGAAGACGTAGGTTTCAGGTCAAAGTTATACGTAAAGAGTGTAAGTACTCTGCAAACTGATAGAATTCTGTGATTTATTCTCTCTTTTTATCATTCTTTCCTCTCCTCTCTCTCTCTCTCTCTCTCTCTCTCTCTCTCTCTCTCTTTAAAATATAAGAAATCAAACATATTAATTAAAAGCAAATAAAATACAAGACAAATGGAATTCCTAAATTAATGTGTCAAATATAAATGAGTAAATTCATGTATAACTTATCTAAAAAGACTTCGCTTTTCCATCGTAATATTAAAAATTTATTATTTAATTTTCTACTTTCATTTATAGAGACTATAATTTTTCATCATGTTTCGTTGAGGAATATTCACGGCATCGTACCATATTTCCGATGTTTATATCCGCGGGTTAATGCATACCGCACTACTCGCGTAACTGTTTATATTTCGTTATGCAGATATACCGTTAGATATTTCACGAGCGGAAGCGTACGTAGCAAACAATCTCGAGTGCTTTCGCTTTTCGGCGTAACCTGCGGTTGATATGAAAAACGGATGATAGAGATCGATGAGCGGAATTTTTGTTATATAAAAAAAAAATAGTAAGGCGAACCATGTAATAATTAATAGCTAGAAAAATAGAGTCTATTATATAAAGAAAATATTACAATATAATCAATAAAAAATTTTATGACATTGCAAAAATTAGCTTGTTATTTCGTTATCTCGTTATCTCGTTACGTTATTTTCTCTCGGGTTTACGGAATTTAAAAATTGTAATGTCCGTGCTGTTAAGCTGAATTTTTTTCTTGTTATCGGCACAACGTGCGCGTATCGGGTAAACCATTTCTATGTATCTGCAATTTTCCACGATTCCTTTTATTTCGCCGTAAAAACATGACATTACCAAGAACGGTGACGTTCGTGACCAGCATTCTCGGCGGATACGTATTCACTTGGCAAACATACACTCCGTGATCTTCTCTCCGAACACCGGAGATGGCCAATCTCCAATTGTTTGGGTACTGAAAGCTCACGCTGTATCTTGAGTCCGATATGTGGGTATTGTTTCCGAGAGTTAAGAGGGATACCCAATCGCTGTTCCGTCGTAACCACATTACCTGGAGTCCGCGAAAATACAATATTTATCTATCGTGTTAGGATTAGATACAAGATGCAAGACTATCTCGTGCAACTCGAGATGCAGCAAGTAGTTTACAGTACGCGTATACGCGACAAGATGTTTAAGTAGTAAAGGTAACTAATGAGAAACAAAAGTAAAATAATTATTTTAGCTGTTATTCTGACTGTCATTCTAAACTGTTCTTTAATTATTTTCTGTAGTAGTACAGTGAAAAATGGATTTTAATTACAAATATACAGGAAAAAGAATTAATTTTAAATCAAGATATTCTCAAATATAAGCAAGAATATTATGATCTTAGAAGATTTCAATTTTGGTTTAATTAAATTTGATGTATTACTTTTTATACTTTATTCAAGACTAAAAATCTTCTATATGAAGATTCTAATATTTTTGATTATAATATTATAATATTCTGTAGTATTCTGTACATACATGGGAATATCTATCTTGATTTTAAGACTAATTCTTTTTCTGTGTATATATTTGATTATTATCATTCAAATCACATGCAATAACGTTGACTCAATTGCGGATAATTTATGACAAACCCACCTTCTTTCCAGAGAGCATAGCAATGCGACAATCGAGATAGGCTGTTGCACCTAAATGCAATGCTACATTTTGCGAGCCATTGATACTCTGGCCGTCTGCATTTTCGAAATAGGGTTCCCAATCCGTGACACGGTGATGTCTCAAACGCGGGATTCGCAAGGGAGGCAGATTGATGGTTATTTCTGAAACATATCGTCAAATGAATTATTAAATTATTCTTTTGCTTTATTACTAAAATATTTTTTTAGCAGCAATAAGAATTTACATTTACATATTTATTACATATTTCAACACGTTTTTACATTATTAATGTAATTTTCTAATTTTCTAAGGTATCTATTAGTCTTTAAGTGATGAGGAATTGCATCGTTAACAATGTAAGAAAAACTCGAACTATGTTCTCTAAGACAATTTCGACAAGATTTTCACGTAAGCCACCGGTTTGAATGGTGCAGCTATAATGAGATTCTCGTGAAAACGTGAGATTCGCATTGAAAAGCACGAAAAACACAAGTACGTCATGCAAAGTTGAAATAAATTGTATATTCACTTTGCCGATTGTTTTATATCTTCACCATCTGCACCTCTATTCGCTCAGAACAAAAAAATACTACATCTGAATACTGAATACTGAATACTGAAATATTTTCAGATGTGAGCGCGTGTCCAAATACTCGGATTTAAGCATGTCTTCCGGTTATGTTTCTATGTTGCAACAAGTTAAAATCTCTGTGCAAAATTTTATTCGGCAGTAAAAGTGCTTTTTCCATAGTTTTCTTAATTTTCTTAATACGGGATGAGACAAAAATATTTAATTATTATTGCGGAAAGTTTCATTTTTTATCATAAGAATTCAGAAACTAAACAAGCGCGAAAGAATAAAGAGGCACGAGATAAAATTGTAGTCGCGTAACCTTTTGACCCTTTATTTCGCACGGTAACCGCGCGAAGGTTTTGCTCGAGCTTGCGAAGCACTCAGAAATTTTACGGATACTTGAAACACAAAAGGTACAATTATGCTGTAATGGTGAGCAGATGGCTTTACCGCAACGAACGACACAGTGTTGGAAAGTCATGGGGAGACGATAACTGCTGTACTTTATTCTGACATTATTTCTTATTGCACTTTACGTATTGTTCTATAGCTGGTATAAATTTGAAATTTTTGCATTTTTTAAAAGTGATACGAAATATTATAAAGAATACATGGGAAGAACGATTTTGCTGAAAAATCCGAAATTTTATCGGTATAGATCAAAAAAGTAATTTTGTTTAACTATCAAAATAATTATGTAAAAGGCTCAAACTATAGTTGCTAAAATATCAAAATTTTTTGCAGCATTGCTCATTATTTTTAACAACAACAAAATTGATAGTCCGATAAAATTATTTTCAGATCTGTAGCCAACAAAATTTTAGATCTCTCAGCAAATTCTTTATGTAGGATTAGAAAATATGCCATTAAAATACGAATATAATTGATAAAGATATAATATTAATTTCATTTTTTTCTTATAATTAAATATATTTTAAATCCTTTATTAATCTTTTTAACTGCGACAACGTAAGTTAACATTAGTTATGAAATTAGTCATCCTTTCAATAATTTTCATAGATGGAAATTTGTAAAACTCTATTAAAAATGGTAGAATAGCCATTCTCTTCAATCTGTCACGTAATCCTGAAAAACGCATTTGCGAAAGAATCTTTCGGGGCTGAACGACCGACATGTTTCTTGGTGAACGTGTAACGACGCTTTCTTACGATCCGAAAGTCTACTGAGGTCAATCCCTGATTTTCTTCGTGGCTGTCGAAAGACCGGATACCGCGAGGTTGCGTAGAGAGACACGGTTGTGTCTCCATGAGACCATTTTATACAACTGCGGAAAGTTTATCTTTGTTCTCTCTTTGACATAAAAGCAGATTGTCCACTGTAGTATACACACCTTTGCGAGATTGCGGAAATTGAAAACCTATTCCTTCTTACTTCATGCAATTTCGGAATAATCTTCACAGCAGTTGAGAAAGGATGAAACATAAAAGTTCAAAGGAGATGCGAAACGGTAATACATTGTCAAGAGATGATGACAACATCGCGAGCTGAAGATCTTGGAAAAAAGACGGAGGACAGGTACAGAATTTCTGGTAGACTGCACGACAAAAGACCCTTTGAATTAATCTAGGTCAGCCAAACAATCAGATCCATTTGTGAGTGCTCCATTTCCCCCTTAATTTACATATTCCATATAATTATTTCCTATTTTCGATTTCGCTGTCTAAAAAATAAAATTATACGGAAGGAACGGTTTTGCTGAAGCATTAAAAAATTTAACTGAATACAGATCTGAAAATAATTTTGTTAGACTATCAGAATAATTATGTAGGACGCTCAAGTTAGTTGCTACAATGTCCAAACTTTTTGCAACATTGCTCATCATGCTTGAATTTCCTACATTAATTACTTTGATGTCTAACAGAATTATTTTCAGATCTGCATCTACCTAAATATTTAGATATTTCAGTGAAATCATTCTTTCCGTGTGATACTGTCAAAATGCAATAAATAATCTTTCATCGCTATACATTTAGAGCAGAATTTCATGACTGATCTGGTTTGTTACGGTCAACGAAGAAAATTACCCATCCGTTATTGATTCGATTATGTGGGAACGCTCGGGGTTAACGAGAGAGAGGACTAAATGTCTACGACACAATGACTACCTTTGTCTCATTCAGATTTCATAGATCGCACCTTAATCAAATGAAATAGTTAAAAGGTCGGCACTTAAAGAATATCGTTTATTCTGAAATATCGCATTGATTATTCGTCCTCGTTTATCAATTCTTGGAACGACGTAGTTTCTTGCGAATCAAATAAACATCAACAACATTGCATTTAATTAAATCAATGTGCACTGCATTTGATTGATGTTTATTACTTATATTATTGTGTTGCCATTATTAATACATTATTAATGATTGAAGAGCAGAAAATGTTAATTCGTTTATTGAATGTACATAATTTGTTGAACCTAATTTAATGTATCTTTATTAATTTGTGCAATTTACACATCTCTTATATCGCACAAATTATTAGTATAAAACCACGTAATCCGGATTGATATCACTACTAACACAAATAAAATTCATTTATGCATCTCTACGAGTTTGTAATTACGGTTCTGTAAATTTAATCTATTGATTGAAATATAGCAGATATATATATTGATGGCCGGACAGATCAAACATGGAGCACATTTCGAAGGGTTTAGATAGCTCTATCAATTTATTACCGTTCAATCAGGATAGCGTAGAATTAAATGTCTTTTGCAGCGATCGCGATATTCTACATTCGTTAAATCTCGTTTTTGTCTTCTTTCTGATATTTTTTCTTAATTTATTTTTACATATGTTTTTATATATATTACAAGCATCTGATTATTTGTTTATTCGTAATTAATGAATTCAATTATTCATTTATTTGCCAGGTATAGATTCTTCATTATCTTAAAATAAAAATAAAATGTTTATCTGATACTACGTTAAAATAAAGAGACTTTATTTTAAGAGACGTTTTGATATACATTTTGACGATTATTTGAAATTCAGATTAAGCCACATGTGTGAATAAAAACATTGCGAAAACGCGGCGCATGAAAGAATTCGCGCGATGATTTATGTTCCCTGCGGTGCGAACACTTACCGCCGCGTTATTCTCAATTGAGAATAACGGGTCTTCGTTTTTAATTGTGCTCTGCCGCTTCGCGGAAGCTAACTGGGCATTTCGCGATCTCTAGAGCGCAGATTGTGCCTTGCTGCTCGCAATGCTGAATGCAATGTGTGTAAGCCGGCTCCGAGATTTTAGTGCCACTAAAGCGACTGCCGTGCATTACACGTTCAGCGTATAATCCAGTTCGTAAACGCGAATCGACAGCCGCGTTGTATAAAATCGTTTTTTTTCCCCTCTAGTTTAAGCGCAAACGACGATTTCCGCGACTCCATTCGGCGCGTATATTAATCATTCCGCGACAAAATATAATAAATGTAAAAAATACAAGCGCAAAGAAGCGTACATAAACGGGAAGCATAAATTTTCTTAACAATTGCCATAAAATTTAACGTTTTCCTTAGTGCTTTACGAGTCGGAATCGTCTGAGAATGCATTAATTTAACTCGTGGAAGCATTTCGTTTGATATATGTGAGAGTTGACATCGTATACCTACACGGAAAAAATTGCTATGATTATTACAACAACATTCTCTATAATTGTAAAAGAAATATACGTGAATTCAAACCATATTGACATTATAATGATTATAATGATTATAAGAACTGTTAAGATATGTCCATCCATACAGTTTTCACAACTGTAATTCTTGCGATAAGTAACATTTGATAAGAATACTCTTATATATGATTGTCTCAATCGAAGGATTGTTGCTATTTTTCTAATGTGTGACTTCAGTTTAATCGTAGGTCACTTCCAGAGTACTACGGTTGTTACAACCATTTTACGCTGATAGACGAAAAATAACAGTATTATTCTGTCGGGGCAACCTTAACTTGTTTTCCGTGTATGTTAAATTTTAATAAAGAAATCGATCTAAAAAATTGTAAAATAATTTGATATATTTCAAGATCGGATCCAGGTCACATCGGCATTAAAAAAGCATTAAAGGCTTTCGAATGGCGTTCGGCAGATACGGTAATATTGCAGCGCATCACAATGCGCTCTTGTGTTACGATCGATGTTCTCGTAAGCAAGTCTCGAACCATATTACGCGCCACGACGGTATCCAATATGCCTACGAAGACGGCATATATAATAACGCGCGAAACACACGCTTGACGACGAAATAAACGGATCTGCGATTGCGATACCTATACAGATGAAACAACTTTTATTAATTAAGTGTGTGTCCATTAGACATTCGAAATCTGGTATAATGGAAAAAGTTCGAAATCACTGTACTGCGTCTTTCATTAACGCTAATGGGAAGCAACTGAACCCACAAGCGGGAAATCCGCTCTTTCTCTCTTTCTCTCCCTCTCTCTCTCTCTCTCTCTCTCTCTTTCACGATACACCAGAACTGAAGTATTTACAAAAGTGTTTTATCATCGATCTATGCGCAATCTTACTTGATTGTCGCGAATCCTCTGTTTCAGACGATAACTCGCAGTCATTAATTGCGACGAGACTGTCTTAATTGGGACGCGGAACGAACGTGCCGCTTAAAGTGACCGAATATAAATTCTGCAGTTGTCCGGGGAAAATCAGATCCCCAAACGACCTCCGGGTTCCATCGGCTCGAATAATACTCGCTGTATGTGAGGGGTCATAACCCCAGACAATAGGATCTCTGAAAATATTTGGCGTCAGAATTACTAATTCGTCGTGCCTGCGCAAACTTTTACATAACGTTATTTGCACGCTGCAGGAATTTCGCTCTCACGATACTATTTATCAAATCACTCAATAATTAGATCACGAAGGAAAAATACTGTTTTACTATAATAACGAATAAAAGCACCCGGTCATTCTCACGTTTTCTGCCCGCTGCCGGGAGAAAATTTTACAAGGCTTTTTACGAAGCGCTGTGCGCATCGCGCGCCGTGTTTCTTGAGGAGAAGAAACGATCTTCTTTGTCTTAGCTCCTTCCTTCCTTTCTCGTCGCGGCGTCGTTCGTGCGAATCCGAGATGCGCGGTTTCGACTGCAGTCTACAATCGAGGTCGCACAACGTAATAAATATACATCCACAAGACCATTTGTTTCCCTACATCGCCTTATGGCAAGGATGCTACCATCGTCGAAGATGCTACCATCCGTCTTGTCGCTCATTTTTCATCGGCCACTACCAGTTCTGTTGATGTTCCCGCGAACCCTCCGTCGAAATGAGACGACGTTTGTGAGTTTCTCGTACTTTGTGCTTGAAACTCGACGTGAATCCAATTACGAAGGCCAAAGGAATGCGTATAAGTTGTACCAGTGTTAGTCCGTGAAAAGTTATGTGATGACTTTTCGTAGAAAGAAAATGCACGTACGAGCGCAAGTTTTTTACATTATTTATATGATACAATATTTGGGTTTATTTTATTTGCGACATATTCTTCTTAATAAACTCATAATGTGCTATCGATTTAGATATGAACTTATTTTATAAAATTCTCCCAAGACACCTTAAATTATATCCTGGTTACACGCGGCAGAGCACGATGCTGAGAAACTTTGCGGTGCAGCAACGTTGTTCCTAAATTATGGTCATAAAGGACACCGTCGCGAAAGTTGTAATTACTCCCGTAAGTAATGGAAGGATATGATCTATCAATCAACCGAAAAGCAATATTGGGTCAACAGCTTATTAAAATGACAAGTTATCTCTTTTGCGACGACAAGTTTCATCCCCCGCGATAAAAGATACTCGCGGACAGGTAGCACCGCGCCAAATCTAGCAAGATGACACGCTTGCCTGTAACGATGAAACTTTGTATGTAATCCGCAAGGATAAACCCCTGCCCCGCCTGCACGATATTAAACCCAACGTGTCTGTAATTCTATGCAGTTCCTTCCCCCGTTCCTCTATCGTTGCACAGCCAGGTATTTATGCAATTTCATCTCTCTCGTATAACTTACACCATTAAAATTAACTACTGTAATTGGATTGGTACTTCCACGATGGAGGAAGAATTTCAACGTACGAGTGCATTTCCAGAGCGGAAGGAAGAATTTAATTTAATTATTCTAAAAGTATGCTCAAACAGATACATTGCTGATCTCTTGTAGAAATTTTGTAAAATTTTTATATTATAATATCCTAATTCTTAATTGCCGATGACAACGGTGATCAATTATTACTTACATTGTTATTCTTAAAAATTTTTTATATGCTTTTTATGTAACATTATACTTGCTCTGTGTATTTTTAATTTGATTGTGCCTAATAACAAAAACATACATAATGAGAGAGATCTGTAATTCTGCAGTGTGATAAATAGGTCAAACGTGTAATATGGTCAGATTCGCTTCCTGCTACGCGTCCCGTGTCCCGTACCTGTACGCTTCATTACAAACCAGAAGTTTGGCGCACAATAACTGTCTGTACCTAGTGTCTCGTTGTTTCATTTGATATATCAAATACTTCAAAGGGATTCTCATCAACGTTACTATGAACCAATTGCCATGCCAATCAGAAATTTATCGATTTCTATTTATTTGATTAGAATTTTATATATATGTATATAAATTAATCAGTGTATTCTAATGAAATATAAATGTTTGGCTAGGTGTTTATTAGATTTTGTTAAATTATAAGTTTATGTATATATACATATATATATAAAATTTGGGAAATTATATTTTGAAAGACCGTAATTTTCGAAAAATTATTTTCCGGTCCATAGATATAAGGGAATTTTACTGAGAAAGAATGGAAGATTTCATTTCCGATTCTCAGTACGTTGTTATGTCAAAGTCGTAAAATGTTTGGCGCGGGTTGGCAACGACAAACTTTGTAAACAGCACGGGA
This sequence comes from Cephalotes varians, assembly GCA_037157785.1. Taxonomy (NCBI): domain Eukaryota; kingdom Metazoa; phylum Arthropoda; class Insecta; order Hymenoptera; family Formicidae; genus Cephalotes; species Cephalotes varians. The sequence goes on along the minus strand of JANQDE010000017.1, from coordinate 592,153 downwards.
CAATTTGTGTGTATGTGTGTGCGTGGGTGTAGTCAACATTTGCGCGTGCAAAGCCATGTGCTAGTCGAATGACAAGTCGCCAAACGAGTTCTGAATTGAATATTTCATCGGGCGAACTCCGGGCTTATACCCGACGCGACTTTCTCGTCTTGACAGGGGCATCAGTATCACACACGAGCAAAATATAAATATATATTAAAAAATGAATATACGGTAAACAATAAAAGCCGTGTATGGCAACAAAAATTTAATTTTTAAAATAGAAATATCGAAATTTTTTTCCTTGCACTCTTATAAAGCTGCATTAATACAGTGACCGTGGTAATCATTCTTTCGAAGCGCTTGATAAAATTGCGCCGCATTACTTTAAGTGCGGCTTCAGAAAAATGCTCGTAACGCGCGCGACGACAAGGTTAAATTTTCATCTGAGAATGGACAACCGTATGTATCACTCTAAGTCACAATTTATTTTTAATATAATGCGAATTTTTATAAAACAAGAGTTATGTCTTTGTACTCCACAGAGAAAAATAGATATTTCCCTTAATTAACAAGTCAATCGTTAATCAATTGTTGATAGGAGGAATTGATAGAAAAATATAGATACACGTTATATACCTTTGTGTTCTTTGCTGCCAGAGTTCTACAGAATTTTTTGACGTTTTATTAAGCACCGAAAAAACAAGAAACTTAAATGACACGCTCGTCCCTCGAGCGTGCACAATTTTTTTTCACATGCTGCTATGAAAGCCTGAAATTGTACTTGCATGAGCACTCCGGAACGGTCGACTGCAACGAACGACTCTTTAAAGTCTAATCGGTTCAGCATTGAAATCCGGGACCTACTACAAAGCTATGTAGGACGAGTGTACATCTTCTTACTGGCTCTCTGGTGGAAAAGCCAGCGCGAGCATCCGCAGAAAGTAAATATCCGAACGGTCAAGCTAATACAGATACGAGATTGTAGTTCATCGGAAATCGACAATGTAGCCATTCAACGTGTAATTCACCAATCGCAGCAAATAACGGAGAATAATTCCGACGCTCGTTCACGAACAAAAAGATCCGAAATACCAGTTTCGATGATTCTCTCTTCTCAAATTTTTTTGTAGTTCATCGGTTGTCAATCAATCGGTTTTTGTTCTCTGGCAGAATATTACGATAATTCGACATGTGTTCTCAAAATATTTCATACAAAAAAAAAATCTAATTATCCTAAATCGCCATAAAATTTCACATGTTTCCCGAAACTTTCCCCACACTCACAAGTTCGGTGCAAGCGAGGTGCATGAAAGTCCGACTAACTTTAGCACCAAACGAATCACTCTTACAGCTCGATTTCTCGGTTTAGCCACGTAGTGTTCAACTTTAGAGTAGGTAATTAAACCCAAAGTTCCCTGCTCCTTCGATTCCAAATTTCTGCGCGACGTTTATTATGTTACAACGGCGCCGGAGATTATTCGGTGCGATAGTCTGAGATACATTCATGGGTCAATATGCTTAAGGGCATTTACGTGCATCAATTCTTCGCACATTTACACGGCACAAGTTCAATTTCTCTTAGAACCAAATTTGCAGGTAAACGGCATTACATTCGCAAAATGTGTAAAAGAAAAGAAAGTGAAAAAACTCGTCGATGATGTTTTGTTTTGACGCTCTACTTCGGTACGTATGAAAAAATAATTGTGTGCATTCAAAAAATAAACTATCATATCGTTGTGTGACGCACCTTGCAACAGTTGAGTGATATTCCTGGTGACTTTATGGCTGCTCTTAACGAGCTGCTCGCTCAGGTGTTTGTCGCGATGCCGTGGATAATTGGCGATAACGATCGTGATTGCCGCCAATACAAGGCAGAACCTCGACCCCCACGCTGGTCCCGTCATCGCCCGTCGGATTTCGCATCCCCCGTGGTTTTTGAAATGCAGTCGGGATTGTTGAAAAGGCTATGATGAGTTCGCACGGTATCTTTCTCTTCCTCTTTGTTCTGAAATCCAAACATCGCTGAAGAGATACACGCATCCGATCTGAATGTGCCGTGAATATGAGACACAGTTAAATTATTGATGTAGATGGATTAAAATTGTTTAATAATGTGCACAAATTGATAAATAAATTAAAAATAAATATATTAGTGATTGAAAACACAATGATCGAATCAAGAAACTCCTTTTAAGCAAAGCACTTCCTTTGCGCAACGCAAAACTATTCTCTTATGTGAGAGTTTCCTATTTTTATATATATTACGTTTATCTTTCTTATTAAAATTTAACAAAGACTAGAACCTGGATCGATTGTGTTATTTCTCGCAGTTGCTGCCGCAGTGCGTATATTGTTCTATATTGCTTTTGTTGGTGTATGTACATCTCGTCGAGTGGTGCACGGAAATAAACGAAAATGGAACTGTGGACAATGTACAAGAAAAATGCGATGATGACATCCGAAATAAGTGAAAAATTTAGATATGCCCTAGAAATATATTATTTTATTATCTTGCATCTTTCTTTTCCTAAATCCATATTCAAAGGGAGGGATATAATAGCAAACGAAATGGAGTACGCGCGAAGGAGTTTTGTCTCTGTGTTCTGAAAAAAAATTCATTTATCTTTCACGGAAAATTTACTAGAAAAAACGTGTTGCTCCCTGCTCAACTTTCAATGGTATATTTTTACACATAAGTGTCACGAGCTTTTTATTTCGATACACGATGGATAGGATAATAAAATGGATGGGAGAGAATTTTATTTCAGCATAACATTTGCGTACAGTGTCGTCGAGAGAGATAGATCGTCAGAGTCGTAAATTCACTTGAGCTTATCATCGAGGCGTATTATTGATTACGTTATTATGCCAAGTGCACAACGAATTGTATGTTTAACAAAACAGATTAATTTATGGCATGTCCAATTTAAAATATGTATGTCACAAAAATTGAATGCTGTCAGAATTCAACGTCGATACAATTTGTATTTAACAGAAAGGGAAAGCTTTGTCATAAAATAATTACGCAATTATTTTCGGAACATTGCGTTTAATATCGCGTTTAATATGTAATAAAATTTTTAACTGGTAAATTTCGCTCGAATTTCGCAATTTGCCTGTTCATAATCTTCCAGTATAATAAACAGTTTAATAAACGTAATATGAGCTCACACAATATTTTGTAATTCCGTTCATTAGTAAAATTACATTAGATGTTCCCAGAAAATTAAGCATTGCACTGTATGAAATTAAGTTCACTTTTTTCACCTTTCATGATATAATTTACTTGACATATAAGTTATACACTAACAGCGCACAACGTAAAAGCATGATCTGTTTCGTGAAAAATAAATAGCTTTCGTATTTAACGTTAATTGAAATAATGCAAAAATGTTTAGGGATGACCGTTGCCGTTTACGTCGCAACAATTTGAGCTGCGTGTCTCGCGGTGATGTTCGCGTAAGTTTTCGAATCGGAGTAGAGAACAACTCTCTGCAAACTTTGAATATATTGTTTTCGAAGGCGTTCACGCATCTATTATAATTGGAATTGATGTTATGAAGTTTAGCTCGTTAGATTTCTTCGACAGAATATTGGCATATTCCTGCCGCGGAGATGTAGAACGATTGTTAAAAGCAAGGGAGACAGATGTACAGGGAAAACGGGAGGAAAGGAAGAGAGAAGAAGATATGGAACGAGGAAGATGCGAGGATAGTTAGAAGAGATGAGAGTGGCAACGCCAGAGCTAGGCAGTCAAACTTTTGCAGTTTCTCCGGGATTCACCCGCAGCCAGTTTGCGGTCGTAAAGCAGAAACTGCTATCTCTATTCGGAAAAGAAGATATAGGCGATCGGGCGCCTTCGGGATTTTCATCTTGAGATATGCGCAACCAATCCGGCCGGTAGGCGGCTGGATTATTGTGTCCGAGTAACAAGGTGAGAGGATTTACAATGCAGATCTTGCCATTATTGTGCGGATGATATCCAGCGTGCTTTCTATGCAAAATCTCTCCGCGCGTTTACCTCTGTGACAGCAAAAAGCACGTTTTTTAATCGTTGTTCGTTTAAAGGGGTCTCTTCAACACAATTTGGCACAATATAAATGTTTTTAAAACTTTTTTTTAAGCAGGACAGAATATCTCATTGCTATAGTGACAATAATTTTAAAAGAGAAGTTTGGGGATATTACAAAGAAAATTAAACATTTATGTGTATATATATATATATATTTTTTTTTTTTGTTAAAACTAAAAACCAAATACAATTGTTTGTTTAAGATATAAATAAAAACACATTTAAATTTAAGATATGAATAAAAACACATATATTAAATTTAAATTCTTTATTTTTGTCCTATTTAAAAAAAATTCTAAACTGCCTTTATATTGTGCCTTTATATTTTATATATAAACGGGAAAATTCCCTTAATAGCAATTATGTTTCATAATTGCTTAACTATTCCGCGATAGTATCGAACGTTGTTAAATTTTTAAAAGAAAGATTTAAAAAGTTCAGCGGCAACTTTTCACACGCCATTTATGAGAAAATTTATGGGCTAATTGTCTTATAACGCATTAAAGTTTTTTACGTTAAAATTTATATTATCGCGCTTTTAGTTCATGACATAAATTATTATTCTATTTTTCTTACATATTTTCATAATATTGTACAATCAATTTCGGTACGTTCAAAAACGGGTAAAATATTTACAAGTTCAGTGAAATAATTCACGTGCGCACAGCGGCGAGATATTGCCAATGGTTGTAGCGTCGCAACATGTGCGACTTCCAAAGATTTCCTCTGGAGTAATGATACTGCTTTTCGGCTTTGGAAGTAGCTTTGGAATCCGTATAACGTTCCAGAAAGTCGTTTCCTACTGATATTTATGACGCAACGAATCACGTAACTTATAGTTGAAATTGCAATTGATGAACAAAATGGCTCGATTTTTTTTGTTATTTGCAATTTAAATATTTTTAATAAATTACATTCCTATTTAATTTATATAATTTTTGGAAACACCGTACCCAGAAAAGATTGAGATTTTGAAGATATTAAGAGATATCTTATTAAAGATATCTTCAAGATATTTCTAAAAGATATCTGAAAGTTGTCTAAAAGATATCTAAAAAGATTTTGTTGAAGATAACTCTTCACTAAAATCGCTCATCACAGCGGAATTTTATTTCTCGTAAGTAAAAAAACCACACAGGATAGAATAAAAGGCGCAGCATTTGAAATTTTTCATTCATGTTTAAAATGAAATAATGGCTTGAAAGTAAGACTCCAAAATTAAGCTCCAAGATAAAAGTAAATAAATGTATTTTGACATTACAGTTTCATTTCTATGTAAAATTTAATTTAAGACACGCGTGCGTCTTGAAGAGAGATTATTTAGACATTATTTATAATATCTTTAATATCTAAAAGAAATTCAGATATCTAAAAGAAATCTTTCAGAGATCTTAAAATGTTACGTAAGATGTCACATCAGATAAACATCTACCAGATTTTTACAAGATTATCTTCAAGATGTTTTCAAGAGGTCTATCACAAGATCTCTAAAAGATATATTTTCGAGATTTTTGCAAGACATTTTATGATATAGCAAGATATTTTTAGAAGTCTAAAAGATATCAAATCAAATGAGAGAAATGCCTATATACAGTTGTGGCTGGATCTCATACCCAATCATATTTCTATATACATTTTAGATACAAATTTTCAGTTTATTTTGAGCTGCCCGCCGATTGTTCGTCGGACTTGCAACGCAATTCTAAACTGAACTAATAGAGTCACAAATTAAATTTTTGATCGTCAGTTAGATATTGATGCTGCCACAATGGTGTATAGGCATTTCTCTCATTTGATTTGATTTATTCGTTACGGTCTAAGATTTATTACTTTTAAGGTATTTTTTTGTTTATCAGAGTATTTGCAATTATGATCAGTAGAAAAAATTATGTAAAGAAAATTCTAAGATTCTTCTTTTTTACACAATTATTCCCCCTCTTTTTTAATTTTTTGAACATTTTGCAATCTAAATATGCAGATATCTTTCTATAATATCCTCAATTATTGTAGTCACTAAATAATGTGTAATAATATAATATAAATATAAAAATATAGTAATATAGTAATATAATAATATAGTATGTAATATAATATGTAATAACAATATAGATCATATATATATTATTTATATTTAACTGAATTAACATCAAAATATATAATAATACAATTCTCATGATATTTCTATATAAATTGTCCAACAAACTTGTCTAATACAACTCATTGTCACTACATTTAATAATAAGATAAAGACAAAAGTATTATTAAGATATGAGATATAAAATCATTTAAATTACAGCGATTGTAGAAATAATATCAAATTCTTCTCGCGACGGAACCAAAGGAAAGATTATAGACAAAAATCTCCGGTATTTCTGCACACAATGCAGATTATATTCCCCACGATAGCTTTAGTTAGGATAATAAATGATGAAAAAAATATTCTTTTTTGTAAGTTGGTCTTTCTTTGTAACAATAATCTCTCTTACGCTCTGACGATAATTCGAGTGGAAAACATTGTGCGAATTTGAGACGCAAAAAAATGATTGTTCTATTCGTCTCCCCGCACTCATTTTATATCCGGCTTTCTCGAGACTCACTTCGAAAGATTCGATGAGGGCTCTTCGCGTAGCAAAGGGTCTGCAGAGGACTCGACCGTCGGATCTCGCGGGAGTTCAACTCGCGCGGCACGTCTCCGAGATCGATCGATCTTGTTCGCCGCTCGTGATGTCACGCTGCAACCGTCGGGTTATCGATACCAGAGAAGAAACGCGATGGGAGACCACGCGAGAAACTTACAGACACACGTGCGGTAGCGGCGAGTTCTATAATTTCAAAGCCCTGCCCTTTAAACCGCAGATACATTTCCGGCGTTTACGACGGCGGATGATGGCGTTTATTTACGTTCGGCGGAAATAATCATGGTTATTTAGTGAATTACGTTAATGAGATAGCTACAAGCATCGACTCTCGATAAATCATCGTGAACGACACGCGCTACTTAACGTTGCAAAAGAAAGATTGAAAGGAAGAAATAGTAGAGAGAAAGTAAAAGCAAAGAAAAAAAAATTTGAAACGCTAAATAGCTCGAATGCTGCGATCGATAGTAATCCATGAAATGCGGAGAGAAGGGTTAATGACGGAAGAGCGAAATGGTACGAGAATCTCGTGAACAAAAGAGGATACGCCCGGATCGTATGTTATTCCAGTTTCGCAAATGACAACTAATTGCCATATAGGTGGGGTGTAAAAATTCGAGTATTTTGCACATAGTCCGGCGGAAGTACCATTTATCATTCGTTCGTTTTATCACAAAATTTTTTTGAAAGAGAAAAATTTGTCAGAGTATTTGTCGGTCAAATTCGGCTCGGAGATCCCGAGGGACGTTCTGTATGCATTGGTATAAAAAATTCTTTTGTAACGCTGGCACAGCTTATTACGTGTCTTTTACACGACTTTTACGCGAATGCTTTTACGTCAAAAGCATTAACAAAAAATAAACGAGTTTTCCACACAAGATATAACTTTAACTCTTTAATACGATTTCTTGTGGCTATTGCGTTACAACAGAGCTAAAGTCGCTCAACTAAACGGTTCTTGATGAATTACGAATTCGATTATTCATAGCGTTAACGCGATGATAACATTCCCAAAATATCTTCGCATAAACCTAGTGCAATTGTAATTGTTTATCTTCTCACGTAATTGTTTACTCTCTGAGATTCTCCTTTCGTAATAGAAAAAGAAAAATAATTCAATCTCCGCTTCCTGCGTAGCGTGAAAAGAGAAACTTCCGTCTTATGAAAGCTGCAGAGATTTCAGTGCCAGAATTGTGTAGTACCTCGCTATGGAGCAATCGATTTACGAGTCGGTGAAAATGTTGAGATATTCTTCATCGAGTTAATACACTCGTGATGATAATAATCCATCGAAATTATCACTAAGCTCGGTGCTGTTCCGATGTTCGTAATGTTAAAGATTATTCATTTAATTACGCGCAATTTATTAGAGTAGCTAATACGTTGAAGTATCCTCCGCGAATTAGTCGCGATTGCCATCAATCACAGGCTGATTGGGGAAACTAAAGGCTTGTTGCGTCCGCATGCGATTTACGTGTGTGTGTGTGTGTGTGTGTGTGTGTGTGTGTGTGTGTGTGTGTGTGTGTGTGTGTGTGTGTGTGTGTGTAAATTACGGGAAATTATTGTCAGAAAATTACGTTATTTGGATGTAATTCAAATGCACAGTATTCAGTGTGATTATCCCTCAGGAAAACGTCGTTGGAATTGAGTTTTTAATTAAAATCGTGTTCTTTCCAGAAGCTAGTTGGCTTAATGAACTTATCGGCGAATCATATTATAGATAATCCACTAGAGAGTCGTAAGTCGCTGCGCTAAAGACATGATCCCGGGTATTAACGATTCTTAGTTTGCAGGTATAGTTTCCCATAATGGTCGAAGTTAACATTGTATGCGTCCAACGGGAAAAATATTATCTCCAATCTTGTATTTAAATATTTAATATAATTAAATATTTAAATATCTTTTATACATCTGCATTTATGGAGAATTACATATGACTTTGTATTTTAGACTTTTCAAGAGTTTGTAATAAAAAATATGAAAAATAGAAAAGAAAATGTTAAAATACACGGAAAGAACAGTTTTATTGAAGTATCTGCAAATTTAGCTAGATACAAATCTAGAGATAATTTTAAATAATAGAATATGTAAGAAATAAAAATATTTTTTGTTATAAATCAAAATAATTATATAAAAGTTTAAGCGTTAATGATAATGCAAACAGTTTTAACATTCTAGCAATTTGAATGTTCTACATAATTATTTTGATGATTCAAACAAAATTATTTTCAGATCTGTATTTCAGTAGAACTGTGTAAAACTGAGATACAGATAGGAAGAAATTGTAAATAGAAAAATCACAAAAATCGTTAGCCGAGGCATTTACTGCGTGGCATTTATTCATTTTGTATTATAATTAGCGCAATTTATTGAAATATATATAAAAGAGAGCATGGTATTTATAAAGAATTAACGATCCTTATACGGTGTATGTTTTAAGAAATATAACCAACATAATCTTTCGATACTATTCGCGTGCGAACTAGACTGCCTGATTGATGTGTTCTACGCGGAGCGCATTTACGAGCGAGCTATACGTTGATCAGGCATGAACATCTAGCGAGCAAGCGAAAGAACAATGGGCACTGCGATGAAGACGTATGCAGTAGGAGTTGAAAGAAAGAAAGTAAGGAAAGCGAGTGGGGAGTAAGAAATCTTGCGGACACCTCTCGTTCGCGTGCAATCGAATCAGCGAGACGGTTTCTCGACTAACCTTTTGTTCGAGCTTGGTTTATCAGGGAATATTTTAAAAGGTCGACTTAGGTCAATTCTTAACCATTCAAAGCAAGACGGGAATATCCAGAAAGCGCCTCATTCTGTATCCAGGATACGCTCGACATTTAACAAGGCTGCTACGTACCCGTCTCCTCGATACCCTTGTAGTACATTGAATTTATCGTCGAGATTATCGGATACACGAAACCCACAATGTATAAGCCATTTTTGGAGGAAAGAGGAAAAATGCTAAGTATTATCTCAATTCATTTGTGTTTATTATCAACTTCACGCACATTTTCGAAAAGATCGAAAAAAATTTAAGAAAGTGGAACTTCAGGAGAATTTTATTAAATATATTATTAAGAATATATGTCTACATATTTCGTATTCTTGGAATTAGGACGTCGTTTCCCGACCAAATGAGTAACAAAGCAACTTTGGCGATGAGACTACGTCAACTTGACTGCAAGAACTTCCCCTTCCTAAGCGCATTAATGTAGATTAGTTCGAAGATGCTGATATCCTTGCGCAGCTAGGCTTTAAAGTCTATATTTAGGTAGATAATCCGACAAAGATGCAAAAAAACAATAATGCATTTGCAAACTGATAGGTCTTTTTTATCGTAATTTAATTTAATGTGTGAATCGACGAAAATGTCGGAAAATTTTGAACTATTGCTATATTTTAATGAATTCTTCAAATTACTTTGACCATTTTATGGATGTTAACGATCTATGAGCCGATGAATTTTAATTATGATGCCGTTGTCGTTTTCACCGCAGTCATTTACGAGTTCATAGCACACCTACGATGGAAATTGAACGGCTGGCTTACGATCTCCATCCCTTGTACCGAATCATTTACATAGGAAGACGGACAGGACGGATCGCTAATCGTGTCAACCATTATTCGTCGTGGAACGTGAAATCGATTATAGGAAGCTGCAGTGTTCGTTATCGGCAGATATGCATCATTCAGGAGGATAGAATTTTCAGAAAATGCAGACTCGTTGGCGCTTCGCCGTGTATCTCGAATAAATGCATTTTAACATCAAAATATTATCACGCGAACTCGGATGTTTTTCGATCGTATCATTTAAACTAATAGTCTCTGGAGCTGAATAAATTTTTGAAAGTATGTCATTTTGTGTCGGTGACCTAACACACGCACTTTGCAAACAGAGGTCATGTTACGTATTCCTTTAAATACTTAAATTTTGTAGAAATTTCGCTTGTTTTACATTGTAGTTTTTTTTAAAAATAAGCTATATTATTATAAAATAAGCTATGCTTATATGGATAAATATTTAACAAAATTTCTATGCTTTATATAAATATTATATACACTGTTTTTTAATAATTGCAATAAAGTTTTGAAATCAAGAAATATTTGTATGAAATTGGATTGAACAAACAAAAAAATCTTTAAGGAATCAAATGTCTAATAAAAAAAAAAAATAGTCGATCAGAATTTTAAAGAAATAATTATTATTTTGTATATTGGGGTAATTATAAAGAAATGTGATTTCACAAAATAAAAAATTTTAAAACTATGCTTTACACAATGATGAAAAAAATGCTTTTAAATTATATAAATTATATATGTAATAAAAATATACACACACACACACACACATACACACACACAAATAATTTATGATTATTTATTTTGTTTAAACAAACTGACAAATAAATTGCAATTACTACTTAAGCTGTCTTACACTTTTATTTGCAAGCGCTGAGCGAACTAATTAACTAGCTTGTAACAAGCAACGCTTAAACAAATGGAGAAGCTATAATTAGGCAATGTATATGGCTAACGTTTTTATTGATTCTCACATGTGTATATGTGATCATTGTTGAGTACTATAAAATTACAAATTATCCTATTCTTTTTTGTTTATATTTAATAAAAAGAACCTATTGAAATTCATAAAGTTCACTGCAGAAGATAAAATATATGATTGTTAACTTATCCGTATTTTCTCGCTGGTCTTTAAATAAAAATTTTTCATAGAAATTTGTTTATCAAATCGATTAATTTTGTTACTCACCCCCAGCAAAACTCTGATTCTAATCTTGTGTAAGCCTTCTTATAATGATAACAAAAATTAATTTTGCAACGTACATAAAGAGTATACCACTCCCGGTTGGTATAGCACGGACGACTGGCGACTGACTGCTGCGGAGTTTGAAAGCTCGCGATCCTCAGAGCGACCTCTGTAACTTCCACGTGCTTGCAATGAACACGCACTGGCGCCATCGCGAAATATATCAGAAGTGCAGTTGGATCTTTTTTAAAATGAAAGAATGATCACTTTGAAAGAAAAATCGTGCTCGGCAAAATCGTAACTTTACTTGTTCAAAATTCTTAATTAAATTGTTAAATATTCTAAATTAAATGAAATTATAAGCGCTTTAAGATGATACTTTTTCTCTTCATTGAGAAGAAGATTGTCAAATTTTCATGCTTTTTAATTTGATTTTTCTTCTATGCTTATAATATATTAAATCTTATTTTAAGAATTAGTATATTACAATATACTACAATATACTATAATAATATATTATATCTCATGTAAATTACATACATTACTAAAAGAATCTGCAAAAATTATTAAATTAAACAATTTACATTATAAGTTATATATAGTCTTTAATAAGCTTTTTGACTGCTGTTCGAATTATCTGTTCATTACGTTCAGCTGAAATAATTTAAATTACAGACACGTTACTTAAATATAGCACGTATAATTTATTAAAAGTATGCATGAACAATATTAAAAATTTCACGAAAATAATACACTTTAAAGTATAAAAAGTATATCTATATATATTATAATATCTATTATATAAAATATCCATAACATTTCTATTTTAATTTAGTTATTAAAATAGGTAACATAAATGATAAAATGTTATAATATTTTTTATAATTATGATAAAATTTACTTATATTATGATTACACTTTAAAATATAATATAAACGCACGCGCGCGCGCGCGTGTGTGTGTGTGTGTGTGTATCAACCTATGTATATGTATCTTTTACTCGTATATACATACAAATATATATGCTTATTTCATGTAATAGTAGTATACCTCATTTTATTTTGATTAATTAGTAGTAGTAGTAGTGAATTGACGAATGGGCCTAAATGTCCTAGGTCTGAACGATCCTCTATAACCCTGCTGGTTAATAGGGCTAGCAGTTCCAGCCTAGTGTTCAACATCAGACTTAGAAGATTGCTTACCTTTTCTACTGCTAGATTCCAGGTTTTGAGAAACAGCTTTAGAATCTATATCTTTTTAAGAAATTTCTATATCTTTTTGTCCTTACACTTTTTTTCCGCACAGTCGACGATCTTTTTTGCTCAGCAAAGCTGAGATTGCATGAGTGACCTATAAAGTCACATAGCCCGTGAGGAGTATCAATCTATGAAGAGGGAGTTTGTCCCCATGCCCAGTCGTCCTCCTCTGGGCTTGGGACCTCCATACTGGAGTTTTAGATATTACGGATTAAAATCCGTATGTGCAGAACGCGTGAATTTGAACTCGCGAGTCTTGCGACGCCTCACTTATAAGTCGCACGGAGCCACACGATATCCACTTAATTAATTAACGAAAGATAACAAAAAGGAAAGATAACTTCGATATGATCTTTTACTCATATGTACATACAAATATATGTACCTGTTTCGTGTAATATGGCCGGTATTCATAATTGARTCTTATATTTAAGATCGTCTTAAGTATACTCTTAAGATGTCATAAATCAATCACAAAGCCATATTAGCGTTTTAAGACATTACTTAAGACGATCTTAAAATAAGAATGTCTCATTTTATTTTTTTTTACTTGATGCTGTTGCATTTGGTGGTGAAACCTTTTTAGCAAAATCTAATTAATTTATATGTTACTAAAAAAAAGAAATGATATCTATCAAAAATTACTTGTTTTAAAAAAAAGGTAAAAAGAAGACGCCAAGTACACGCTCTTTTCAAAATCAAAACAGAACAATAACTTTTTGATGATTGAAAGGTAACAAATTTTATACAATGTCAGCAAACTCTCGTCAAAAATATGACAAAGATCTACTATATTATTAGTAGATTGGTGGCAGAAATCTAACAGGATTTGCAGCTTTTACTCGATTTCTGCCGCAATCTGCTAGCATAGCATGTCAGCAGGCTCTGTTGATAAATCCTGAGTTTAATATGGACATATATAGATTGCTATAAATCTACAATAAAACTCTAATTTGCTGCCAATCTGCCAGCAAGCTAGTGACATTTTGTTATTTAGGATATTATAAAATTGTTGAAGATCATTCAAGCTTAAAAAAGCATAAATATATCATCAATCTTGTTCACTTTTTGTCACTTTTTGAAGACAAATTCTAAAGCAAATAAGTTTTGTCTTTGCTTGTATAATTATATTTTTCCATAGTTATATCATCAGTGACAGAATAACTTGCAATTGCGTAACCAATCTTGTCGCACGTGTAACTTGATATATTACTTGATCAAAGAGCACAATTATGTCCCTCGATTGATTAGTATCAAATATTTGATAAAAATTTGACTCGTGCTAGATTAATCGATTACGAAAAATGTACACGAGCGATTCAAGGATAAGAAGTGAAAGATGAAGAGATCTTAACTCATATTTTATGAGTTTATTTTAAGAAATAAAACGAAAGATAATCATTAAACAGCTGGAAAAAGAACATTGATAAATTTTGAATGTAATGAATATTCCAGAAATATCATCTGAGTAGAAAATTTTCTTTTGTGAAAGAAAAATGTGGACTTGATAAGTGCATATTTTCTGTGCATATGCATTATATGTAAGCAATTTTTATGTTCATAAGTGGTAATGATTTATTATGGTCTACCAATAGAGTTTCCGACAGTCTCGTTTATTATTTTAATAAAGTAAATAGTAACTCATATAAAATAGAATAAATAATAATAACTGAAAATACCAATACTTATTTATTCTCATTTATCTTAATTATGTAGTATAGGAATTTCTGATTATTTACAGGACAGGTATCATACAGTGTCGAAATTGTTCTTGTGTTTATTAAATATTTATCTTTTTATAAGATTATGTTTATAGCCATAGTTTATAGCCACAGTCTATATGTGTGTATTACTATTTTAGATACATGCTTGGAATTTTCGATTCCAGAAAAACAGATTATCATCATAATTTATGTTTCTTTTTATTATGATAAATTCGAGATTCTGATCAGTGTTATTCTGCTTGTCAAAAATCTATGGAATCTGCATACTTAGGATAATGAAAGAAATGAAAGAAATGATTTGTGACAAGTTATCAATGCAGTTCATCCTATCATGGTTGATTCAAAGATCACAACATAGATCTAAGAAATAAGACTTAAATAATAATAATATAATAGATATAATATAAAAGACTTATATAATAATAGTATAATAATAATTGCAATGATAGCTACAATGACAATACAGTAAAAATTTGCTATGATATAAAATCAAATGTAATAATTAATAGATTTGTCAAACACCGCAACAAAAGTTTTCTAAAATTAAAAAAACATTTTATTTTCTTAACTAATTCAATTATAAGCAATTAATTTTTTTAATTTTTAATTTTGATACATACATACATACTTTGATAATATTAGTCAATTGAGATATCGTCACTCTTAAAATTTCAAGGTTTCGACTTGATAATGAAAGATTATATCAAACTCAATGGGTTTAGATACCACAGCTATTTATAATTTTAATAAAAAGTTACGCTTTTAGTTTTTTGTTTGTAGTAGTAATAATTTCATTTTTTAGACAGTAGTTTAAGACAAAAAAGCATATCATTTTGAAACAAATTCTTATGCAATGTTCCCCTTTTCTTCTGCTACTAGAATAAAAATAAATAGCTAAATTAGAAGTCACTGTATATTTAATTTAAATAGCTATAATTTTTTCGGTACAAATAATGATTATGCCCACATAACGCTGTGTTGAATTATGATTATAGGCAATGAACAATTTTAATGTTTTTTGCTGCTATTGTCTTTCTACCGAGCATTTCGACACATCAGTTAAACTGCAAATCATTTTACGTGACGATTTTATGATTCTTCCATGAAAAGATAAAATATTTTAATGATAAATCATTTTTTTCGTAATCGCTATCTAATCAAAAAAGTAACCTTGACATTTTAATTAATTCATTTTATTCTCATAAATTTTTTTTATCTATAATAAGTATATCTATAATAAGTCACTTATAAATCGAAAATCAAATTTTTTAAATCTATAATAAGTATATCTATAATAAGTCACTTATAAATCGAAAATCAAATTTAACGATTAAAACATTAAATTCCTTGATATGGAAATTCTAATTTCTGCATATTATTGGTTATGTTTCTTACGTGAATAAATTTTATCAATTTATAACTAATTACATTAAAATTTTTCATTGTTTGTGTCCCAAATCTGTGATGCAAGCAGTAATTTTTTTATCTGATAATTTTTATAATTCTCTTTTCCGGACTTCAAAGAAAAGTATATTTTTCCAAGGTAGCAATTATATGGACAATCTTAACATTGGCTGAAAGTCTTGCAAATTCGAGATAATTCTAAATTTAACTAAAATAAAAAAAAAATATATTAAAAAACATATACAAAAAAACTTGGCGCTGCTAATATTTTAAGGTGTAGCAGCGCCAAGTTTTTTTGTATTTTTAATATTTTTTTTTATTTTGATTAAATTTGTTATTTTTTGATTAAATATTTCAATTTTTTTAATAGTATATATTTTTATGTATTTATTTTTTTAATATATTGTATTTATAGTCCTTTCTTAAATTCCACTAGGCGCCATTTCTTAATATCATTTTTTTTTGTAGAAAGTATATATACGACAGCTTTTTTGAAAGGTAAAATTATTGTTCTGTTTTGATTTTGAAAAGAGCGTGTACTTGGCGCCTTCTTTTTACCTTTTTTTTAAAAAAGGTAATTTTTGATAAATCAAGAGACGGTAATGTCTCGCGCCGAGTTCACGCGTAGCGCAAGACGGACCGTGTATCTTCTATTTTTACTGTACGTGTTGTATGAAAAAAGTTATTATAATGTAAAGTGTAAAAATCCAAAAATCTATCTTATGTATGTCCGCATCTTATGTATGTCCAGTTTCGAGTTTTAGACGTTAGATGCGCTAGCGTCATTGATTGACAGCAGTGCTTACAAGGGTGCATTCCGATATTCATTACGAGTGCTGCGAGTGCTAGTATATTTAATAATAAAAGATATTAGGGCTCCTATAGTAATCTATAGTATACGTTACGTGCATTACGGATTTTCAGCGCTAATAGCGTCTGCCCGAACGCAGCCTAGTTTTTGGAAGACTTTGTATCACTAAGCTTAGACATAAGCTGCAGGATTAAATACATGTTCATAAATGTTCAGTTTTATTGACATATGAGATTATCTCTCCTTTTTATTATCTTTCGTTAGTCAAAATCAATCTATGTATATTATTTTTTACTCATATATACATACTAATATATATGCTTGTTTCGTGTAATAGTAGTGTGTCTCATTTTATTTTTCATCACGCGTGCACGTAATGTGCCCCATAACGCAACGCTTTTGCGTGAGAAAAATGGCCGATAACTCAAGCCATTGAGTTATTTCTCTAACCCCACGCAGAAGCGTTGAATTAAGGAAAATAGCGCCACTCGTGATGAAAAATAGTATGTGTATCTAGTGTGGTGTAGTTGCCTAATGCTCCTCTTGGACGAAGCTCGTGCGCTAACGGTGCCCGCATTGCGCAATAGACAACTAAACCTCGTTACACAATGTACTATTGATTAACTAATGAAAGATAACAAAAAGAAAAAATAACTTCGATATGATGCTTTTACTCGTTTGGCACGTGTACGCCTGTTGCTATCTCGACGCTCGACCCGCGGGGACTCTTCGTCGAGTCTTATGTTTAAGATCATCTTAAGTACACTCTTAAGATGTCATAAGCTAATCACAGAGCTAATCACAGAGCGTCTTAAGACCTTATTTAAACAATCTTAAAATAAGAACGGACTATGAATAGACCTATGTATCATTTTATTTTTTTTTTACTCGATGCTGTTACATTTATATTTTGTATTTTTGTAATTAATTAAAAAGCATATACTGCATACTGAAAATATACGGGGGTGGTAGTGAAACCTTTTTAGCAAAATCTAATTAATTTATATATTAGATTTTAAACTAAAAAAAAGAAATGATATCTATCAAATGTTACCTTTTTTTTACCTTTTAAAAAAGGTAATTTTTGATAGATAGATATACTTAAATGTTATAATCTTTTTTATCTTTTAAAGACAACTGATTTAAGCTTTTTATGAGGAATAAAATTTATATTGCCATTGATCTTATTAAAATTTGAATCAAGCTATAATATACAATAGAATGTAATAAAAAAACTAATCAGAATTACTGTAATCAAATATAAATATTAATTTTTTTACCTTTTTTTAAAAAAGATAATTTTTGATAGATAGATATACTTAAATGTTATAATCTTTTTTATCTTTTAAAGACAACTGATTTAAGCTTTTTATGAGGAATAAAATTTACATTGCCATTGATCTTATTAAAATTTGAATCAATCTATAATATACAATAGAATGTATAATAAAAAAATTAATCAGAATTACTGTAATCAAATATAAATATTAATTTTTTTAAAAAAAGATGAATAAAAATGTGGTATAGTGTGGGTTAGTGAAGTCTTATTGTACATAATTAATCTACTTTAATAATCTTATTAAAGTTGCATTTGTTTCAATAACTTCTTTATATTTAATTATTAATTATTTAAAAAGTTAATATCACTTGAAAGGATAAACAATGAAACATGTGCAAGTACAAGAGTGCTATTCGATGAAAAATAAGAATAGACTCATGATCGATGTGAAAACACAACAATTAATTAACTAAAGCGCCAAACGATCAAAGCTAGGTCTTCGTGCTGAAATTTCTTATGTGAATTTTGTATACATATCTCAAGTTCGACGCTCGCCCCGGAAAATCGAGAGGTTCCAGGTTCGATCCCTAGCTGAGGTGTTATTTTTCGCAACAAATTTTTTACAACATTCGGGGGGAATAAGGGATTGAGATGCTTATTAGCATCGTTGTTATTAAATTGATTATCAATTTAATAGTGTGATTCACTATCCTTGTTCATCTTAAGACTATGTTTCAAGACCGAAAATTTATTCGGCGCGCTGAGTTGAACTTGAAATATGTATACAAAATTCACATAAAAAATTTCAGCACGAAGACCTAGCTTTGACCGTTTGGCGCTTTAGTTAATTAATCGATGAAAAATGTTGTTATGATCTTATGATATTGTGAATAATATAATACATTTAAAATATAGCAAAAGTGATATTAACTCTTCAGTAATTAAAATGGGGTTTAGAATAATTTATATTATTTTAAATTACAACTTCTATAAAAAAAAAAATTTAGATTTAACGGGGAATTACTCCTTAAAAAGTTTCTTTCGTAGTAAAAATGGGTATTGTAGAGTTACTGTGAGAGAAACTTTGACCTTCTTTCGAAGAAGTTTGTGATATGTTTGCATCTTTCATAATTTAGCGTAAAAGAAATTTGGTAGGTTGCTATTGAAGGGAAAACATTTGACAGGGGAACTGACGTCTTTCTTTTTTTAACTTTCGTCTAGAAAACTTTGTTAAATCTCTATCAAAACAGTTTTTTCTCTCCCACTACAGTTTAATTTACAATTAAACTTCTTTTACATCACAAATAGAAGCGTATAGGCGTATCTTAAGAAAACTTCAAACCAATCATATCATTGCTTATGTCACTCTACGCTTATATATAAGGCTTCTCTCGCTTATATATATTACTTCCACTATTTTTCTGTAATACATCTGATGTGTTTTGATTGTATTACATTTTGAAAAATAATAATAATAAATATAATAAGTTTAATTGAGATTTATTACTCATAGAATATTTTTGTGTATTGAAAATTGAAAGAATAAAGAAGAAATAGTGAAACATGTGTAAGTACAAAAGTGCTATTCGAAAAATGTCGCTTACGATCTTAAGATATGCTCATTGTGAATAATACAATAATTTACATTTAAATGTAATTTACATTTAAAATGTAACAAAAGTGATATTAACTCTTTAATGTTGAGAATATTTATTTATTTTTATGATGAAGACTATATTTTTAGATTGATATTTGAGACATAAAATTTGATGTTTATTGTATTATTCATATATCTGATAAATCAAGAAATTTTCAAATACGATATATAGTTGCAACAAACCATATGTTTATTTTACATTTTTACAGATATATTGTCTGCGGTAATTATAATATTGTTCATAACATTTATTTTTGGAATTGAAAAGAAACAATTTTACAAATTAAGAAAAAATTTCGAATTTGCTTTTTCGCTACCTGGTGCATCTACATTTGCAACCTTTGTTGACTCATTACAAATTGCTTACAATCATAAAGGTGAATAAAAATATTTTCAATTATATAATTTTAAGATAAAACATTTATTTAACTTTGAACTTGATATTAAATCAATACTTAAAATAAATATACATTTGATATACTGTATATATATTTTTGATATGTATCAATATATCATACAAATAATTATATATACAATTTACATTAATGTGTATATATTGTTATTTACATAAAGTTAAATATAAAAATTATGACTATTGAGTAATTCAAAATTTTTATTTTTATTTTGTACAATTTTTATAATTTTACAGATTTATTAAACTATATAGATGTAATTACTAAAAAGTATGGAAATCTTACTCGTCTTATTTATAAAACAAATGTGTTCATAGTAGTTGCGAAACCTGACGATTATAAGGTAAGTTGTAAATAAATAGTCAACAACAGAAAATATATCGATTTATAAATACGTAGCTTGTACTCACGAACGTAAATGGCACCGACAAAAGTTCGTTGACTAAGAAATGGGAAGTATTAATTGGTGACGGACTTGTCAGAACGTCAGGTATTGTGTCTAAATATAAGAAATATTTGTTTTGCACGCTTATTTTTTTCATTATATATTTGATCTTATTATGCAATAATAAAAATAACGCAATAATTTGAATTAAAATTAATATAGAATTAATATTGAATTGATATAGTATCTATTTCTTGTGATAGTGAAGTGATAAAGTATCTATTTCTTCATGTTCAATATTGTGTTTACTATTAATAGATCCAACTCGCAGGGTGCGACGAAAAATAATAAGTCTCCTTTTAAATCTCAAGTATTTATCCGAGTATATAACATTTTTCGACAATTATAGCAATCTTTGTGCGGACGTTCTAAAAGAAAATGTCGATGGTCCAATGTTTGATCTTAAACCGTACATAGCGCAATATTCGTTTAATATATTCTTAGGTGAGAATTATGGTGTATGCGTGCGCTTCATAAAGAACATCTTATTTATACTTGATTTATAAAAAATTACTATGATACAAATTTTTATTATTGTTATATATGCTACACGTAAAATGTAAAAAGTTGATAAATGTTAATTTATAGCGACAACAGTGGGTATTCAAGGAATGGCACATAAGAGCGAACACAACGAGATATTATATTGGCAGGAGAAGTACGCAATTTTAACAGTATTGTTATAATATGCACATTGATAATCTATAATTATTTTAGATTGATCAAAATCAGTAACGGAGGACTGAAATCGTGGCTACGATTGAACTGGATTTCTTTTCTGGAAAGCAGAAAACAATTATATATAGCTCAAAAGATTATATCAAATTTCATCTACAATGTAAAATTCAAATGTTTTTATATAACTATTTGATTACACATATCATTAAATTTATCATATTCGGGGAAATAATTTATCACATTTTTTTCGATTAAAATATATATGTTTCTGAGATCTTTAGCTTTTATGTAATAAACATTTTCATATGATATTCACGAATTAAAGTTTGTGAGTTCGCTATAGCACCAGATATTTTATTGCTACGCTAGAGAGTAATCTTTGTAAAAATAGTCTTCATACTTCGTCAAATTTTCATGCCTTTTAGTATAATTGCATTCCCTTTAGTTTAATAATTATATAAAATTGTGTTTACATAATATGGTTTCTAAAATTTTGCAAAATATTAATAACTGTACATAAATTTCAATTGTACATGAGTTTCTTTAATATTTTCTAATATTTCCCGAACTTTATGTTGCAGTATTTCAAATTGCTCTTACATTATCATAATGCACTTGTGTACGTGGCAATAGGGCCTCTTTGGCCAACAAGTAAGTGCCATAATTAAATATTCCTTTTTTATTTCTTTATTTCTTTATTTCTTATTTGTTATATTTTCCTTTTTGTGACATCTTTCTATTTCCAAAAAAATATTTTTTCGTATTTTTATATTATAAAAAACATGAAAAAAATTTTTTTAAAACATCAATATCTATAACAATATGGATAAAAATTTTGAGAACTGTAATAACAAAGCGAGTTCGAAAAATATTATAAAGGATAGAAGAAACGCTGAAATTCATACATAGCCAAAAGAATTACTTTAATTTAAATTTTTAATTAAAGTCTTTATACTATATACATAAAGATTCGTAATTTGGTCTAGCCATAAAATATTCATTGAACTATGTGTGTGGCAAAAATATATAATATATTATATTCGTCGAACTTTAGTATGAGACATTATGTTACTAATATTTCTATATAATTTATGATTTTATAATGAGATTATATTCCATAGGAACATAATCTATTATATAATCTATTATTTTTTTAATGCAAATTATTTTAGAGATAGTATTTATTAGAAATAGTTACATTATATACATTATATACTATGTTATTTAATGTAGATATCACCACAAAAAGCAACAAGTCATACTGGTTTACAATATAACAATGATTACAATAGAACAATTTTCCAAAAGTCAAAACCTATTTTTAACAATTATTGGAAGGAAATACGAGATAATTTTATGAGCAAATCTTGCGAAGTGACCGACGAGAACTTCTTAGACGACCTTAGAACTTTCTTCTTTGCTGTAATTTCATTTATTATATAAAAACTTATAATTACACGCATATATTTGTATTACGATTAATATTTTGCAGATTCAAAATACTATTATGGAAGTAACGTCTTTTACAATGCTTATGCTATCAATGCATATAGATGTACAAGTTAGTAAAATTATTACAACACAATAAGTATACAAGAATCTTATTACAACTGTAGAATGTAAAAAGAAAACAACATAAAATGTTTTATTCGTATTACGCATTATAAAAAATTAACTATTTTTTTAGTAATCATATATGTTTAACTTATTGTTTAAGTTATTTAGGTTTATTTAGAAAAATATTATTTAATTTCTTATATTACTCTTTAAATGTTCATATGTTCTTGTTTTTGCATTTTATTCTCTAGGAGAAACTGCGACAAGAAATATCAGACACATTCAATAATGATAAGGTTGATGCCCAACGACTTCTTAGCATGCAATATCTTCGTATGGTGTTTCAAGAGACTTTAAGATTGTTTCCTTTATCACCTATTATTTTGCGCAAACTTACAGGAGATATAAAGCTTGGTATTTTTACAGCATACTATTTATTGAATCCATGGACGAAATTAATATAAATTAATAAGTATTAATGCAATATTTTATCAAATTACAAAAAAGAGCTTTGCCGATTCCAGATTCGTGTACTTTGCCGGATGGATGTAATATTATGATTCCAGTATTTACTATTCATCGTAATCCTGCATATTGGCATAAGCCGCTGGAATTTATCCCCGAACGATTTTCATCCGAAAGTTCATCAAACCGTCCTCGTTATACGTATATTCCGTTTGGTACAGGCTCTAGAGATTGCTTAGGTGGATATTTTAATATAAATTATTTATTTTAAAAATGATATAAACTAGGAACTTTGGAGAAAATTTTATATCTATCACATCGCGTTACGTAATTCAATTTCCATATAATTTATGATTTCTATTTTTTTGTAATGCTTTCCAAAATTAAATTTATATTTTTATACTAAACAAGTTGAAATGAAAAAGATTTAGAATACACATTCAATATATTTCATTAAGTATTACAATGTTTTAGTTAAGATTTATTAATGCTTTATTTTTTTTATTTACATTTTTCACTTTCAGGTCAAAGATATGCATTCCTATCCGTGGCAACGATAATCATAAATTTAGTGCGACAATATCGATTTGTAACAACTGGCAGCATAGATGACGTTAAAACTATATTTGATATCATGTTACGAGCTCAAGATGCCAAAATGTTTATGACTCGTGTATGAATTATTAATAATAGTGATTTTTATGTTGGCAACATTAATGAATATTAATTTAACAACAGAAATTTAACAACAGATTATTGTTTATTTTTTAAAGTGCGTTAAAAGTTAAGATACTTTCAATGTTAAAATGATATTGGGAATCAATATACTATAATAAATTTAATACAAATAAAAACTTTGTATTTAATATTACAACAATATCGCATAATTTTTTGAAATTTTTTTTCCAGCAACTATCTTCTCAAATTTTAAGTCAGTAAAAATAAAATATGATAATGAGACTTTTTGCGTAATTATAATAAAACATTTTATATTGAATATATATTTACAAAAAACGCAATTGTATTTAATAAACACGAGAAAAATACATTATAATTTAATGAAAAAGTAAGCAATCGATTTAATTTTAAGGATTCTAGATTTCTAATCCGTAATGGATTTTATCAATTCTAATTCTGTGATACTTATTATATGACGAAGCACGCAGAGCACATAGAGCAAGTTACATTTCATAATTCTCTCTTGCGTGTAACCTACTCATTAGAGTCTGTTTGCTTCTTACTTCCAATATCCACGCGAATAAAGTTCGAGCTTACGATGTATCTTGCGACTTTTTGAATAATAAACATAGATTTTTTAGAAACATTATGAATTTAATAAAATAGATTAAACAAATTCTGTCTTAAACGAAATTAAATAGTTAAAAAAATTTTGCATAATTACGATACGATTTGCAAAGAGTGATTCGTAGAATAGGGAATCCACACGTTCATAAGAAAAGTCTCAATACATTATCTGAAACACGTGCTTGAAATTTTAAGCGCAAAATTTAACACGATAGTGAGGCGATGTCTTTTTGAAATAGTCGCGAGGAAACATTTGTTCCAATAATGTCGCAAAATTCTAACTTATGTATTTGCGATATCACGAACAGGCAATCAGGAAAAATCGTTGAGGAAAGTCATGCATATATTAATAACGAGGTTCACTTCACATGAAGGCAGCTTGAGTTTAATTAGGTTTCCAGATATCTATGGTACAATGGAACTTCGATATTTCGTAGAGACTTTTGCTAATTTAAGGAAAAAGCAATTTAGTAAAGAGGTATCTATCATGTAATCTGGCGTTGAGAGAGAACTCGTGTACGTATGTATGTATGTATGTACATGTACAATTATATATTAAAACTTTCTTTCATTATTCTTAATTGAACATGTAATTCTGATTGAAGAAGTAAATTATTCGCTTAATTACGATAGCTCAAAGTATCGGATAGAAAGTGCATCTTCTTTCACGTCACGTCTTCGTCATAACGATAATTTGAACGCTTGCTAAGGCGACCCGGCGCGCAGAAGTCTAGCCATATTTTTCTCATTACGCGAAACTCGCGACTGAGTTGAAATTTAAAGGATACTCGAGTGGATCACGCGACGCCAAGTAGAAAAGCCGAATCGACGCGAACGATATCGGCGACTTTACCAAAGTAATTAAAGAATAAAAAGGAATGAAGTAAGTAAGTTGAAAAGGTCATCGCCAACATTGAACAGAACATTTTCTCTTCATTGACTTTGAAGATTTTAAAATTTGTGGTTCTTTCTCAAATAGAAAGGAATATATTTCCATTCGATATATAAAAAATGGAGAATTAAAAATTTATTGGAAAAATTAAGGAATTGGACGCTTTAAGTAACTTTAATATAATACAATACATTATCGTTTAACATTCATATAAGTTTCTTCGCAATTTTAACAATAACTGTGTATTAATTATGCAAAAGTCCAAAACAAATTTAACAGAAATTGAACAGTTTAAGTAACTTTAATGTGCTACAATACATTATCGTTTAACATTCATGTAAATTCTCTTCGCAATTTTGACGATAACTGTACATTTGTTATGCAAAAGTCAAGGGCAAGTTACTATCGCGAAAGTTTTCAGCATTTCCTCAGCGCAATGATTTCATGAAAATTAAATGGACCGAATTGAATTCGAACAAGCGGAAAATGAAACGAGTTATTGAATTAAGCGACGACAAATCAAATTCTGACTAAAAAAGGAAGTTATTAGTCTTACATGAATGTAACGTGTGAAATAAAGATTAATTTAACTCTTTGTTTATGGCAAGTATACTCGTCACGTAATAAAAAATTTGCATTTGCTATTAAAGTAAAATTTAGGTAAAACAAAAAACATATTCGTAATTTTAACACATTTTAGAATACTTTAGGATATAAAAAAAAGAAAACATACAAAGAAAAAATTTACTTTAAGTAAAAAAAATGTACAATGTATAAAATGTGCAGTATACTCGTCGCGGCTTAAAAATAATTAAGCACACAAATACACGTTTTCAAAATAAAATAAAACACTTAAAGGGTTAAAACGTAGTTGGAGCATTTTCTAATATCTCTAAAAAGTTGAGGGTTTAAAAAATATTTTCATTTGAATCGAAAAACTGATACGGTCGACAATTTTGAAGTTTGGAAACGTGGCAAACTTTTTTGTAGATCTTTATTCGCTGATCACAACTGAGTTTTTCTTTTGATGTTCATTAAAAAGGATTCTAAAAATGCTTCAATGCATGCAACGCGCGCCTGTTCGACAAGGTTGAAGGGGTGGACACGAGATAAGAGGGAAAAATTACGAACAGCGCGGTCAATGTGCCACTGGATCCATACGCGTCGCTATAACTTAGAGCAAAAGGCAGTAGTTAGCAGCAGCAGTATTTCCCTGTCACTGGCAGTAACCCATATGCTCTGTCCATAAAGGGTACGTGTATAAAGCCGCCATGAACACTGGACGCGTCGGACACGTGTGTCGGCACAGATGCGTTCTCCCGAATCATGCGGACGTCCGATACCCGCGGATACTATCGAACGAGAAAGCCAACGCATCGCAAATGACGAAAGGCTGATGGCTTGGATTAGAGCTCCTATCAGATTATACCGTTTCCCGTGAGAATTCGCGTTGTCGCGCGTTTATGCCATTATCGGCGAGAGCGACGTATCCGCGCTCATGAATGCAATCGATTAATTTGTACACCGCAAAAAATATTGTTTGCGTGAAAAGCTCGTCGTTGTTAGATACACGAAAAGAACGATTTTGCTGAGGAATCTACAATTTTGCTGGATACAGATCTGAAAATAATTTGGTTGGAATCTTAAAAATAATGAGCAAGGCTGCAAAAAATTTTGATATTCTAGCAAGTGGTTTGATCGTTCTACATAATTATTTTGATAGCTCAACAAAGTTACTTTTTTGATCTGTATCCAGCTAAAATTTTAGATCTTTCAGCAAAACTTCTTTCCGTGTACTACAAAGCGATATTTGTGAAAAAGATTATAAGGATTTTTGCACGCGAGGCGAGTTATTGTTCGTCCATCGCCGCATTTTCCGTCATCGTTGCATTTCCATGGCCATTATTTTATTATTACAAAGGAGTAAGTTTCACGATGGACGTCGCCCCTCACGCTACTCGTTATGCTGACGCTAGGAAAAGTAGTCGCGCATTCTAGTCGAGCAATCGAAAGTGGTGACGCATTGAATCCCGTTTGCGATGAAAGCATTAATAACAAGCTCTCGTGCACATCAAAGCATTCGACAATAGATATTTTCCAACGACAAAATGGGCGGTCATCGGAACCAGATAATTTATCTATCTGCCGCATCGTATTGACGTCAAAAAAACAATTTTCGCGGCAAATGAGTTTTCGATGGATGCGAAATGAGAGAGAGAGAGAACTGGAAAAAGATACGATTGTGGTATCGCATCGTTTCAGGACAGAACCATAGAATCGACCGCAATCTGGCATGCGCAATGTATGGTAGCATTGCTTGCTGTTTTTCAGTTGTCTCTGTACTTTCCGAACACTCTGAATATTTGTGCGAACGATACTTTGATCTATTATCTTCATAGTGAATAATAAATAATTAATCAAACGACTTTATATAATTAATTATTAATATTAAGTATAAATAGTGTCACATACATAAAAATAATAATAAGGATAAACTAGCCATAAACGAAAATATGTATCTTTCAATGAATATGTTTCCGATTTACATTACACTCAGTTTTAATCAACCTAAGTCAATAAGATTTTGTATTTGTATACCTATGCTCTGACTCGTTAATTAGATGTTAAAGCGTTAAAAATATCAGCCTTTTAAAATATTAGCCTTTATAATTTGCGGTTTGCGCTTGACATGTGTGACAAACAATGCGTATATATCTCGAGTTTAGTGTTACAGTTCGTGACTACATCACAGTCACCGCAAATAAATGGCGAGTCTGTAATTAATGACTGATCGATCGGTCTGTATAATTTCTAGAACACGATACGATTACGGTTTTACATAATTTCTAAAACAAAATAATTACAATTTTTCTAATTGATATTTTGTTCTTTATTGTAATCGATAAATATGATACAGTATGAGAAATTAGGAAAACGTTACAACAATTTTTTATTCAATCATAGAAAATGATTACATATCTATGTAATATTACATTTTTATTTCAAATTGTTTTCAGAATCTTCTCATGTACAACAATAATTATTTCTTTGAACCATGTTTAAATAAAGAGAAGCATTTGTCACTAAATAATTCAATAAAATCGAGTTAAAAATATATTTGTAAATTACTGATTTAATATAAAATGAATTATTTATAAGGAATCGATGAATGTACAACTCATTTTATCAATATTAATAAAATTGATGATAAGAGTTAAATTTTTTTTCTTAATTTATTACAAAATTAGCGAGACAATCCGGAGAAAAAATATAAAAACAACATTAAATAACTTGCTAATTGTAGTTAATATAAAATGTGGTATTTATCTTTACTCTAACAATAATCTATATTTTAAAAATATAAAATAAAACTTGAATAATAGAAGAAATAAAATTTATATTTGAATATATTTACATGGAATATTTTACAATTCTCGAGATTAAATTAATCAGATTTATCTTAAAAGAAATTAATGTATTTTTTTATTTTTAATAAATTTTTTACATTTATTTATCCGATTGAAGATGGCAGCACTTTTTTGGAATAGTTGAAAAAACATTTGATATCTGTTAGGTACAGCTTCAAGTGTAATGATAACTTGTATGATAATTTGTACTAGCTATTTAATTATATCATATGTATTAATTTTGATTAATATAATATAAAATTATTTAGAGATTATATTTCTTCATACTTTTATATTTCCATATATACAAATTGACTTTTTTACAATTTTTTCAGATATTGAGATTTAAAAAAATATATTTCTAGTAAACTAAAATAAAATATAAATTTATTTTAGTTGCAATTATATAGATAAATATTCTCGTTTTGTTACAAGCATTTAAACCTTCCTGTGGTAGGTAAATGCGTGAGAGTGTTCGACTGAACGAGAACTTATCGATCCGGGGTAAATTTACAACAACAAGAATCATATGTGCTAAAGAATCAATTAAAATATAATAATTTTGTTGTTCAGAATATTTTATTTAATTCTCAATATACAAATAACTTTATTGCTACATAGAAATATTATTATTTATTTAACATTTATTGTTCAATAGAATCTGTATGCATTATTGATATATTTTTATTTTTAAAGATAAAAATCAAGTATATTTTATAATATTTCATTTGTTGATAATTTAATAACAAATGAAATTTTAATTTCTCTTATAATCACTAACGTATACTTACAGCAGAATCCATTTTCTCAATTTATTCTCAATCGAAGTCATATATTTAATCAACCAAATGTAAAATTTCAGGAATATTCAGATCATTGTATTTTTCTTTTAATGAATCGAGCGTTACCTGAAAGTTTATTTTTTAATCATGTGCCTTGTAAGTTAAAAAAATTGAAAGCGAAAGCTAATAATAAAATTAAAGATTTTTAATAAACTTTGTTGATTTTTTTATGTGAATTACTTAAATGATGTTGTACAAACGCAACATGTAAAATGTCATAAATAAAAAACAAAAGAGGAAATATCAAATCTAATTATTTTTAATTAATTTGAATTTTAAATAATTATGATTGATAATTACGTAAGAAAGTTTTTTCTAATAGAAAAGTTTGAGAGCTTAATTTCTCAATATATAGGATATGTTTTTGATATTTTGGATAATTAAGAATGTGTTGCATAATATTTTCGTTATTTGCGCAATAACATTGTTATGATATATTTTGTAAAAACGATTTCCCTTTTATAAACATGGACTCAGCAACAGTTTTATTCTTAGCTTTAACATTAATATCGTCTGTATACTCTGGAAACTTGTTGAAGCAATGACTTTATTTTTTTTTTTTTTACAAGGAAAGACGTAAAATCGTATTATATTGAATATATCTTCCTTGCAATCTCGATTGGAGAGCTTCTTCAATGTGGAGCTGTCGGTAGCATATGATCACCAATCTTCTCGTCTTTTATCTGAAACGTTTATTATGTCGTAAAATGTTTATTTAATCATATCAGCTGTAAAGATTTTCTGTCTTTTTCATGTGTTTTAAGGTTAAAGCAAAAATCATACCAAGCAAATTAAATTAGTAATTAAAATAATAAAAAAACAATATATTGTAATTAAAGATGGTAGTAAAAACTGAATGAGAAAATTTTGATGAGATGTCTTAAGCATTATTTAATCAAGTGTAACTTTGATTAACTGAATAATTTCAGCCAAATCAGCATAACCGCGCATATTTAAAAAATTATTATTAAATTTTATTGAATGATATTCTCCAAGAATATAAATTTCTTTGATAAGGATTTTGATTAAAATTTAAATCTTAATCGATATAACAACAAATATGTACAAACTCTCAGTTTTTTAATGTTTTATTTTCAATAAATCATCAAACTGATTTTTTATAGTTAATTTTTCTATAGTTTTGCATATTATAAATATATACATTGCTTCGCTTTTTTGTGACACAGCTTCGGAAAGCATCGTCAAAAATTCATTCATATTTCTTCTTAAATAATTTATTAAGTAGTTCATTGAAAGTTTGAGGCTTTTTGGTAACATCTTCATGAAAGTTTTAGATTTTCCGTGAATACTGAATACTGAATGACAGACTGAATACTAAAATAATCCTACAGTTATGGGAAAGGTAATTATGAGAAAGCTAATTGTGTATAATCTAGTATTGTTAATAAAAATAATAAAATTACATTTTAATCATCATAAGTCTTCGAATCGAGTTATTTTAACAGCGTCCAATTTGTGATTATTAGCAATCTATAATAATAAGTCAATTTATAATTTTAATTATAATGTTATTATTTTCACAACAGCCATTTAACGTGGAGTGTTCGTAGATTTATGATAGAAATTAAACAGCTGGCAATCTCTTTTGTACCTGATCTGTACAGAAAGATTGATAAGACGGATGGCTGATCAATCATTATTCGTCAACCATTATTGTGAATGAAATGGCACATGAAGTCGATTAGGAAACTGCAAAATTCGTTATTGATATGCGTTATTTAGGAGGATATAATTTTCAAAAAAGACATTTATTTGCAAATTTGTTGGAGATTTGTTATGTCTCGAATAAATGCATTTTAATATCAAAATATTATCGCAAATGTTTTTTGATCGTATCATTTAAATTAGTAATCTCTGGAGTTGAATAAATTTTTGAAAGTGTTATTCTTGTTGTGAACTTAACACTTTGCAAGCAGACTGTCATAAGGCCATGTTACATATTTCTTCAAATATTTAAATTTTGTATAAATTTGTAAATTTTGCTTATTTTACATCGTAATTTCTTTTTAAAGCTATCATAATAAAAGTATTTAACGAAAATGCTTAACAAAAAGTTCTTTAACATTTTAAAGTTATATAAATATTATACATACTGCACATTGTTTTAATTACAATAAAGTATTGTAAAGGAATCGAGAAGTACTTATTTAAAAAATAAAATAAAATAAAAAAATWAAAACTTTAAGGCGTCAAATAATCGAATAAGCACGTTGATTGAGCATAATTTGGAAAAGTAATTATTTTGTATAACAAATAATTTTAAAGAAATGTGATTTTACAAAATAGCAAATTTTGAGAATATATGGCTTATAAAAAAATGCTATCTTGCTTATTTAGCTACATATTAAAAAAGCTTCCTGCTTTTTTAAATTATATAAGTTGTAGACATAATAAAAATGTAAATAATTAATATTACTGTTTACTTTATTTAAACAAACTGACGAATAAATTGCAATTACTCTAATTTAAACTGTCTTGCACTTTTTGCTAGTGCTGAGTGAACTAATTAACTAACTCGTAACAAGCAACGCTTGAACAAAAGGAAAAACTGTAATTAGGCAGTGCATGTAATAACGTTTTTTTTATTGATTCTCACATGTACTTATGTGATCATTGTTGAAAAAAATTGTAAAATTATCAATTAAACTGTTTTTCTTTTTATTTATATTTGATAAAAAGAACTTAATGTAATTCACGAGAATTCACATTTAATAAAAAGAATTTAATGAGATGCGCTTTGAAGATAAAATATGTGATTATTAGTTAGTCCGTGTACCTTTTCGCTGATTTCTGACAAATCAAAAATTTCCATAGAAATTTGTTTACCAAATCAACTAATCTTGTCACTCACCCTAACGGAAATCTGGCGATTCTAATCTTACATAAGTCTTGTTATAATGGTGACGGAAATTTTACGATGTACATAAAGGGTATACCACTCCCGGTTGATACAGCACGGGCGGCTGGTGACTAACTACTGCAGAATTTGAAAGCTCGCGATTCTCAGGGCGACCTCTGTAACTTTCATGTGCTTGCAATGGACAAGCACTGGCGCCATCGCGAAATATATTAGTGTACTTGATTTTTAAAAAATAAAAAGTAATTAAAATAAATAATTACTTTGAAAGAAAAATCGTGCTCGACAAAACCGCATTATTTGTTGTACTTAAGCGCTTTAAGATGATTCTTTTTCTCTTCATTGTATAAATATTGTATGAATATTCATAGTATGAAGCTTCTGTGCATTTTAACTTTGATCTTTTTTCTGTGCTTGCAATATTTCAAAATGTTACTTTAAGAATATATTATGAATATATTATATATATCATATAAATTATCTAGGTACATTATTAGAAAGTCTATAACTTATACAAGTTTTTTCTTTTTAATTTTTAATTCAGAGATATGATAATTTCTTCTTTCTTTGTATATAATTTTATATATATATATATATATATATATATATATATATATATATATATGTATGTATATAACGATGTTATTTAGCTTTTTATTTTTTATTATATTTGCTTCTACACTATTAATCTCTCGATACACACAACTGTCAGAATATGCGATGACAGCCACTCACGAAGTTAGCGCAGCGAGAGAATCAATTAGCGTTGCGGAAAAGTGTGACAATAAACTTCAAGAAATGCAAATATCGATGATATGTCTTAGAATAAGGATAAACATGATATCTATAATTATAAATTCAAGATAAAATATCAATTTTATTTTGAGCCGAAATACTTGAAGTAAATAACTTTTCTTATTGTGCAAATAATTATATGATTTAATTATTTTATGTATATTATTTATTATTTATGTATTATACAAATACAAAATTAAAAATAAAAAAGTATTATTATTAATATTATATTAAATTTTCAAAACTTTCAAAAGTTTTCTTGAAAATATCTTGCACAGTTTTGATAGTGATATTATATATAAATTTTTAGAATTAATAAGTGTATGTAAAAGCTACTAAAAATATGGAAGTTTTACTCGAATTAATAGGAACAGATGTATTCATACTAGTACTTATGAAACCTGAGGCTTATAAGGTAAGCTTATTAAAAAAAACTAGACAAATAGTAAAATTTAACATTAAATTAAATATGCTCATGCTTGTGAACGAAAATGACAACAACAAGAATTCCGTGACAAAGTTGTGGAATGTATCTCTTGGTCATGGAGTTATCAAAGCTTCAGATATTATCCATGATCGAATCTAATAAAGTTTATATTGCTCACTTAATTTTTAAATTGTTTCAGGACCATAAAATTCGTAATTTAGCATGCGCAATATATTGTTTGCCGTTTTTCAACTATTTCTGTATTTTCTAAACACTTTGAATATTTACGCTATCAATGCATTTAAGAGGATGTTGAAGTCATCTATTATCGACTAAAATACATTTATTTTTCTATTTTTTACTTTCCTTATATAGAATAAAAAAATCCGTTTCCAAAATAAGAGAAAATACCTAAATGAGTGTGAAAAAAATCTTATATATTGCATAAATGATAGCGTACAAAATAATTATGTAGAATTACTAGTTGCTAGAATATCACAATTTTTTGCAACTTTGTTCATTATTTTTAAGATTCCAACAAAATTACTTTTCCGATCTGTATTCAGCTAAAATTTTAGATCTTTCAGCAAAACCGTTTTTTTTTTTACAGTATATCTGTCTGTGAATAATTGTACGTAAAAATGTACAGAATGAAATTTATTTCTAGGAAATTAGAAAATATATAAATATATCAACGTAAACTAGAACGAAAGTATAATAGCCATTTCC
Source organism: Cephalotes varians (assembly GCA_037157785.1). Taxonomy (NCBI): domain Eukaryota; kingdom Metazoa; phylum Arthropoda; class Insecta; order Hymenoptera; family Formicidae; genus Cephalotes; species Cephalotes varians. The sequence continues at coordinate 557,731 of JANQDE010000017.1, read as the reverse complement.
TAATGAATATCTCTGCTGTTTTACTTGGTTTTATAGTCAGTCGTCAGATAGTCAAAATCAATAAAATTTTGCATATCTGACTTATTAATTAGATGGGAAAAAATAAGAATATCATTTGCCTTGATAATTTGAGATTTGCATTTGACATATGCGACAAACGATGTATACATATCTAATTTGCTGCTACAATTCGTCACTAAGTCATCGCAGATGATAATAAATTGCAAATCTATAACTAATTGAGTTTGTAATTAATTATAAATATAATTAATTGGTTGATCAGTTTTCTATAACATAATGCAATAAAATTGTTACAATTTTTTTAAATTAACATTTTATTTTTGAATGTAGTTCAATCAAAAAATACTTTATAATATAACTTAGAAAAACGTTAATGAATTTTTTATTATTTATTTTTCATTATATTACCTTAAAAGGTGATTAGATATTTGAAAGTAAAAGATATTGTGTCCAGAATATATTTATTTCTTATAAAAAAAATGAATAAATTATGATGAATAAATTATTTCTATTAATCATGTTTAAATAAAAAGAAACTCTATTAAATAATTCATTAAAATTGAAGTACAAATATATTTGTAAATTGCTGACTTAATATACGACAAAATAAATTATTCAAAAAGAGTCGACGAGTTTATAATCTTTTTATCAACATTATTAAAATATTAATAGTAATAATTACATTTTTTTCCAAATATATTATTAAAAAGAAAGGGAGAGAGAGAAAGAGAGAGAGAGAGAGAGAGAGAGTGTGTGTGTGTGTGTGTGTGTGTGTGTGTGCGCGCGCGCGCGCGCGTGTGTGAAACTATTTACAGAACATAAAAACCATATTAAATTATGATTAATTATAGTTAATATTAATTGTAATATTTATCTTTATGAATAAGGTTCGTTTTAAAACAAACTTTTAATTTAATAATAAAAAAGTTAATTTAGTAATCTATATTTGTATGAATATTTTACAATCACGTAATTAAGTTAAGATTAAGATTTAATTAAAGAGTTAAGATTAAATCTTAATTTAATTTCATAAATTGAAAGAAAGAAGTTTATGCATTTAATTAATTTAATAAATTTTTGGCATCTGTTTCTGTGATGACAGCACTTTCTGGAATAATTTAAAGAAATTCAATATGTTCAATATATCATGGATGTACTTTAAATGTACTTATTTAAGAATAATTAATTGCACTAGTTAATTAAGCATGCATGTATTAACTCTGATTATCTAATATTATTTAAGAATTATAATTTTGTATAGCTTTATATTTCCAATACACACAATCAGTTGACAAATTTACAATCTTTTCATTAAAATATTAAAATGTGTTTCTAATAAAAATATAAAAATATAAATTTGTTTTAATTGCAATGTTGATAAACATTCGTGTTTTATAAGTTTAAACTTTCCAGTAGTTGGTAAATGCACAGTGTGTCCGGCTGAACAAGAGTTTATATCGAACTGGGGTAAATCTTGAATAACAAGAATCATATATGCAAAACTTCATTAAAATATAATAATTTAGTTATTAAAAATACGTCTGGCTTTTTTAATGCATTTCAATTTTTAATGTAAAAAATAATTTTATTGCTAGAAATATTATTATCTGACATTTTCACAGCAGAATATATCTGTATAAATTGTTGACGTGTTGCCTCTAAAGATAAAAAATCGTATATGTTTCCTAATATTTCATTTGTTGATAATTTAATAATACATACGAATCTTTTATAATTTCTCTTACGATCACGAATGTATACCTACAGAATCCATCTTCAAACAATTCGAGCTTCGAGTTACTTGAAAATATGCTGTCTTTTAAAGTCAGAAAAAATAATAATAATAGAATAAATAATAAAATAAAAGATTTCAACAAATTTTGCTGATGCTTTATACGCAAATGTTTCGTTATTGTTAAAATTTTTCTCACAGATTTTATATTAAATTGTTTGCCAAGTAATGCATAATACTAAATCATACTTCTTTATGACCATTTTCTATTTTCTATTTTTTTTATTGTTAACTTATTTTTACATTAAATTTTAACATTAACCAATATGTTGAAAATTAATTAAACAGAATAATGTATCCAGTGCTTAATTGTGAGAAAGTTTATGCGCAACCAATAAAGTTTCAAGATTACCGATAATCTATTTCCAACTTCATTTATCTAGCAATAACGACGAACTTATTATAGTTTAGTTAATATCTGGATAGCGTGTTCTTTTTCATTTACGAATAATTACTATTAAAAATCCATCAAAGTCTTGCCTGTTTTCCGCACAGACCTGCAAAAAATTATAATATTATATAAAATATAAAAGAAAAAGTAATCTCGAAAGTTTCGCTTGGCCACGTTTTATACGTTTATATTATTTATTTTTTATATTATTCTTTACATTATTCTACATATATTAGAATCGTCTTAAAAAGTCTATTACACACCGCTTAAAATTCAACCAATAATATTTTAATACATTCTTCTCAAATATGAAGAAGATTAGAGAGAATAGAGGATGTAATCTGCAAAATGTATGAAAAAATACACGAAGGGAATTTTAAACTATAGCCAACAGTTCGTCTAATTTCTTGAATAAATCGAGAAATAAAGCGTCACGCCCACCGAATAAAAATTCAGATTTGCCTACTTTATCTGATTACTTATTTCCTTATCCCATTAGAAAAATCGCTACGAATGGACCGAGTTAAAGGAATGTAAAGTGGAATCTTATAACGGAAGCGAGTCTGCATAATGAGAAATAAAAAGCTTCTAGCCGCGAATAAGAAGCGTCAGGAAATCTGATTTGCCCTATCTCTTCCTGAGAAAATTGTAAAACAATTTCGAGTACATCGTGTATTGACCAGTCGCAATTTTGTGTCTTTAATGAAATCAATGCGATCGAGCCTCCGACGACTGGACAACGGCCAGATCTTGATTTCGCTTCAAGAAGTACGGTGAATGCTGTCTCGATTTTACACACCGCAAATTCGCCAAAACTTTTACTTACGACGGAGTAAAAACTGCCGGATTGCCGCCAAAGCGATCAACAGTATATTTGTGAAAGAAAGTTGTGATATAAGCGACTGAATTCTGCACAAGCAAAATGTATATGATAAAATGACAATCCCCTTTCTCGTTTGACGACGCGATAAATTTTCGCATGAAATTTAAGGTTTGTCAAGAGCTACGTCGTCGGGCTTGAAGTACGTGGTTCTAGACCGAGCTAGTATCTCGAGTCCTTGGAAACAGCCTCGGTATAATAAGAAACTCGAGGCTGAGTAATGTCTAGTTATATTTCTTGGACTTCACGACGGGGCCGAAACTCTTTTAACCTGTCTCTCTTCTTCTCTCGACTTTCTTCCTTTTTTTCGTGGGGCAAGAGTTCGGAGCGATCTTATAATCTTGATGAATGATTGAAGTCTTCAATTTACAGATAATTGTGGATTAAATTACCTAATTTCACAGTAAAATTTTGATAGATTATAATAAATATTAAAATCATTTTTGAATATTTAAAAAGAAGAAATCTTTCTGCATCATTGATATTTTTATTAAAAGAAGATTTCATCCAATTTCAAATATCTTTGCAATCTATTTTTTCTGTCAATTTTACAAAAATCTTATATCAGTTAATTAAAAGTAATTTAACTTATCATTTTCATTTTAATTTAACTTATCAGTAATTTATCTTATCAACATTTTCTTTAAAAGTTTTAACTTAAAATGTAATTCTGTTTTTTCAGAAATAAAATAAAAAATATATGCCGAGTCTTTTTAAAATGAAAGTAAACTGACTTTTGACTAGAATTTTTAAAAAACTAGTTTTAATTAGTTTTAAAAAGCTACGGCGCTCCATCTTTTCATATATAGAATCTTCAATATTTGCATATTCAAATAAAGAAAAAAATAATTCGTCGCTTATGTGTATATACATGTAAAAAGAAGAAACAGGTAAAATTGTCGATGTCTATTATATACAAAATGAATGATGAAAATATATAGAGATATTTTCCATGGAATATGTATGCGTTATATTATGATATTGCGATCTCGAAGAAGAGATATCGCGCGTGGCACGCCCAGATCATCGCGCGACAGAAGGTATCCAAATGTCGGCCTCTGGAGACCTCATTTTACAAATGTACGATTGCGTAAATCCAAAGCTTTTCCCTCCGTATTTCGGTCGCTTCGAAAATGCGCGCATTGCGATTGGAAAAATCCATGAAACCTGTTTATCCTCGAACTATAATACGCGAAAATAGTAGCACGCATGTACGCGAATTAATTATGCAACGCGTACGACCCCTTGTATTTGTGTAAATCTGTAATCAAATGATACTCAATATTCTATTACACTATCGATATATTCTCGATTTGTTTACAACAATAGGAATACTAATTTGATCTATTCAATTGATATTCTCTCCAACAAGAACAATTCCTTTCTTACTTTATTGCTTTTAAATTGTCGGTAACGTTGATGTATTGTAGGATTACTCCCCTTTGTTTTGCTTAGTTCAGGAATGTCGGGCCTAATTTTCCCCTTTGTTTAAGCAATCCTTTCGCGTCAGTATTAACTCGCGCTCAAACGACGCTTTGGCAGAGTCGCAATACTCTTCGCATTTTCGAGACTCCGACGTATTCGCGACGCGTATAGTCGTGCTGTAATTCAACCAAAGTTCCCTAATTAATCAGGTCCCAATTAGTTCATGTAACGAAGGTCCGACGGTTATAGCGTTGGAGGAACATCGGTACGAGCGGATGCACGAAACGGAGGAAAGAAAGAGAAACGTGAGAGTAGAACAGAGAGTCACGTCGAAGTCAATCGACGAACGGGGTGCCCGATTTCCCTCGAAATTACGTTCCGTGTCCCAATTCCACACGTACACGAAAGTGACGATGACGAACCAGAAGAGCTGCTTCCTCGCGTCGCCGAAGTTCCAATATTCTTTTGCCAATTGACAAATACGGTTGCAAACGGATCACTTTCAATCATTATGCAAATATCGCGCGATCAAGCTGATATCGACACGTGTTGAAAAATTCGCTCGAGTCTCCGGTTGGCTCCTCGAAAAAAAAAAGAACAGTCGAAGAATCGAAAGTGAGAAACGAAGTGTTTCTCATGTTATCGTCGTATGTCATTCTGTTTATACCGCGCACCTTACAATCACGAATCGAACCGCAACGAACAGCAACGATTTATATAAGTCAGAATTTTTAACTGCTGTGCTTGTCAGCGAACGTTACGTGGAAACATTGCTTCGTGACATTTCCCAGCCGCCAGACCGTCATGAGAAATGGCACGGATGCGGCAGAAAATGTTGCAGTTGTTACAAAACTTATGACTTTATCATCTTATTGTTACTCCCGTGCGAGAAATCGTTTTATTGTTCCAAGACGTAATGGGTGGTTCAAAAATTGTATGAAAGCAGCTCTGGTACTTCGCGGTCTTTTTATTTTTCGCGCACGATCCATTTAGTGTCCTCATCTCCTTAAAATTGAATCGCGAAGTCTCGAATTTTGAGAATGCACTTCGAGCACGTCAGGCATATTCTGCGACAAGTCTGATAATTTGTATGCGTGGGAATGCGCCAAGTCGTGCGGATAAGGCAGATGGACCAACTATGACGCATTCACCCACCCACACACACACACACACACACACACACACGCGCGCGCGCGCGCGCGCGCGCGTGCGCGCGCGTGTGCACTTCCACGTATATCCAATACTATTGGGATGCTATATTGAAAATCTCACCTAACTTGACACACCTCCGCACTTTGTATGTTCTTTTCTATTGTAGCGCGCGAATGCACTTCCGACAGCTTCGAATAATTTCTAAAAACGTCTGCTGAGCTTCGAAATAATTTTCCGAAATATTTTCTTTCAAATTCTGCAAGAGTGATTTCCTCATACGTGTGCGCGCGCGCGCGTATGTGTGTTTGCATAGAAATGATTATCCAATATTTCTGTTTTTGGATAATCGTCGCTTATCGACAATCTTTATTACATATCCGTTATCTGTTCCCGCGCGATTTACCGTGGGACATACACGGAATTATTTTCGGTTTTACGATGTTGCTATCCTCCTATTTTCCTTCAGAGCGAAACAAGATCTTATTCGATAACGATTTTTCTGCCAGTCACACTCAACCTTGTTTTATCGAAGTTCTTCCTTTTGACAAGAATGAGCTATCGAGAAAGCTATGAGAAACGATTATTATCTCTCGACGTATAATGATTATTATCTTCCTGTTAAAGACTCATTTTAATAAAGGCGTTTTTTTTTTTGCTTAGAAAGGCCCGAAGATTCTCAAAGAATATTTAAATTGACTTCTATTTATAACGCTATTTTAAAACATTATAAAATATTATATTAATATTATATTTAAAATTATGTGAATAATAAATTTCATTTTATTAATTATTTGAAATTATATTATTATATTTAAAATTATATTTAAAATTAATATATATTTAAAATTAACGTGTCTAGTCACTTTTAATTCTAATTACATTAAAAATATATTCATCTGTATCTACGGCCACGCGATATTCTTTAATTATATTCATTAATCATATTCATTAAAAGATAACAATGATATATTTTGTTAGCAATATTAACACATAAATTTATTATATAAAATTTGTTAAGCAAATAATTTCCAATCTTACATTATCATATTTTTTTCTACCTACCGGAAATAAAATACTTGGACTGATAACAACCTTTATTTAAAAGCTCGAGCACGGAAGTTCGATAGAAGTCAGAACTTTCTTATCGAGATAAAATTTATTCAATCTCGAGAGCACTGGAGGAGTTATCGATCCGTCGCATTCATCGGGTAGCAATTGTTTATTTTGCTAGCCGGGAAGAAGTGGCGGTTGAAGCAAGATCTCGAAAGTTAACCAGTTGCTTTAGTTGATTGGTAAAATTTTCCATAAAATTTTAATAGCAGAAAAGTTTGTTCGTAATTTTAAAATAATCGAATTGAATATAAAGCTCGTATTTCGACTTATCAAACTGTCTTCATGTATATAAATGATTTTCTTTTTTTTATATTTTTAGATCATAAAAATCAACGTAGACTTTTGCAAGTTTGGAAATCTTTGTATTACATAAAATCTTTTATATAAACTACAAATTAAAAAAAATCAACTAAAAAAGAAGATATAAGAATATAAGGGATAATTTGAAACAATACGTATTTAAAATTTGTTAAATTAGTATAAAACATTTTGAAATTATATTCGTACGTAAGGTATCTCGCAATTCTACATTAGAAATTTGCGTGTGATATTGTTTTAATTATTTATGGAATGTTATGAATATAATTGAAGCTGTAGAGAACTTTAACAATTTTCGCAAAACCCATTGCAGGTAGGATGCATTTATCTCATTATTTAATTGCTTCTATGGAACTTCCCGCGCATGTAACAGCGACTGCTTGAGATTGCTTACATTCTGAGGCGACTTTACTTCCTGTAACGTTCACTTCAGATTCAGTACTTTTCCGGCCAATCCGATCCCGACCTTGCTTCAATAATGCAGAATTTAAAACTCTGGAATCGACTCAAACCGTAAATTTATCGATGCAGTTCCGCGTTTTAGTTCAATTCACACGATTAAGTTCTTTTGGATTCTTCGATATATCCGGAATGACGTAAGCAAATAGGTCACTTTTCTTGTGCTTGTTATAAATTATAAACAAACATATTTTGTTCTCGCACAATTGTCTAAACTAATAATCTGTATACTGTTCCTGTTCTTTTTTTGCTAATAAAAAAATTTATAAATGCCTGTTTATCCGTCCGTAAAATATATAGCCACCTAATAATCATTATTTCGAAATATTCCATTAAATAATCTGTCGTCTAATCAACAATTTTCGTTACAGCTATTCAGACATAAAGTTGAAATGAAGGTAATATGAAAAAACATTATTTTCAAGTATTCTTAAAGGAATATAGCAAGAACAAAAAGTTAGACGCGATATTAAGGTAAAAGAACGCGCAAGAACAACCGCAGAACGTTCATTATGTGAACCTGGTTAAAAACGGCAAAATGAAATTTCTACATTATTTCACACCGTAATTTTTATCGGAAAGCTTGAAGCTCATTCTCGGCAAATCGCAGCTTTGCGAATTCTTTGCAATATGAATCAGGAGCGCATCCAGATATTATAAGAAATTCTTATAATGACATCGAACCGCTTTCGTCAGCGAATCCGTAATTTATTAATCATTGATCCTTCAATACTTTAAGTGCGACTTTAAATGATGTTTACTTTGAAATACTTTCAATTTCAGTTAAAGTCTCACGGGCTTGCGTTTCTCGTGTTTCTCGTTGATGATGCGCGATTTAAAAACCCGTGTTCAATTCACCGGAAATTTATAGACGCCAAGCTCACCTCACAAAGAGCGATCCCGTCGTCGCCGCTAGAAATCCCAACTCGGTTTCTCATCCCTTATTCACCTGCGGTCGAGCGTACTCTTTCTCGGGGGGTTGAAGCGTGTATAGCCACAAGGGGGTAGTTCCCCGGAATATCGCACGAACGACTGTGGCACCTAGAAAAGCGGGGGAAGCCAGGCACGCTTATTACGTGCGCTGGAAGCAAATGAGAAGCTATCGCTGTACCTCCAAATCGGATTCTCATTAAAGTCCTGGTTTCAGCGGAAATCGCGTTTTATTGGATCTTTGATTGACGAGATTACTGCTGAAACGCAAGCGTCGATACCAAACGCGGTCTAATCGCCCAATCACAATGAACGTTCCTGACGTACCTTTATCCTACGGTCAAATAGCTTTTCTTTTTGTCAAATTAAAATAGTTTATCGATCGATGTGGTCTTGCTAACATTTCGAAAAGGTATAAGCTTACTTAAACTTACTTAAATAACTCTATATTTATTTTATTAAGTTTATTTTAAATCAATAATAAAATTCTTTCAATATTTCTGCAGTTTAATGCTTTTTCTAAAAGTTCTGACACTTGATTTATGAAGCGCTTAAAAACAATGCAATACGATATAATAATAACGACGTCGGTATCTGCCATTACTGTTTAGTTAAGTAGGTAATCATCTTCCATCGCCAAGCAACGAGTAAATTACCGCTTCGCCGCAATGCGCCATTATTTTGCTGGGATAGTAAAAATTAATCGGCTTAGGCATCGAGTTGCGCCGCGAAAAACGAGCAATAAGCGAGTCACTTGTCTTCATAAGCAAATTAACTCTCTAATTACTTTGCTCGAATTAACTTCGAATACTTCCATTTATTACGCACCAAAACTCGAGTATGCTTCAGTCTTGCAAACCCGGCTGCTTCAAACTTGTTACGTCGAAATAGGAATTTGAAGATTGAAATAGTCCGCTTTAACACGCAGTTATTGGAAATGGCTTATCTCGCCGATATTTATTGTACAACGAAATCGTACTTCGAATGTCGAATTTTGAAGGTGAGAAACAAAATCGATAAGATCAACTTGCGTACCAATTATGTGCCAATAATGACAATTCATAATAAAGGCAAAACGCTGACTAATAAGTGACACAGTGACTCTTATACAAAAAACGACTTTCGCTGAAAGATTAATTCCTATCTGCCAGTTTAAAATTATATTTGGCACCTATAAATGCGAACCAGATTAAATTATGACGGGCTTTATTGATATCGCCCAATATTTCCTAACAATAAGCGTAAAGCTGATAAATTGCGCTTTAAATAATATCAAGTGTTGGATGAAACAATGAAAATTCGCAAATGAATGTTTTATGGGTTATACGCAAATTTAATGTCGTATCACGCACAGCCTCACTAAATAACACAGCTAACAACATGAGGCGATATTGATCGTACGTAAATAATATGCATACAAATATGTCGAAACGATCGTATGCGTGAATGACTCGAAACAGTTTTACATATGGAAATATATATAAATGTATAAATATACATCGAAGGTTACACTTTTCTCACTCACATTGTAAAGCTAACGTGTTGACAATGCACGCATGTTAATTAACTTTCGTATTGTAGTATATAATATATTTTCCCAATGCAAGCGCAAAAATAAAACTCTCGATATACTTATAAATTCTATTCATATAGAATATATTCATATAAAATATAATCATCACCGCGCGCGCTGGAAAAGTAAAGAATATTTAATATTTATCAAAATTTCGCTTTGTTCCAAATTTGATAGAGCAGAGATAAAACACTTTACATTCGACACAAATGTACCTGTAAGGGAAATAAAAACGCACGTACGCCGATCGCACTTAGCCGTGCTGGAAGCATCGATCAGACCGATTCGCAATCCGATAGCTCGTAAAGCGTATAGAGTTCATATATTTCGTTGTCTTGGCAAGGGGGAGAGGGGAGAGGAAGCGAGAGAGAGAGAGAGAGAGAGAGAAAGAGGGAAAGAAAGGTGCCGAGGCAAAGGGAGAGCGCTTTTCGTGTTACGACATCCAGCTGCAGCTCGAGAAAAATGACCCGTCTCGTAGTTTCTCCCTCTCGTAACGAAAAATCCCGTTCCCGGCGATATATCAGATCGCGTCGCGTCTAAAACCGATGGTGCAACTTTTGTCCAATAACGCGATACGTAAACGTCCGTGTACACGGCCCAGCGAAACCCATCCAGAGCAGATAGATATATTTGTTGCGAATACTCCAGTCCGCTCTATTCTTTCGGCTCCGATCTCTACGCTAGAACAGTCGGCAGACATTATTCTTTCGCGAATTGCCGATGCGTTTCAAAAGTGGCTCTTTGTCGTGACCAGAAGCGCCGTGAGCACTCACGAGATTCCGGGTGCAAAACATCATATAAAATCGAGATAGGAAAGCGCACGGGCTCCATCCGCAGCAAGCTTTCGGCTCCGGTCAATTCTGCATCGCCGAGCGAAAAAAAACCTCGCGTACTCGCTCGTACATTTTTTGTCAGGTACATCGAGATCCAAAGAGATTTTTTTTTTTTGGTATCTCAAATGATTTCGAAAACGAAAAATAATAAATAGGGACTTTTAGCGTTGCACGTCGATACGGAATAAAAATAGCATGTGTCAGAATTTTATCGCTTTCCTCTCTACTATCTCGCGCTATTCCGTCCGACGGAATCGCACCTTCCTCGCGATTTGATTAACTACCTCCGTCGTAAAAATTTTAATCCTCTAGTATGCTTCTACCAGCGGTGAGCTTTTACTGGCTCAAACAACATAAGAAACATAATATTGTAAAGTTAATACTATAAATGTGACAATAACTTATATAACATACGCGACGGTTGTGTGTGCGAATGTTACTTTGTTGAATGGAAGCGTCACCCTGTGGGATCAGTTCGCGCGAGGAAAAACCTATAATATAGCGCACACATCAAGCGGTTTTTTTGTCCTATTGCGTCGTACAACGTTCGGAAGGGAAAATGATATAGGTTAAAAGTACGTGAGCAAAATATTTTACGCGCGTCCCCACGGCCAGTCGGAAATACGGAGTCGCGAGTTCCTATTCTCGAACGAAACCGACAGACTCCGGCGAAGGAAAAAGATCGACCTCGAGAGCTGTATCGCGTTTTTACAAAGAATTCCCCGATAGATATATGTCCGCCGGAAGCCACATGCGTGTTACACGAGAAGATGCAGGACTGCGTTTGGTGTACGTCGGATGATACAACCAAGAACACAGAGCGCGATATTTAAAAGCGATACAAATTGCAAATTGATAAATATGTTGTTAGCATATAATTAGATCAATCTTGTCCCTCTCTTTTTAAACTAATAATTTGTTCACATCATTGAAAAAATCATTGGAAAAAATCATTGGAAAGCACCAAACAAAGTGATCTTTGCATCTATTGCTAGCGCAACAGATTTTATGCTATTGTATCAAAATCTATCAATTACGTGGATAACAAAGAGATTTGCTAATTGAAGACTAATTGATTTGTTGCAAAAATCGGTCATCTTCATTTTTTAAAATTTACTACAGTACAGTAGAGTTTTGTTAAATTTGGCTTCTCTAATCTTTGCATTCCTTTACACGTACTTTACTAATGTCTCTTCTATCTCGTAATAAGCGGCTCCGTTAGATAACACACACACACACGCGCGCACACACACACACACACACACGCACACACACACACACAGCTTAGCATGTATAACTGCGCAAATGCATGATGATTGGTAGGCTCATGCTATGAGCCTATCAATCATCATGCATTTGCTTATGGGGAATATTATTTATATAATATTTTGACATTTCACTCTTATTGCTCTAGGTAAATCAAAATATTCTACTGTATTAACAAAAAATTGCTTTAAGTATTATGCGAAATATTTTACGAAAATATGCAAAATTTGAAATGTGCACTTTGTTTAGTACTTTCTGTTTTTTACATCAACAGATACGGAATATTTAATACTTTAAATGTACTATTTTGGTGTTTTAAAAAAGTCATTTTTGCCAAAAAATGGAGCTGACCGATTTTTGCATCGAGCCCTTCAATTTCTATTTGCTAGATATAAAAAAAATTGCTGAAAACTACAAATTATTCTGCTAAAAATAAATTAGTTTTTGTTCAATTATCAAAGCTTTTTTGATGCGAACAAATGTATTGATAAATCCGAAATAAAGATACGGCTGAGCACCATTTATCTTGTATCTTCTCGAGAAAGCGGATGCGACGAAAGAATAAAATGCGTGCCATACTTTTACAATTCTTCGTAATGCACAAGGCATAAAGATACTGCAGCGGCTATCGTTTCTTTGCAGCACTGGCTTCTACTTCATCCTTCGACGTTTCAATATTCAGGCCACGCGCGTCAAAATCACCAGGTGGTAAAAACTCGAATGAGGGACGAGTGCAACGACTCTCGAGACGTTGCGATACTTACGAATCTTTTCAATGTTGTAAAAGAGAAAAAGACGAAAGATTCGAACTAAAGAAATAGAGAGTAAGAATCATCATATCATATCATTATCTACCAGCAAAAGTCAACAAACAAAATAAATACAAATTACTGTAAAACAAGTTACGTCAAGGAAGTAGTAGTAAATATTTTCGCAAACGCGAGCAGCTAAATCTAATTAAAAAGAAATTATATTCTGTATTTCCGTACATTTCAACAGAATGATTGACAACATCTTTTATCTCTATCTCAATAGTTCTTCGCGACACATGTGAGAAAAAGAAAAAGACTTTTCTTCGATACTGTTTTACGACATGATTTTTCATTAAGGATTAACGTAAACGTCAGTAATATTTCCAAAGTACGGTACAATAATTCGTTTCCTCATACACTGTTTATACCACTCGTATAACTCCTTATTCGAGCTTCTTTGTCGAAGTAATTCCGCAAGACGGCTCGACTGCCGAGGAGCTTTCGTGCTCACTTTAATGAGCTTACCCCGAAGGCTTCTGACGTACATCTCGACGTCGATGCTTCCCCTAACGCCTACAGCCAGTTCTCGTAGGCCGTCCCCCAAACTCTCGTAATCATTTTCAACTTCGCAGGGTCGACTGCTTCTCGCGTAAAATAGCCGACATTTGTCACCATCACGTAACACCTGGATGGAAGGAAAAGTCTTAGGAGAAATGTAATTGGAGAAAACGAGCAATTTCGCGTAATATCCTCTTCCCTTCCTCGTCATACGAAGATCAATTATCTGAGTCGCAGAAATAAGTGAAATTTGTGTTTAAACTCTGAAATTGTTATGCATATTTATAAATAAACATACGTGAGAGCACAATTGAGAACAACTTTGACGAACTCGCGTTATTAAATGTTCTTTACTTACAGATATCCAATAACGTCCCATAGCTCTCTGCATATCGATCAGGACGCTTCTATCTGCCCCTTTAATGCCGAAGAAAACGCGCACTCGCAATAACTTGGGCAGCGTCTGCTCATTTCGCTTTGCTAAAACTTCGTTCCGAGTTCTTCCAGAAACTACTTTTTTGCCAAAGGGGAACAGCCAGTTGTACGGAGACGAATAAGTGCTTCGCGGTAATCCAATTCTATCGGAATCCATCGGTTTGTCAGACGTAACCTGCGCCCGTTTTTGTTGTAAGATATTTATCAACTCTTGTTACTTTTGAGTTGATTAAATCATTTTTATGATTTATTACAAGAAAATTAAGAAGATTTTAAAATAAACGTTATTACTACTATATACATAATTATTTTTATTTATTCCTATTCTTTTCTATATAAAATTGCACGAAAGATTACGAAATCCAACCGATGCGACAATAATTTATTAATAATTATGAAAGAATGTTTTCAATTGTCTAACCCGATATTGACAGAATATTTCCTTTGATCGCAATTCCGGTTTCACTGGCACAAATGTAATCAAACGACGAAGTTCCGGTCGACGTGAAATTGGATACTGCATCATACTCATCTCGTCGCCAAAGACGGCTGCCATCTCTTGCTCGCGTCTAACCGATCGATGAAGGTACTCACAAGCTGTCAGATCGCGATTCATCGCGAAAATTCTGTATTGACTTCTTGCAGGAAACTTGAGCATTTTGCAATATCGTTCGTGTTTGCAATGGATCCTTTCTTCCGAGTTAGCGTCTCCTTCTTCGTTACTTCTCCTTTCTTCGTCATGTTCAAAAATGTCGTTGTTGCCCTCGTGACCCTCTCGGCGATACTCGTTTCGATGATAATGCGTGGTACCGTCACTTTTAACCTCAAGCACATCCCCAAGAATACTGACAGTCGTGAGAATTGTTCGCGAACCAGCTTCGGAGGATTCCCGAAACTTATAAGTCGACCTTCCGCCACAAGCAGCACATGTCTTCCAGAACGTCGCGTCATCGTCGAAAATCTAATAAAATCTCGCGAAATTTTTTTTCAATAAGGAGGATTATTAATGTGTTGAAACATTTGTAGTTTCGTACCGTGTAATTTTACATCTGACGAATCAATTGGCAAAGGCACGTACATCAGTGTTGCGATATTACGGTATCGATATTACATTTACATTTCCGTGTATCGGTACGCACGACTTTGATTACCTTCAGATTAACTTGGTCCCCTATTGAAACTTCGTAATGACCTCTTCTCGAGATGCTGACGCGAAGATCGTCGGGCATCGATAAAGTACAGCTAAGTGCTGACTGATCGTAGGACACAGTGGCGTAGTCTTTGTGCTCCATGCGGAAAGTCAACAAGATCGAGACAAAACCGTCCGCGATCGATACCCTCGTCGACGGTTTCTCTTGGTATCCGACACGCGGTGCGGACGAACCTTCACGCGAAAGTTCAACGTCGGGAGACAACGCGAAAGCAGCTTGATCATCATATTCTTTCGTTTCCGTGACTCCGAAGTATCGCTGCAATTCATTTTCCGTCCATTCGCAAATTACTGGCTGTTCCTCTATCACGTAACCAGTAATGATGCACGTGCCATCTGCCAAAGAAATATCGACAGTAAGCGGCATTTGATGAGCGTATCAAATATTTCTTAGCACATTATACATATACATATTTCTTAGCACGTTTTATATATATATACCTGAGAAGGTAACGACCAATTCTCCATTTGAACGAAGCAACGTATCAGTACCATCAGCACGACGCGTGAATACCTCGTTGACCTCGTAATCCGACGTTGTCCTAACGAGCAATCGATCGTGTTCACTTGCGACCAGATCGTTCAGCACCTCGTAGCATCGACCGTCGTAATTCACCACCGAGTATCGTAACACTTTACCCGCGAATGCTCCTGTTATCAATGAATCGTCTGCGTTGTTCTAAGACAAAGCGTTTAAAGATTAATTAATTAACAAACATTATTTGTCTTAGTAAGCTCAACGCCCTAATTTCATAATTTCCCAATTTACGTGATAAATTTCCTAAAAGTTTCTGGCCTAAAAGTATAAAAAGAATGATAAAATAAAACAATCAATTTTATTTTTTAATATAATTATTCTTTATTACAATACATTTTTTAAAAACAATGAATTAATCTTTCTATGCCACTAAAAATATTCTGAATTTTTGTAAAATGATTTTATGAAACACGGCTTTACTAGTAAATTTTTTCCATGCAGATCGGACTTTAATTTTGAAAATAAAAAATAATTACTAAATTGTAAGAGAAATGATGAAGAAATAATCTCCGCAGTGTGTTAAATCATTTTTAGGATAAAATTCAGAATATGTTTTTAACGATCTAAAAAAATTAATTTGTCTTTCTAAAAAAATGTATTAAAGGTACAATAAATTAAAACATAAAAATCATTTCATTTTATCATTCTTTTAAGCATTTAGACCAAAAATTTTTGAATCCATATTTTATATATAATTAAATGGAATTATATATTGTTAAATGGAATAAAGACAATGTAGTTGTACGATGAAATTATATATAAACCTATCTTCAAAATCTTAATTATCAAATCATACAATTCATTTTCGTGTCCCAATTAGAACGAAACTTAACAGTAACGAATTCTCCTGTTGGCGATATATGCTGTTCCGACGGTTGTACGTCCACGATCGATCCGCTGAAACGTGTCTCCGTGGAATCTACGACTTTACCGTTATGCTTGGCCGATTGCCTCGAGTTGCTCTTTTTGATCTTTAATTCTGCTGCAGAAGAATCCTCAATTTAACTAAAAAATTTTCGTTTTCTCCGCAGTGACCCGTGTTCTTGTATACTTTTTGAGTCCGTCTCATGGATAGATTCATCGCGCGATTGTGGCTTGTCGAAGTCTATGCATGTCACGATAACGCCATTCGGGCGGAAGATGACGACAGTATTGTCGTCCAGATACTTTAGGACGCTACCGTTTCTGAGAAAGTTCCGACAGACTTCACGGGCCGCACCTGCGCGCCCGGGACGTTTCGAAACGTACGTTTGCCGAATGCAAAATAGATTTTTGGTGCCGTTCCCGATGGTTGGTTCTATCAATAATCCCGAAGGCCATGAAGCACGAAAGTCGAAAGTCAAATTTTGCCAATGGGAATCGGATGAGTTTTCAACTGCGAAACGCAAAAGGAAAATGATCATTCGACTAATAAAGATATCTCCTTTCTACAGTCTGCCATCGCGCGAGAATCGTTACTTATTGTTTGACCGTATCATTATTTAATAAATGTTTAATAATTCTCAATATTAATTACCTACTTTTCTGCTATTTCGGTGAAAACTTAACACAATTCCCATTGTCGTAATTAAGTGAATAAATGTGCCTGCCGACTGACGACGACTAACTTCACCGGACAATCGCAAAGTGCAGTGTGGTAGAGTAACAGCGATGCGTAAATCGCGGTCTCCGTGAAGCCAGTCTTCGAGTTCAACCCGCACCAATGTATCGCCGTCCAAAAGAAACTTTTTGCTATGATGAATCACTTGAACACGGAGATCTCCAAGATCGTATCCAACGAAGTCGTACGGTCCGCCCGTCTCGACACATTGGGACGATAGAATTTTTTTCACCGGTAAGAAGGACGTATCGACATCATCTATCTTTGTGTCCGATTTTTTCTCTGTCATTGACGTTTTTCTACTCATAACTCTTCTATCCGCCTGTTTACTTCCGTTGTTTGCCTCGTTTCGTTTCTGTCTTGTCATTTTCTTTTCCTCGACGTTCTTCATCGCCACCTCTTCGAATTCCTTCGTTTCAGAAATTTTCTTTCGCCCGTTGCGATCCAGACTTTTCTTTAGATGACGCGCTTTCAGAGAATCCGGAAGTATGAAGCACTCGTCGTCGAATATGATCGCGTCGTCTTCCACTTCGATGAGTTTCTTCATAAATCTTCCTGTCAAGTCCATCCTATGCAATTGGCGCGTCTCGTACTCTCGTTTTATCCAATTCTCTTCTTTCTCCGCGATATATTCGCAGAATTCACGAAATCCGAGGGGCGTACATATACTCGACAAGCACCTTTCCTCGGACACATTATCTATGTTGTTGCTAAAGTAAAGCAGCATTGAATCCGTCGGCTCGAAGTATCTAGCAGCAAAACGATCAAAACTTTGAAAACATTCGTGGGCGACTTGAAGAAAAACCCGACTCGAGAGTAACTCGACGTCTTCGTATTCTTCGAGACTTGGTCTTTCGTAACTTCTCTTCTTGAAGACATTCTTGCACAGATATCCCGGAAGCAATGTCTCTCTAGTGTCTGTTAGCGCGAACAAAAGCGGGCATTCCGTAAATGCGGCTACCGGCTTGCAATAATCAATCTCGGTGTCGCTTTTAGAGCGACGTAGACTGGATGCGGTAATCGGAAGTGACGTAAAATTTGGCACGCTGCGTGCTCTTTTTATCGTTGATTGTGCGTGTTTTAATTCTGACAATTCATCTCTCAGTGATTGGATCAATCGTCCCCTTGCCTCACGACTGCCACCGGAAAAGATCAGATCGTCAAACATCAAGAGGTGCAAGTAATGTATGACTTCCTCGCGACTGACCATTTGCTCTCGATTAAATGCACGCGCGATATTGTCCATATGGCAGAAATACATGTCTGATTTCGATTTCGTCGGTACTTCGTGATTTTGCCAAACGCTAATTATTCTCGGATCCCGCAGAACTCGTAAAACCGCGTCGTCTAGAGTAGCTCCACGATCAAGAGAGTGATGGATGATCATGCTCAGAGTGTCTCCGTACGGTATAACTTCGAGATCAGAAGACTGCAACGACTGACTGGTATCGTCACTGGTATCGTATTCATTCGTAAGTTCGTACTCAAGATCAAGTAGTTTCAGCTTAGCCTGCATATTGAATACAAGGCTCCGTTCGGTTGTCGTTGATGTATTCTCGTGCCTCGTATCAGCGCCGCTAAATCCTGTATCGTGATCGACAGGAAAACGTTCATCGGGCGATGTCGCGAGATTGTGTTCGACTTGAAGAAGTATCGCGCTCAATATCAATGGAACGCCGATGTATTCGTTAGGTATGTCACTTAATGCATCCTCGTAAATCTTAGTATCTATTGCATCGTCTCTTTTATCAACGATTCTTTTTTCCAGCTTCATGCTTTTAAGATACTCTGCATGTTGTCGGCAAAGATCGTACAAATGATACAAAGTAAGAAGTACTTTATCGTACACATCTCGCTTCAGACGCTCTTTCTCCGTAGCGTTGATCGATTCCGGGAAAACTGATGGACAAACAGTAAGGATAGTTATGTTAGAATACATCGGATAAGCCGATAGATTAGTGAATCGTTCGTGCGTAATCCTCCAAAATTCAAGCAGCTCGGTTTCATTGATATGATGATCTTCAGAGAAGTGCGTTTTATCTCGAATCATCATATTTTTCTCTGTTTCGCAATGCGCAATATACTGTTCGTTGAGTAGCTTAATCTCTAATATACAGGTCAAAGGAACTCCGATGCTTAACAATTCTGCTGGTAAATCGGATTCGTGAAACCCGCTAAGTACGATGTAGAATTTTGGTCCGTCAAAAGGTACGTTATCCATACGTAAATATATATTTGCTTTGCCGTTAAACACGTATTCAGTCTCGCTATTGTAGGCTCTTCGAGGCTTGGTATTTCGCGAGGAAGCTGAATAATAAAATTATTATAGTAATAAAATTATTATATATACTATTATGTAAGAGACTGAGAAAGAACACGCGAATTACAAAAAGAAGAGAGTTAATACATTTCGTTAATTGTGACTTATCGAACAGAGAAATAGGACAGAAAAATAGGACGTATTTATTATTATATACAACATATATACAACGATAGCTACATCATGTTAAAGGCTTTGTCTGTAATGTTCTTGAAATAAAAAAAAAACGATATCATTTACTTGAGCCATCGGTATTTTGAATTGTCCGACATTCTTCATCGATTCTGCGGTCTAGATCCGCCTCTACTTTAAGTTTTTCAATGTGCTCGGTTTTGGCGCGATAGATCAGATATTTTATGAGCCGTGCAATCAGCCAGGTAGAGAGATGGCCATTGTTTTTGCTTAAGACCGTATTCGCGTAATGACAAATACTCTCGACGGCAGGACATTTCTCTGGATCTTGTTTTGACAGCGTTTTCACCGTGTCTATTGCTTTCTGATAACTGAGGGAATAAATACACCCTTGCTCCTCTTCTTCAACGGCTTCATTGAAGAGAGAAATGTAGCGGCTGTGCTCGACATTTGTCTCCACTATCATCGTCACTATACACCACCAATAATCATCGTTGATCAATATGGAATCTAGCGCGTTACGCCAATCATCTTTATTACGTATCTTTGTAATGTTTTTCTGATTTTTGTTAACGATGTTAGATTTGTTTTTCATGGAGGTTATCTTATATTATTTGAAAGCACCTAGGCACATGAACATATCAATAAATCATTGATAAACAAATGATAGCGTTGTTTAATTCTTATCGGAGCACGTATCATGGAATAATAAATTGTAGAAGCATTGGGCATATTATTCAAGCCGACAAATCAACTATCCTGCTCGCCGAGTTATTGAACATGATTGGTTTTTACGTATGGATCCAATCAATGGCAATGTTCAAGCCGGACGAAACAGCTAGTCTGCTCGTCGCGGTTAAATGTGATTGATTGGATCCATAAAAACCAATCGTGTTTAATTGTTCGGCGAGTAGGCTAACTGTTTTGCCAGTTTGAACGTGCCCAATCACATTCAATCGCTCGGCGACCATTAGCTGCTTCGTCCGATTTTTAGCAGCTTTGCAACTATTATATATTTAAGATCCTTATCCTAATGATTGGATTTTAGATAATTAATATGATATGATTGGTTTAATATGATTGATTTCATATGATGCACCCCAGTGAGAAAGGCAAGTACCAATCATGTTAAAGAATGTAATCTTACAGTTGCAAGGCTGCTTTTTCTGCTAAACGCAACGGAATAATAAATTATTTACGTAAAAATTATTTATTTTAATATTGTTGCGTATATTACAATATTTATTGCAATAATATTAAAATTATTTATTTCACTCAATATATGTAAAGGATACGTAAAAATTACAATTGAGTAATTTTTTACTCAAACCAATTAATTCGAAACATATATGTATGCAGTTATGAAATTTATTCGAAAACAGAATTCATATATGCAACATAAAATTGCATGTGCGAGAGTCATAGCAGCTCATGCTTAACTAAACTGTTGCAGAGAGCGATCAGTTTTTTTTTCTGCTAAGGGATAAAAGTAAATCGAGCATTTCACACCGGGGACACTGGTAATGGAAAACGTATTACCGGAGTCGTAAGTTTCGTCAGTAGGGACACAGGCTCCGACATTATAACACGGATGTGCAGGCTGTACTTAACGACGAAACTCCGTGGAAACTGTAATTTTCGTGCGAGGGAACGAAAAAGTAGTCGATGCTGTGCACGGTACGACCGTGGCGTACGAACGCGTGTAAAATACGAGCGTGGTGTAAAAAAAAAAAATTAAACAAATGGGGACGCCTAAACGTGCAAAGTTACGCGTGAAACTGTTCTCGCATGTATACCTCGGGCTTTCGCGAGGCAAGCGTGACACGACGATGTTCGCTAACATCATTGGACGTATCAATAAATGTAAATATGCAAATGTATAGTGCTTGTTTTAAATCTCTCGCGTTACAAAAATAAAGGCTAGAAAGGATAACTTCCACAAAATTTTGTTACGGTGTAATAAAATATTTACAGTATAATAAAATACTCAATTTGTGGATATTTTAATTAAATTGATATTCTGCTATAATTTCAATTCTCCGATAGAAGTACTGTCTATTAAATTTATTTGAAAACGCTGAGCAATTTAATTAAAACGTATGCAACACATATGCGCTATCGTTTGGACTTTATCGCAAGATAGAAGTGCACAAGATTATATTATTTTAGTCGGAAAAATAAGTGAAAATTGTATGGAGAGAGAGATAATTTAAAGATGCTATAAACGTATTTTTAATGGAGATTTCAATATCTGCGAAAAATCTACCGTGAATAACGATGAGATTAAACTTCTTTTATTTCTTTAAATTTCTTTCTCCTCTCCGTTATTCAGCATTGACGTCCAACTTTTATTTTCTTATCACCTTACAAATTATGATATCAATCAACTAGCGTCGTATGTCAGACTTTAAATAATCCCGATACATTAACGAAGCGCAATTTGAGTTTATGAGAAACGCTTGTGCATATGTGACTCGTTTCTGTGGACGGTTTTCATTATCGCTCTGTTAAATTCGTTACGTTTACAGGAACGTTTGTCGGGGATGAATGTGCAACGTATAGAATACAGGAGCTTTAATTAAATTTGATAATGGAAAAGTTTATTGAGTCGCAGCAAAACTGGCAAGAGGGAGAGGGGAAAAGATACGCTAATTGGCCGACAGTTTTGCGTCCAGCGCACAGTGTCATAACAAAAAGATCTACCATCTACCCCTTTATATCTCAAAACGGCGCGCGCACGTTCACCGCTTGGCAAGCGAGAGGTTTGATTTTAATTAAATCATAATGTAGTTTTGCTGGGTGCATAGCTCTGTACATGGCTGCGATTCCAAGGGGCCAGTCTCTCCATCCGTGCCCGCGTCTAAAGCGCGCTACGAAAGCACGTCGTTATCTCAGTTTAGTTCCGGCGTGCTGTTTTCGGAGAAGCGCTGAAACAACGAGGCGCATCGCGATAATGACCGAGGTACTCGGGGTACCATTCGCCACATCTAATTCCCTTAATAAACAAATCTTTATTACTCGGTCGTACGATGAAAAAGATGCAATTATATTACGTAGTCACGAAATAAAAATAAACTCTGTTTTTTATTCATTAATGTTCGTTTGTTTGCCATTGAAGCTATCTTACATACGTCCTGTAATTTCGGTTTTTTTTTTTGTGAAGAAATTTGTCTCATTTTCCTTAAATAAACGGAGAAAATTTACAATTAACGTCACTTCTGCAATGAAAAAAATTTCTATCTGCATAAATAAACTTTCTATTCTTTAATATTTACAAATCGGGCCAATTATTTAACTTTCGTCGTGTTTTTTCGAAAAATAAATGATACTGGAAATCGGATCGCGTAATACAGTGACAATTACGAAAATAAATATTCACGTATGACGGTAGCAGAGATTACGTTTGCGTGAAAATATTTTCATTTCTCATAATGCAGTTGAATGTATAAATGTATTTTGAAACAGTGAATATTAATTAGATTAAATTTCATGTAGAATACATGAGGATAATATGTCATCATATTCCGTTTCGTTTACCATTTCTTGAGGAGAATGTATCTAACAACGTAAAAAATGTTTTATTAATTTCTATACATCTCTTCACTGTCGAGAAACTGAAAAATTCATTTAATTAAATTATAATTTTAAAAAATAAATTTAAAGAAAAATGTATTTTTCGATGCCTGCAGAATCTGAATAAGAATTTATAGGAAAATTTATTTATAGAAAAATTCTATTTTGTCATTGCGTTGTTATATTATAAAAAATTATACTGTTAGTTACGTTTCCTGACGAGGAATATTTTTAAAGTCTTTTTTTTCTTCAATTTCTATTAATGTACAGTAAGTTTACAGAGTAAACAATCGGAAGATGGAAGGCTATTAGTTTACATTTGAATAGGTAAATAAGTTGCTATAAAATCAATAAATAAAGTTATTACATCAGTTATTACATTGAATAGATATCATATTTTCAAATATACGACTTAGTTCTTTTTCTGTAAAAACTTTGTATATTTTCGTTTATGTTCTGCTTGAAGGCATGCACTCTTGGCGTACGGAAATAGTTTTGACAATTGAGATGCAAAGGAAGAGTACGAAATAATTTCTTTGTTGGAGAAACATCGAAGTAGCCAGCAAACTTCTATTTGAGTTACGACGATATATATATATATATATATATATATATATATATATATAAAATAAACTAGAAACAAAACTTCGTTCTGTAACTATTTCAAAAATAACTATTTTAAAAATAAATAATAAAAATTAATTGAAAATTTCCGGAAATAATGCTGCTAATTTATATATTATCGGATTGCTTTTATTATCGTTTCGATCATATTTGATCAGACAGTTACAGCGCTGCAATTACAATGCTTTTTAATTTTTGAACAATATGTCAGCATTATTGATAGACAAAATTATTTTACATGGTTATATTGTTATGTTATTAAAAAGCGATAATTTCTATTACAAATAAATAGTAAAGAGAGTAAACAGGGACAGAGAAAGAAAAAGATGGAAAGAGAGAGAGAAAGAGAATACAAATTTGATATCACAATGCTGTTAAACGACATAATCTAATTAAATAATGAGATTAATATATGGATGCGGTTAAGCACATAAATTAATTATTAAGTGTTAATCCATTATAATCATCACCAATTTTAATATTAAATTAATAATTAATTGTCTAGATTGTTGACTCGATGATTTGATGATACAGGTTAATAGCACCCTCATCGGGCGAATTGAATTGTTAGCGAATATTGTTATTACGTGCTAGTAATATTCCATGTTCTCTTATAGACTGTCTCATTTTAAATAATGTGCTTAAATAACTTGAAAATTTTTCGAAATATTGTTTTTAAACAAAAGTTCTTTGATTTATATTTAATTCTTCTCATTTTGCACAGAAAAGTGTTAAAGCAAGATTATCAAAAAATAAGTAAAATAAGTTAAAAGATTTTTATATTTTATATATCGAGATGTATCTCAGGATATATAAAATTTAAATTTTGAAATAGATTATAAAAAATAAAAATATGTACTTTTCTCTTAAAATCAAACTGTTTGAAAGAATTGATTATTTTTCGGTTTTTATCTAGACATATTGTTGAAAATGGAACATCCTGTACATCTCCACAGAACGTCGATACACCGCAACAGCCGTTCTGATTTCTGTTGCGTTGCTGTTGTCAGAATTCCTATTCCGCGGTCACCATACGGTCAATCAGTGGTTTTGACTCACTTGCAAGCGAGCGCAAGAGTATAAGCTAGACTTGTTTAAAGATTTACCTCGGTTAGCGTACGTGAACAAGCAAAGCAAAATATGGTCGGAATTCTCAGGTTGCTAGAAACATGAACAATTACTAAAGAAGTTACGTAAAGTAACGTTCCATTTAAACATTTATCTATAATATTATAATTAATATATCTATAATATTGTAATTAATCTAAAAATGTTTAAAATAAATTGTAATAAACTTAGTATAATAAATAAACTATAAAGTAAAATAAACCATAAACTTATTGCAGATTTAATTATCCATAATTATATAAGAGAACATATGAATATTTTATTTGAAATGTTCAAATTTATGTCATTGAAAATTTGTATAAAAATTTTTTTTTAATTGAAATCTTTTGTCAATAAATAATAAGGTGTTAACTAAAATCTATGAATAATACTGTAGTTAACTCTTCTTTAATAAGAGAAAAATAAAAATAAGAACAAAGTCATAAAATAAATATATCAAAGGATTATAAAATTATTCATTCATATTAATAATATATGAATATTCCAATAATATTCTATGTCAATTTAACCAGGCCATTTCGAATTAAACGGTCATTTAATTGACTGCTGCTCAGAGAATCGGCTTCGAAATATAGCTATATGGCCAAATGAACGGATCTATGAATGAACGGGATCGGGGTCAGTTTTCGGACGATATCAGAACTGCGGATATCGTAGGTAGAAACGATGATAGGTAAGCCGGCGTAATGCGTCGCCCCATTTAGATCCGGAAGTGTAATGAGGTGGGAGGCGAGGGAAAATGACAGCCCAATGGCAAATGAGAGGAGGATGGTCGGTGTCGGCCATGCAACCGATTTGCCCAAGCGATAGTTTGAGTTTAAGCGAAGCACCGGCGTGTTCCTGGCGATGACCCTGCCGGGCAACTCTACGCGCCGCTCTGCCTTGTGAACCCGACAAGGACCACTTATCTCCCGAGGCTAAATCCTAGACCAAGTTTGGTACCGTAGTCAGAATTGGCCTTCCACGACTACGAACTCGAAGCCAGCTACTCGCTGTTAAGCCGCACTCCATGCAGCCTTGCATCTTTGCAGATCACCATGACCCGGCCGCAAACCGCGAGCTAACTATCCTTCGTAATTGTTTCCATTCGTTCCTTCGCGTCGTTTATTGTCAGACTTGTATGCTGTATTTGGAATTTTTTTCAAATAACGTAAAATATCGTGTGAGACACAATCTGAAAAAGAGCGAAAGAATCCAACAACGACATCAAGGCTATTTCTTAAAATTGCGAATGCGAATATAAAGAATTGCTCTGTAAATAAAATTTTCGTTGCGTATGACGTTTGCTGAACGAGATTGCCGAAAGCCATTTGTCTCCTCCAGCAAAATGAAGGTTGGGAGGGCCTACTAACACAGCAAACTGCGTCGGGCAATGCGGTGGCTGACTACAAGCCATTAAACCGATCTTGCACCTCTACATGTTGCAAAATCTCGTTTATCGACCGTTACCGTATACGTGCCAAAAATTGATTTGATTAATTTGACAAAAGCAAAACCGTTTTCTTCATCGTGTTTTCCCGGGAATGGAAATTTTTTTATTCCTCTTATAAGGAAATAAATAAATAGATGTTTTTTTATTAATATTTATTTGATGAATCCGAGGCTGCTAAATATTTATATCATTTTTCGCTCAAATTTTTCGCAAAAATGTATAAACATTGAACTAGATTTAATGTGATTTTGCGTTGACTTTACGAAAATTTTAGAAATATGTTATCTTTTAATTTTTCGGACAGAATGTATCCTTCAACAAAACCATTTTATGTATTTTATGCGTACACATATTTCTGAAACCGATAAATTATTCAATGACGAAATATGAGCGAATAAGATAAAGTTATTCGCTGCCTCGAGAGCTGCAGAGTAAAGCTCGTAAATATGAAGTCATTTCACGGGATAAATACCAATATTGTTAACATGAATTTTGATATTTGTTTAATTTGTTATTTAATTATCCTTACATGCAACATTTCTAAATTTTCATATTTCATAAAAAAACAATAAATTATTATTTATATAAACTATTATTTATATAAATCAATACTTATATAAATAAAAATTTTTGTAATTAATAAAAATTTTGAATGATTATTGTAAATAGTGCAAAACAGTTTTCAGTTTTTAATTAAAACAAATAAATAAATAAAACGCAAACGCGATAATTATAATCTCAGTTTAATGAGAAAATATAAATATTTTATTTACGAAAAGTGTGTTTAATTAGAATATAAGAAAATATTGGAAATGAAAATTAAAATATAAAATTATTCATATTATTAACATGCAAATAAAGTCTGCAAACAAAATATTTTATTACAATTTATCCAGCGCTTAATATATATATATATATATATAGCTTTGAAGGATTAATAGCACGGAATGCATAAAAGAGTGCTTTTCAAAGAACAGCTACAAGACATTTTTTAAATCGTTTAAATTTGCATCTTCATATAAATGCGATGCAATCTACGGATAGAATCTAAAATAAAAGTGTTACACGTTAAAAAACAGAGGAAATCACCAGTAATTCAATATTTATAATTAAATACTTTATAAAATACAAAATAACTTTTCAATGTGCATAAAAATGACAAAGCCAATTTTACCTGTAAACATTAAAATTGTTATTGTTATTAAACTTGTTACAATAATAAAAAAATATCGACATTATTTTTATGAAATTGTAAATAGCGGATTAAATTATCTTTAAGCGTGAAAATTAATCATCTAAGAAAAAAAACTGTGATGAGTACAGTAACATTTAAACTTTGTCTCAAGTATATATTACTGTATGGAAACAATAACTTTCTCAAATTAAAGAATGCTATTTTACTCCGCGAAAAAATTCTTCGGTTGCAAGAAAATATTTCTTCTAAAAATTACAGTATTACAGTATTTTATGACAAAACTGCATAAAAAAATAAATGTTTCGTATTTTTCAACGTCGTACTTTTACCAAACGCGAAGTTTTTACGCGTGGGATAAGAAAACAAAACATTTTTGCCAATTTAGTACGCAACCACGACATATTTGTTTTGTTCCTTTTTTCAAAATATAATTTTAAATAAATTTCCTGAAATGTAGAACAACCGGTTACTGATTCGCTGACGAAAAAATGTATAATGTTTCAACGACGAAGGCATAATCTTTGACAGGCAACGGTAACAAGACTGATTCGATCGGTATGCCAACGGATTCCAAATTAGACGGATTGCCGCAGCTATCAAGCCTTTCGTTATCTTCATACATCCGCGCGTGGCTATCGAGCATTCATAACTGCGAGCGATAAATGGATATATCGGCACACATATCGTCATGCTTGGCCAAGCTGGCCAAGCGGAGATATATCTACGTGTATATTGAAACGTTCCATGCGGAACAAAGTACGGCAAACTTCGAGTGACTGGATTTTAATTAAATCCATATCGATTGCATTTCAGTTCCCAGTTTACACCTTGGTTATTTTTAATATTTCCACGTTCAAACTCCAATTTTAGAAACAAAAATTCCACTTCAGTTTTCCAAGTAGCATACGGTGCACCAGCGAATACGTATTGCGTACCGAAATACGTCAATAGATACATTTGCAAATATCGCGCACAAAACAAGAACCGCGTTTTGGTATATGATATGTTTGATTGACAGCATCTATCAGAAAAATTCAGCCGTAAATAGGAGTGCTGCAAAAATGAAAGTACATATTAAAACGGTGTTGATGTATACGTTCTTTAATATTTCATGTTAACATTTGTTAACCGCGTTAGTATACGGAAAGAACGATTTTACCGAAATATCTAAAAATTTAGGTAGATACAGATCTGAAAATAATTTTGTTGGATCATCCAAATAATTATGTAGGAAACTGAAGAATAAGCTGATAAGCAATGCTGCAAAAAATTTTAATATTCTTGCAACCAGTTTGAACGTTCTACATAATTATTTTGAATATTTCAATGAAATTATTTTCAAATCTGTATCTAAATTTTTAGATACTTCAACAAAACCGTTTTTTTCTGTGTATACGTGCCTTTTTACAATTATCTTACAATTGCAAGAGTCCTATGAATGACTTTTCCACAATCTACGCTAGACGTTTATAATTCGTTTGAACGGCACTCGCGAACAGCAGGTATATACCGATCAGTGCCAACTATGTGCCAGACTTAGCGAACAGGCTGATTCCAAGGATTAGAGATACAAGGCATATTGTATTGTATACCTCGAGAGTATCTGATGGCAGAATCGAATGGCAAGCTTAAACTACATCATTAGGTACGTGTAGCTAGAAATTCTAATCCTAACGCAATTCTATAATGCTATTGAATAACATGCAATGACTGCCCCGTCAAAAGTCAAGTATTATTCAATAATCCAATTTTGCTCTCAGATGCCGAAATGCAAGATTGATGTAAAAAAAACGTTCTACATAATTAT
Source organism: Cephalotes varians (assembly GCA_037157785.1). Lineage (NCBI taxonomy): Eukaryota > Metazoa > Arthropoda > Insecta > Hymenoptera > Formicidae > Cephalotes > Cephalotes varians. Next base: position 528,274 of record JANQDE010000017.1, on the reverse strand, counting down.
TTTGATGGTTTAACAAAATGATTTTTGGATGTATATCTAGCTAAATTTTTAGACATTTCAACAAATTTTTTTTTTATGTATTCATTCAAATTCGATATTACGATAATAATCCGTAAAATGAGAAAATGAGACGAATTTGTGCGTATATATATATATATATATATATATATATATATATATATATATATATATATATATATATATTCCTATCTATAGAACATCGATTTTTAATCTACAAGCTTTTTATACGATCGTCGGTAAATTATATTGATTGTGACCATAATTGCGTGACAAAACAATGCCACGCAAAGAATGCAATATATAGAGAGAGATTTAAATAATTAAAGTCCGAATTTTAATAAAGATGTAATAATTGCTTTGCCAAAAATCATGTATTACTCGTTAATCGAATCTTGCTTTTCGATATTATCGAAATGCAAGATCGATATAAAAAAGTATTCATTCAAATTGACGGTACTACGAGAATAATCCGCAAAATACAAGAGGAGGAGGCGAAATCGCGCGTATTTCTGTCGACAGAGCATCGATTTTCAATCTACAAGTTTTTTTTTTTATATGATTATCAGTAAATTACACCGAGCGTGATTGCGTGGCGAAACAAGCGAAGGAGTAATGCAATGTGGAGATTCCGTTAAGTAATTAAAGCCCGGATTTTCCTCATGGGAAATATAGAAATGTGCAAATAAGTGGATTACGGGACAAAAATATGTTTGGTTTATTAATTTTTGCAGTATTATCCGATTGCTCTTACTCCTTCATTAATTCGTTGCTTTGGCAACCGGGATAAACAAAAATTGCACTTACCATAATATGAAATTCCTATAATACAGCTAGTTGTAAAATTATATCTTCTGATATGGAATAATCACGAGAGATTATGTAAATATCGCAGGTACGGTGTAAGAGCTTCGATTTGTCGTTATTACGTATAATTAAACGATATTCATTTGCACTGCATTAGAATTAGTAATGATACTTTGTCACTGTCAACTTGGCCGATTAAGAAGATAGAAGGAGATGAGCTGTGCGAATGGGCGGACAAGTGGAGTAAATCCACGATTCGTTTAAGCTGGAAAAGTCTTTTAGACAATTGAATTCATTGTCAGGGCGGGGAAGAGAACGTCTGCCAAAGAAAATACGCGGAAAACTTCTTGCCATCACTAATACCGGCAATTAGATAGTAGTAATTAAAATTGGATCGTTCATGCGAAATACCATTTACGATTTTGATGAGATGGACGATAGCCCACGTCCAAAAATGCGTCTTATTGTAAAAATATTTATATCTTCATTAATAATATTTTTCGATGGAATGTAATCCTATTTAACATAAAGTTAAATTCGAATAACATTAAAGGCAGAATCTCTCAGGAACAATTCTACTACATGCTATTTTCGGGAAAAGAACCAACGCGCGCGGAAAATCCACTCGTTTCAGCTCGAACGATACCGGAAACTTAATTTCATTCGTCTAACTCGAAGGGGAATTCAAGAGAGCAGAGCCGAAATGCGGGAAAACTCTGAAAGCTTACGACATCTCTGCGAATCACGGAACATTTTTGCGTGACAGTCCATACCTGTAATTACTTTCGGTTCATGTGACTCGTCTCTACTACCTTTCCACTGCAATAGATGTCGCTTGATCGATAACGGATTCGTTAAACTCTTTGCTTTTTTTTTTGCATGGCGTAAAACCCACAATGTCTGCCCCAACATACGTACACGGTTTTTTAAAATAAAACAATTAGAAAATTTGTAAAAAGTGGATGGTGGATAAAGTCGTTATTTCTCGATCTAATTGCGAGCATAATCGCCCAGAAAAATGATACCACGATGCAGCAATCAAAGACAAATTGTTCTCCAGAATCGTTTTCTTCGCCGCAATTATGAGCGAGATTGTAGCAAATATAAAAATATCTTCTTACTTTAATGCAGTAGTGGTTCTTGTCTCCCATAAAGATGACAGCGGAAATATAATGCATATTTCATTTTCCATTCCACTTTCAGATTCTGAATTTTTTTCTACATAAAACACATTAAATTATACTTCATTTTACACAACAATTTTTCTTGCTGTTTATTGAATATTATATATAAATTTTCTGGGAACTAAAAAATATGAGTGACCGTCAAACTTGACCCTAACATTACTAAAAGATAAACTTCACTAAACAATCAAATAGTTCATACATGTAATATAGAATAATAAATAAGAAGAAAATTAAGAGGAAGAAAAATACAGAAGAATTATTTCACATCCTCATAGAATTGTTGGAAACACATTCACGTTCTAAATTCAGTACAAAAAAGTTAAATTATAATAAAGAATATTTTGTCGTAAAATTTAACGCATCAAAAGAATAGAGACATATGGTAACGCTGAATAAAACCCAAATGCAATATTTCCGCATATAGATTGTCATTCCCTCGACAAGGCATCGTGTCACACGTCCAACTCCAATTTAACTCGTTTTTTAATTCGAGTCCGACAGTGACAGTGATTCGTTCGTCGATAGAGGCGGAAAAGCTGCAATATAACGTCATCAAGAAATTAATGTATTAATTCACGATAAAGAAACGAGAGATGTGCGAGAGAAAGTGTGTAAAACATGGAATAAAATGTGTGTGCGGTGTGTGCGCGCGGGCGTGTATGTATAATAAACTTTTTCACACCTTTGTAGAACATCGTTGTATCGGGGAACGGAGAAGCTTTGCCGTCTAACCCATTTTGACCTGTTCCTGTGACTGCGTGAAAACGCGTTCCAATTTCAGTAACGACGATTTACGGCTGACGTGCCCACCGTGACTATCGTCGAAATTTCGAGCAGGCTCGCTCGCAAACTTCCTAATCGCGCATCGCGGCGGGGTCGAACCGTCTATGCGAGGAGAGATCGTTGAGCTCACACTTTTGTTTTGTAGGAATATAAGACAGCTGCCTAAACTTTCTTCATAAATTGAGAATTGCGCCGGTGCAGGAATTCAGAACGAATGATAGACGCGTCAGTAGCAGACGATTCGCACACGGCCGCACCAAAATTTAATCGCGCAACGCCTGGTCTCGTAATCGCGCATTTCTTTTCTCTCCTCGTACATTTCCGACCAGTTAGAGGTAATTTAAATAATAAACGTATCTAAATAATAAACTTCTGGGGAAAGCAAAACGAGACGCAAGTGCTAAACGCTATCTTCACGACAAACTCTACGATAAAAGCATCGAGCCGTATCGGTCTCGCAAGTCGGCGAACGGTGGTATCCGCTTTCAACGGATCCCATCAAACGCGCGATAAAACCGCTTCTCACCTAGGCTTTTGACTTCGAAAAGACACGACACCGATTCGGCGATGCCGAACTCCGGATCCGCGCGAGTGGATCAGAAGTTCGAAAGTGCAGCAAGGCGATATTACATAAACGGATGAGCGAGAGAGTGAGAGAGAAAGGAAGGGAGAATTGCCTCGGTTCCTCTCGAGATCAGCGCGCGTCGAAAGAATATGTAGCGCGCGGTATTCGATATTCTTTAGACCCACCTAGCGATCCCTATTCAACCTATTCTTACAATGTGTATGCTGGATTTAGCTCGTGGAGATAGATATTCCTAACATTCGTTGAAACGGCCGGCTTTACGGCAGCTTTCGCGCTGAAAGCTCGCTCGCATACGGTTGTGCCTTCCTCCCTGCTTTCATTCCTAAAGCTTCCCATCTCTTCGGCATCCTCCTCCTCGCCCAAACATTCGTGCGCAGGTATGCGCTCTATCTCCTTCATTCCGTACGTGGTCTCCTTCTTCGTCTCTTTACCGACTCGGTGGAACCGTTCCTCGATCGGCTATCGGTCGTCCCTTTTCTTCTCCTCCTCCTCTCCCTTCTTTCTTCCTCCTTTTCATTCACGGACTCGTCGTCGACCTCGATCGTCGCTTTTTCTCTTTGTACGATCTTTTGCACCTTCTCTTCTTTCTTCTCTTTTGCAGTTTATTGCTTCCGCGTCTCTTGGCACCGTGCCGTCTCATCTACCCCTACCAATCAGCAAATAGGGAATCAGGTATAAGAACAAAAGAGCAAATTGTCACGAAAGAATGAAAATGATATGAACGTCTCACGTTTTATCTAATTATCTAATCAGATAGAATGAAATATCGATTGGCACGATACAGCGATCCCTCGCTTCTACATTTGCAAATTGGTCCCTCGTGGACTAATTTATTCGCATTAGCATATTGCCATGATAAAATCTCCATATGGAATATCACTTGGATACACGCGTAGCGAAATTTGTAATCGTGCATATTTTATATTAATGTATGAAAATTTAGTGACCGTTCTTTAACAAAGGCTCGCTGTGGTGTAAGAGAATACTTATTGCATGATCGCCGCTCTTTAATTATCGAACATCGAGGCATTGAAAACGTACGAAGATAAATCATAGGAGGCTACGGTCACGTTATTTATGATACGTTCGATCTCACAGCATATAATTTTTCTGTGTTTGTATTGTATAAAAATATAGATACATATGTGATTCCATGTAGAATTCTATATAGAAATAAGAATCACGGCGTGCGAATTGTGCCACGATTTTTCTCTATACTAAATCAAATCACGTTTCCCGTTTTTCTTCAGCGGACACCGAGATAAAGATGTCTACCAGACTTCGTGCACAGAAAGAAGAGCATTGTTATAATCTTGTTGACCTCTTAATGATAAGAGGTCTCACATATAATTAAAAGATGGATATAATTATCCGATGTAATTATAATATTTTCGATAATGATTAAATAAAGTTTGAGAAATGCTCATACGCGCTCATTTTGTTGCAATCTGTAATCTGTGCCTGCTAATTAAAAAGCTGCACTTACTACTTTGCAGAATCTTGCAATTATCTTCATGAGAAAATAATTACCGAGGATGACAGCAGAAATGAATGTTTTCTCTAACCTTAATAAATCTCAAAGTAATGCATTAACGTAATTAGTGTAATTCGCTGCAAGTAATAAGTGTCACATCGAGATGTGCAATATACAACGTAACGTACTTAATTAATTAAATTTGATATTAGCTATATTTGATTAATTATATTTGATTTGATGTTGATTAATTATATTACTCTTTTACTTTTTATTGTCATAGTTTATTATCATAATTTATTATTAGTTTATTATTAGTTCATTATCATAATTTATTATTAGTTTTCCAGATTGGATTCTCTATATTCTCGCATATAAGCCCTGCATGTTTTGTCTTGTCTGATTCAGCTACTGTCTTTCCATTTCCGACATTTCTTCTGCTTTTTCGCAAACGTGCATATGCTGATACGGTATGTATATATGTGAGTATTATACCTGTGTTTATATACAGAGTGTAACAGTCCATATGATTTTTGAGACATTTGTGATAATCTATTAAAAAGTTTATAAATAAATATTTATTTGTTTTACGCAAGCTATAATTTGCGATATAAAAGAATCAAAAATCTTTTTAAAAGTTCAAAGTTATTTTGATTTTTTTAAATAGCATATAATCTTTTTTTATATTGTAAGAGACATTTTAAGACGAATTGCATCGAAGACTATGCTATTTTTATTGAATTTAATCAAATTTATATTATTTAAAATTAAGCAACATGTTGAATATTTTTAATTGGTGTTTAATATATTTTTGTTAGATATATGTTTGCAAATATATTTGTTTTAAGTAATGCTGTAAAAATTTAATATTAAATATTAATAAAAGTGACATTTCTATTATAAGTTATAATTACAGTTAAGTAATTTTAATTAAATTTAACTTAATATCCTCTTACAATTTAATTTAATATCCTTTATAATATTATGAAAAAAAATTGCATGGTGCTATTTAAGCAAGTTAAAATAATCTTCTGTTTTTCATTTATCTGTTTTATGCAAGCTAATTCTTGTGATATAAAAAAAATTTTAAAAAAGATTTTTAACTTTTTTGTATCGCAAGAATTAACTTGCATAAAATAGAAAATGTTTTTCTTACAACCTTTTTTTGAAACTGTTTTAAGTGTCTCAAAAATCATATGAACCGTTAAACATCTTGCATAATACACAATATATATATTTACACACACATTTATAYATATATATCCGTGTATAGTCGTACGACTGCTTCGACCTCGAGTCTTGTACGAAGCTCCTACGCAGACCAGTGAGTATTGGAGAGGCATTGCAATGTCTGGAATGTTTAATACCGGCGCAACGACACGGCACGGAGAAATGGTCGGCTTCAACCGCTGAATAAATCTCATGGAATCATACCCACCCGCTGCCATTTCTTGTCTGCCACGTGCTCCACGAGAAATTTTTCAGAGGAAACGCGGAAACGCTTATTGCATTTCTATACATAGCGCATCGTGACGTGGTGGCGCGCGAGACTTCACGCAAGACACTGACTTAAGATACTAAGTTCATTTGCCAAAAAAATTCACCATCTGTCACGTCTTTCTTGCGGAAATACATGTTGCGAGCTATAATCGAAACGTCCTTTATATATTCCGACGTATTATTTTTATATAAAATGATAAACCCCGAAAGCCGCACGCGATAGCTTTTTTTTAATGGAAAGCGCGTTCTTCGCGCGCTGACAGTTTATTAAAATTTAAAATACACTCGTCGCAATTCAAGACGAATGACAGTGCATCTCTTTAACATATAGTATTGTATTCGTTGATTTAGTCAAGTTTTCGCTCGTTAATACTAGACTTGTCAAGAAAAAAGAATGTCTTTTTATTCGCCGCAAGTAAAACATCCCACTAATTACGTGCTCCGCGTAGCTCTTGCTTATCCTTAGTTAAATACGAAGTGCATTCTTTGCTTTCTTTCTTCCAGACCTTTTTGCGGTTTCTACCTGCTGTCGGTCTGATGATCCTATCGTGGAGTACACGATGCTTATTTAATTGCATTAGACATTTAATTGCAAGTAGATCCCTACAATGGCGGTAGAACATTCGTTAGAATTTCATTAGAGCTATAAGATCAAATGCGGTGGTCACTTTGAAAGGGCACGGCTACTGCCTGAATGTTGTCGCATTTGGCCACTGGCCATTGCTGAAAAGCGATTTGTCGGCCCAACATCGTAGAGACGGAAGCGCGATAGCAGAAGGCGATGGCTTCGCTAGTACGAAACTGCATGCATTGCGGACGCGATAAAATAGAAATGCATTCAAAGCCTTCCGGAAATTCTACGGGATTTAGGATGAAATTAGGATGAAATGTAGCTTACCAACTGGAAATTTTTAAGTGGATTTAATGAAGAAATAATGTGCAAATATTCAACATAGTAATGGTTGGATAGAATGGTTTTTTCTTTATTTTTATAATTTGTTCATAAATAATTCACATGAACGCGATATTGTATAAACGCAATGACTGCATATAAAATGTTATGAAAATAAAAGAGGGAGAAACATCTAGCTATTTTTAATTAATTTTATGACTGATAATTACGGAAGAAAGTTTCTTTCTAATAGTGAAAAAAGAGAAGTTCGAGAGTTCAATTTCCATGCAATTAAAGAGATTATCTTAGTTCATAGGATACACTTGTTCTCGATATTCCGGATAATTGCGAGCGTTGCATGATATTTTCGTTATCTGCGCGATAATACTGTTCGTGTACTTCGAACGTAGAAACGGTCCGCCGCTTATAAACTTGGGCTCAGCGGCAGCTTTATCCTTAGCTTTAACGTAAGGATCGGCCGTGTACTCTGGAAACTTGCTGAAGCAACCATCGTGACTTCCGCCGGGTTTCTTGGGGAAAGGGACGTAGAATCGCGCGAGTGTCTTCCTTGCAATCTCCACCGGACGGACGTAAGTGGGCCCTGGTTCCTCATCCCAGTAAGGATTGGGAGGGAAATAATCCAACGGCGCACTAGTCGTCATGAATCGGCCTTCGGACACCACTTCTGTTTCACCAAAGTAATGATTACATTTAGAATATAAATTAAACAAGAAAGAAGGTAAGCGACATTAAAAATATATATATATTTTTTTTACTAAACGCGCATAAAACTATGTAAAAAATTTAACACGCATGTATATATAATTTGCACAGCTAGAACTATTAAAGATCTTTTGCAATACTTTTTGTATACATAAAAATAAATCGAAAGAAATTTTTAATGCTACAGAGAATTTACAAGAAGCTTTTAACGCGATAAACTTCTAAGAAATTCCCTGAGAAGAATTTCAAACATTTATGATATTAATTGAGATTCCACTTAATTGCTACCGAACGTTTTTTCGAAAGTATTTTATGTAAAAGTTAAAAATGTGTTTCCCTCAAAAACCAGTGTAATTCTTTTTTTATGAAACTATATTAATTAATTACGTTACATAAAACGAAGAAAGTCTTTCGAAAAAAATCCAATTTACGTCTATTTCCATTCTCTCATTTTTTTTTTCACTGTAATTGGTAGAAATTCTCATGATGCACTACGTGTATTATATACATATATATAAGATAATTAAAGAAAAGTTTAAAAAAAATGATAAAATGTTATAAAATACTTTTAATTGGCAATGTTATTAGTTGCATAAAATGCAACCAATTTCCTATTGTTATTAATATACACTAATAATATTTGCTGCTGTTATATAAACTATACCTACTATTTAAAAAAGTAATCATTGTTCTAATTAAAGATATATTATTTAGATTTATATAAATCTTTAAGAAACAGTTACGATTTAGAAATTGTAGATAATAAGAAACAAACAAAAAATGTTTATAATAAAAACGCAATATATATACGGCTGCATTTCTCGTCAACACGATCTGCAGAACATTTCGCGAAAGAATTATAGATTCCAAAGTGCTTTATAATGCAATAAAATGAGAAAATAGAGGAAGAGAAGTTTGCTCTACAGTGCGAATACACGTGACGACTGCTCTCATTATATTCAACTCAACATCGAAATAAACTCGTTCTAACATAAATCTTTATCATCAGTTACGAACGAGCTTGCTTTGTTTCCAATATAAAAAAAACATAAACGTTTAATCTTTGTAGAAGTTATCTGAAAAGCATTCATTTCCAACGTCTCAGCTAAAATTTATGCGTCCTTATTGAGAAATTATGCATTCGAGTTTATCGGAAGTTGTTCAAGGGAGCGGAGATCAGATCGGAAATGGTATAACGGAAACGCACTTACTTCTACCAACTATTCTTCTAATGCGATCGTAAGGCTCGTGAGAGTACGACGGATAAGGACTCAAGCAAATATCCGCGTATCCTGGACCGCCGAGCGGATTGGGTTTGATCTTCATATTAGGTGGAACCGGTGTCTTTTTTCTCGCTTCTACTTTCAACTGCGGACTGAAGTAAGAAGATTTAGCAAAGCATCCATACCAGTCTCCGGGCGTCGAGTGCTTCTTCGATGGAGATGTCGGTAGCATGCGACCACCAATCTTCCTCTTCTCGGCTTTCATCTGAAACGTTTACGTCGTAAAACTTTACTCGATGTGTGTATCAAAACTATAAAGAATTCATCTCTTTTCCCTGCAGCGTTCTTGTTAAAGCGAAAATATCATTCATACCATTCATTAATAAATTGAATTACAAGTTTGATTAGACAATTAAAAATGAAAGTAAAAATTTGATAAATGAAAAAATTTTAATGACATATTCCATGTTTTACTTGATCAATTGCAATTTGATTAACTGGACAGTTTCAGTTATATCAGAGCAACGTAGTTTCACACATTAAAAAATTTATAATTAAAGTTTTTATTAAACGATATTCTCCGAGAAAAGATACAAATATCAGGAATTTAATTAAAGTTTAAATATCAAAGGCTAACAGTAACCCATCTTACGCACAAACTTTCAACTTCTCAGCGTTTTATTTTCAATAAATGATCAAATGTTGATTTCTTTTTCAGTTTCACATATGATAAATAAATACCCGTTGCCTCGCTTCCTCGCGCCACGGCTCCGTGAGTGCCTCGCCTTCAAAAATTCGCTCATATTTCTTTTCGAATAATTGAATAGGCGGTCCAGCGAGAATCTGGCGCCCTTTGACAACATCTTCACGAAATTTTACAGGCTTCCGATAAACATCAAAGGGACCCGGTGGTGGATCGCTAAAGAAACCTAAAAAGACTTTATCTGTGAAAGAAGATCTAGAAATACAACATAAGCAATTTTATCACACAATTGTATGCATTACCCACTCGTTCAATATCAATTTTTCCATAGTGGCGACCAACAAAACCGATATTTATTGCACGTTTTCTACTCATATTTTATTTCTTATGATAACTGTAACTTTCACATTGTTTGTTTTTTAATAAAGTAACCTATAACTTTATCATATAAAGGAGACAGTTCTGCGAAACACGCGGCCGATCTTCGTTTATCAAAAAAATAACCTCGATTTATTGATAAAAGACGTAATTTCAATTGCATTTTTCTTATAATCTTTATATATTCTTTTCAGAAACACGTTGAACTAATAGCAGTTAAACTATAGTGCGTACCATGAGAATCACATTGTGGCGTCTTCAGCACTAAGAGTGAACTTATGAGTAATTGACCCGGTTACCGCTAGTAATGAGACGTTCTTAATGAGTTGACGTTGGTACTAGGCGATATCTACGGTATTCTCGTTGCGGTAACGGTGGAAACATTTCATTACTGCCTGTTTGGAGAGACTGAAGGAGTCGTACATTTGCGAGAGAAGCGATTATAATTGTGTGCAGTCTGCTCTCGTTAACGGTGGGATAGAAAGATCACTGAAACAATCTTCGATAAAGACTCGAAATAAACGTGGCAACTGTTAATTACAATCAATTTTAACGTTACGGTCGATAGTTCGTAGTGCCGTCTGACCGTCTTTTCGAATCACACGAAAATCGGGGCGATCTCGCGTTTTCTTATTCCATATTTTCTTATTCAAGCGATCTAACTTGACGATATCGTCCGACCGAAAGTTCTCGCCGCAAAAAGCCGAGTTCGTCTTCGCCCGTAGTCATGCGTACGTGTCAAACTGGTAATTTCCACGGTCTCTATCTAGCACTAAAATGCTTCCGCGCGATTCACCGTACAGTTCGCGAAGCGGGGCGACAACGGCCGCGATAATAACTAAACTTTCGATTGCCGAGGCAAGCCATTAAGATAAGACTTCGAGGCGGCTGAGGGGACGCCCGCTTTCAAACGGGAGTAGTTGTGCAATCTGTAAGAAATCGCATCGGAGCCAAGACTACGGGAAAGCGGAAAATCGGGGGCGAAAAGGATCGAGGACGGAAAGAAATCGACGGTAGGAACAACTGTGGAATGGTAGAATAGAAGAGGAATAAGAGGAGGAAGGACGGCGGGGGATGAACGAGATAGGGGGCGAAAGTGGGAAGGTCGATGGAGATGTCAGCGGTGGAAATGGAAAAATGTTGATATACATCGGCGACGCGATAAGGCGGCAGATCGATTAAGATTAAACGTCTGGTCGCCGAGTTTTAAGACAAGTTACATTGGAAACTCGGGGGAATCGCCTTCCGTAGAATTGAAATCAAGAACGTGACCGTTTAATTTGCAAATGGAAGGAGAACGATTGGCTCGCTCGGCTCGGTTCGACTCGCCTCTGAATGCGTCTCCGACACCGCGAGGAAATCATGATAATGCTTTGTTCCTTGATTACCGGATATTCCCCGGTGCAATGTTTTTGTTCGAGTTTTAAAATTGACTTTAACACAAGTTTTAAATGAATCGGAAATAAACTCATTACTGCTCTGACGAAAATATTATCTCGCTTCGCAATTAATTCGACGAAAGCTCGCAGTGTTTAAGTTGTTAAGTGCACGAAAGGACAGATAATTGAAATATCTGGGATACGCGCGCATGTTCTCTAATATCGTGACATTTTGCGCTCCGTCGTCACCTTTTCCAAATTGTTCTGAAAATCGTGAACATTTATGGTTATTGCCTTACCGTCTATATTTTGACAGGAGTCGAAATTGGAAAATGGTAAATGATATTAACCATTTCGAAATGTCGGTATCTTGATTCAATCTCGTTAGCAAGAGAAGTTGAAAATATTCATCGCTATTTTTAAATCATGATATACGTTCAAGAAAATTGCAGAAAAAAATCAGCAAAAGTAAAACCATCCTCATATTATCGTCCTGGTTGAAGACAATTTAACAGAAATGTTTTCAGAAAATCCATCCGATCTTTCAGAATGCCAATTCAATTACTATAATCCTGCTATCCGTTTCTCCGAGAGGGTTTGCCGAGAAAACAAGCCGTCAATAGCAGTGGCAATAATGGCACAATCGTAAACATGAGTTGTACAAACGAATTATCTATATTCTATTCGGCACGTGTTCCTGGCACGGACCCGACGGTCTAATAGGGGTCTCACAGAATTGCAGAATTATCGATACCGTGGTAGCATTGCGGAGCCACATCCATTAATTCAACGTTAGCCTAAGGGGGTTTAAATAATTAATCGAGGGACCCGCCCGTCGCGCGATTAAACGCTACAATTAAGCCAAAGGTTTGCCAGACGTCCGTGCTAGCAACCGCATCGTCTTTCTGTATTCTCATTTCTCTAAGAAGGATACAAATTAGCAAACTGCAACAATATCCAATGTCCGATTGCGAATATAAATGAATATCTTCCTATCGATATGTACAACGTATCGCGATGCCGTTTTTGCAATTTGATATTGAGATTACAATTTAGTATTAAGATTACAATTTGATAAGTGGTACATCAACACTAAATTTTTACAGTGCATGTATTCCAACTTTTTCGTTACGTCAACCGCAATGCACAACGTATTCGCGCTATCCTTTATGAAATAATTAACAAAAGAAGACGTTATTCAAAATTAAATTGCTTGCATGATGTTGAGCTGTATACAGCTCCCTGCTTGAAAGCTGCTATCCCCTACTTGCCGTAGTCAAAGAGCCAAACTGTTTATACTGACCGAGTGTCGCGATTGTTGGCAAATTGGCGGTGGACGGATCTGTCGACGATGGCCGGGGTTTGATGAAGTAATGGACGTTCTCTGTTGGCGTGTTGACCTAGCCAAGCCACATACATTGTAATGGTACGTACACAAGGCCGACAGGCAACGTGGTGACTGCCAATACGCATTTAGCTTTGTACGTAAGCCCTGTATGTACATGTATCTGTACACCATGTATCTGTGCGTATTAACGTAACGTAAGCTACGGACTGTTCTTGAGTCGATCGTCCATTTCTGAAGTTTTGTAGACGCTTCTCTGATATTTCGTATGAATTTCGTGATTTCTAAATTTGCAAACATCTCGCGAGCAACTATAATAAAACATCTTTTTTTAATGTATGTATATATTTAAGAAGTATTAATTCATTAATATTCTTACGGCATAACGATACAGCGAAGGAACAATCGTAACCCAAAATGTTCGGTCGACGTGATTTTTATGGGCGTAACCGAATAGCGCATTGTCCGTGCTCTTTTTTTCGAGCATCCGCAACTTGACTGCGTCGAGATGATGCATAGTTCACCAACGGTATGCGCCAGAAGATTCCACGTGTCGCGCATCCACTACGTGCCGCCGCAGTACGAAATTATGACAAAGGGTTTGTGTCTTTCTCTGCTCTGCCACCTCGCAAAAAGAGAAACGTCGCTCATGCGAACGGTAGGACAATGGAAGCACGAGAAAGTATGCAACAGCACGGTCGAGAGCTATCCCGAAATAAAGCGGTTTGTTTCACCGGCGCTGTTTTAGGAATACCTACATCACAACGTACGGTGATATTTCCCTTAATCAAGGGTAGCGTGCACGACAAACGTTGACAAAGGGGAAGCGTGTTTAATGGTATTACGCGTTTCTATAAATTGTGATTATTTTACATATAATTACGTCTCGTTTTTACAAAGAGATCAGACAAGAAAATTTTAATGGATTTTTAGCTCGTTGTGTTTTTCATGTTTTTTTTTTTTAATCAATTGTTTATTAAAACGATGATTTATTAGCGCATTTTAACYGGGCGTTGCTTAAGTCTCACAATATAATTCCGGAAAAAAAGAGAGGATGAGAGAGAAAGATACGGTTGCGCGGAAAGAAATTACGAGCAGCAAAATAACTTACCTATTCGAAGCACACTCATGCACGATGTTACGCCACGTTGTTTACGTCAACAACGGTGAGAATATATTTTACATCTGTCCACATTTTGTCTCTTTCTCTCCCTTTCTCTTTCTCTCTCCCTCTCAAAATCCCTTTTTCTCTCGTTCACGCAGCAAACGTCAGTGCCAACATTCTGATTTAGTATTTTTCCAGGACAGTGTATTGCTGAAAAGGGAGCTTTTAAAAACCGCGACGCTTAACGCACCCAGTCTGCCCGGAGTATGGCAATGGGGGTGGGAGGGGAGGGGAGGGGAGGGTGTGTTCTTTTTTCTGCCAGCTCTCGTGCGCCTCGTTTTTTTCAATTTTTCGCCCGGCACTCGGCACTCCAGCGAAGCCTCTTCCGGCGGCTTTTATCGTAGCTCGACTCGTCCAGTGAGTTTATCATTGTGTCGCTTCCCCAGACCGCCATGAAACCCTCGAATAAGTCTTCTCGACCAACACGTCGAAGGGAACGATCGTTATGCTTTTTAGAGGTAAGAGGGATTATAGAGGGAAAAATATCATAGAACAGAATGAATATCAATTACGGACGATCACGTAACTTTCGGCATCGCATCGATTTCCGTAATTATGCCAGTCGATCACGATTAAAAAGGTCGTTTCGGTCTGCGTCGAGCAATTTCTCTTTTCGACGAATAAAGTGACTATAAAGGACGCAATAGAGTTGAATTAATGGGATATCTCTTCGTAATGGATACTAAGTAATGCTCTCCCGACGGTTATTTTTTTCCTTGTCTAGCGCGAGTTCCCGGACGTAATTTGAATTAATAAAAGTTCATCAAATTTTTTTTACGAACGGAATTAATGCATACGACAAAAAGGACTCGAGCCAATTAGCTATTTAAACGCCGGGACGCAGAGTATATAATACTTCTTTATTAGCTTATGCTATATAACGCCGTGGACGAGGAGTGTAAAAAATGAGAATAAAAAATACTCGAGATTAAGTACTATACATTTTATTGTATCCTGCGTTCGAGTCTTTATAAATAATGAACAGTGAATACCGACATTGAATGAGTTTTCTCTCTCTCTCTCTCTCTCTCTCTCTCTCTCTCTCTCTCTCTTCTACGCTCGCTGATGGACTGGACATCATGGGTTCGTTCGCTTTAATCGCATTAATAATGATATAGTAGTACCAATAACGTACAGATGTGCTTACAGACTTGCTTTAACCGTTATCGTGGATACATTGGTATGGATGCATGGGAATGAAATATGATTAATGATGATAGAATATATTGGAGAACACGTGCATGCGCGCGCGAATTCACGCGGCATGACGCGGCGTACATTACACCACACTTTCGCAGGTCCTTCCCACCGTTCAGAAATTATATAGCTGCCCGCGGCTTAACTTCTAATTTCGAATTACATTATCGAACACACGTAGATTATTTCGCTCGCAATCTCGCGCCCCTGTGCGCCAGACGTATACACAACACGCCCGCGTACGATATTATCCAGAGACTTTTGCGCGAGCGGTAATCATTACGTCGCACGGTGGACAATGACGGCATACTGGCCGGGCGAGAAGAAACAAAAGGGGAAATATTTAAAAAAACGGAATATATAGTGCTTATTCCGGAGGGTCACTTTTAATTAGAGATAATCTCCTGAAGATTAGCGAGGTCAAACGCAGAACTCTTCTAAGCAAAAGACCGTTAAAGGGCGGTGTGCGCAGATAAATTCGCCTTAATATAAAAAATCTACGAATCGTATTGTTCAAATAAAACCTACGTTTAATCGACTGTAAGCGATATCTTTGAAACGAATGTTTTTAATTGTATATTTTGTATTAATATATGATTCACTCAAACGATAACTTTCAACAACGGAAATTTCACGAGCTTTACCAACGGAAATGTTATCCATTATCCATTATCTCGTTTTACTATTATTTCCATAATATGCAATATCTTCGGGGCTCGCTTGGGTGAAAATTAATGCAATTGCTTTTAAACGTAATACTACAATTATACTTAATATTTATTATTTTATTAAAATAATTAAATGAGATGGAAAAAAATTACGAAATGGAATAAAAACCATTTTTATTAGAGAAGAAAGCCTATTAAATTCATAAGTCTTAGGCCCTGAATGTTTTCTATGAATGAAATGATGTTTGCTGGATATCGCAGCTGAAAGCTTTCTCCTTTATCCTTCGAAAATGAATTCCGCGCGTGAGCAAACGTGGAACACAACGTGGAAGCAAACAATCGAAACTGATGACATTCGGTCGTGTTGCCTGTCGGCGAGCGACAGCGAATAGTTTGCGTGTAAAATCTACCCCTTGCGCCACCCATGTAGTTACAAAACTGTCATTCGTAGTTTGCGCGCTTGACATTAATTCGCATAATTGGGCTCTCGTGAATTTAAGACCGTCCGACCGTCTTACCCCCCGCGGAAACAAGGGAATAGAACGGATTTGATCGTGGAAACTTCCATTAAGAGATAGCGAAACGGGCGCGACGAAAGAAGCCGTCGATAAATTAAAAAACCGCGGGACGAGGGTGAAGCTGCGGCAGGAGAGAAAGAATGGACTTTAAGAACGGACCGCGACTGAATGGAAAGTTTATCCGCGAAACGATCGGCCATCGTTGTACGATCCAGTGCGTCCCGATATTCGTTCTAGATTCGAACTCAATCTCTCGCTCGAAATAATAATTAAATTTATCGCGGGCGCTGGTTACGCGCGGATGTGGCTTTTGCGTAACGGATCCGCGCGCGCGCGGGCGCGCGGTCGCATGCGCCTCGTTGAAATATTTTGCACCTGCTCGTGCAATAATGCCTCTGTTAAATTATCACATTACAGCCGGCGAACGAGGACATTGCCGCGAATAGAAACTACTGATTTACGCCAAACTAACCGTACGTCATTGTCAGGTAGGGCTGCTTAACGGTTCATTTTCCATCGGCGCGATCGGTAATTTGTTATCCGATCGATCCTTGTCCGACTTATCGCGCTTTTACAATGCCACACGTCCCAACCCTGCACATTGTGGTTCCGCCCGAGCAATCTGCATTACATCCCTCATGCGATCGTATACTTATCGCTATATCGCGCGAGCTGTAAAATTTCGAAAATGCAATTCGCGTGTTTACAGTTTTAACTTGAGTTCTGTAAATTTTTCTTACATCTGCTCGTTCATTACCCAATTGTTTCATTAATATTTCAAACCGATTTAATATTTGAAATATATAATTTACAGGATATAATTGAATTGAGAATCACTTGCGTGACAATAAAAAGTTATATAATACTTAGTCTTGTAAGATTATATAGTTTTCCCATAATACTTATATATAATTATATAATATATATTTTTATTATGTTTTTTTATTTTAAAGGTCAGATAAATTATCTTATTACATTTGCGTTTGCAAGAAATATAAATTATTGTAATATAAAATTAAATAAAATGAAAAATTAGTTTCAAAATCCATATTATCTTACAATCAGTAGTTTTATATGAAAGAAATGTATATATTCTTTTCTTACATTTTCTAAAGAAAATTGTAAAATAAAAAGTGTAATACGCAAACGTAAAAGCATGAAACTTTCAGAGAAGTTATCCAATCATTCGCAGAATAATAAAGATATACTCAACAACTGGAAGAGAAAAATAGCCGAGTTAAATTTTCACAAATAACATTTATTACTTCTTCGCAACGATTACGTAATCTCTTGATAACCAATTTTTTATTTGATATTCAACGTCAACGTCAAGCATATTTTGAGCGAATGACGAACGATGAATAAATTCTCATCGGCCACGTTCATCGTGTATTTTTCGCGCCGCGACCATAAAAACTAACAGTGAACAACGGCGATGTATTGCAATAGTTGTTTTATATTTAACAAAGGCGTCAATTTCTTTGAGCCATTGCGAGCCACGAAAATATTGCTTTCATATTTTATCTGATAAAATCGAGTAACAGTAATAAATGTGGATAAAAATCAACGTTTCGCTTCAGCAATTTTTTATTAACAGCTATTGTAATTTCGTTTTGCAAACTTCCAACGTAGTCAATTATTTGTTAATCTTGTAAATGGGTGAGCTTTGATTTGTTTAAACATTTGCATTTTATGCACACACGGAAATAACAGTTTTGCTGAAGAATTTAAAAATTTAGTTAGATACAGATCTGAAAATATTTTTGCTAATCGTCAAAGTAATTATGTTGAACCTTCAAGCGTTGATGATAACATTGCAAAAAGATTTAACATTCTAGCAATCAGTTTAAGCTATATAATTTTATTCCTACATAGTATTTTGATGGTTCAAGCAAAATTAATTTCAGTGTTTAGTTAAAGTTTTAGATTCTTCAGCAAAATATTCTTTCCGTGCATGCAAAAGAGACGATGATATGTAGATATACGCGGAGTTAGTTTGAAATTGTCAAAAATTTGGATGCTAAACAAATAGGAATGTTTTTACACTGCAGACAACACGGAAGGTAATTATATAATTGTACAGATCGGTCAAAAGAAAAGATAATTCGAATTTATAGTCACAGTAGTCAGTAGTGCCAAATTTTTTGGACGGTGTCATTCGACGTTTCAAGAAATCTTATAATTAATCTTGTTCTAAAAGTACATAACAGTTTACAGACAGAATATAAATTTAATAAATATATATATGTATAAAAGTATATATATACAAAAGTATATATATACATTTCTTCGAACTTTGTAAAACGCATTTACCCTCGCAAAATTCTCTCCTTCGATCGATACACACTTTTCGTTGTTACACCCTCCAAAAAATGATTTATTAAAATTGATAAGGAAACAATACATTCCTGAATTCAATTCACAATCATTAAATCAGTATATATTTATCTCGCAAACCTTGAAATTCTTTATGATATGAGGATAAAACAATAAAATAGGAGCGTCTTCGATTGCAATCGATCGAATCATCGTTTGGCTATTTTTTTCAGCCTAATCGCGAACATATGTCATAGATAGTCGTGCGTCACATATCACATGAACGAAATTTTCTTAATTAACGTATCCAACGAACATTGCGAACGCGTAAATAACGTACGCATTAACAATGCAGCATCAGCACGTTAGTACCTCAAGAGAGCTCAAACACGAGAGCGACGTGAAGTTTCTATCCCTCTTCCTGAAATTCACAGCGTGCGTTTGAAGCGCGAGCGCTATTCGTCCTCTACGCAAATCCCACATTGATCGCCGCTGGAAGCGATTAGTCAAGTTTCTCAAGAGATGCTCGGAAATTCTCGGTGGAAACTGATATACGCCGTCTCGCCATGCGACGAAACTGCGAGACGCCGTAGCTTCACAATGAAGCTACTTGTCCAAAAGTTAAGTCCACGATCGAAACGGATTCGGATGATATCTCCGTCGTTACCGCGCACACACGTATTCGCATCTCGCGTGAGAATATCCGTCCTATTTGTGTAATTCGTGACAATCGCATGTGGCGTGCATGCGCGAAAGGAGCGGAGGGCCTAATGCCCAAAGTTTCCGTCCGTTTCGAGAGGACATTCCGGGCGCACGAGTCTCCATGGGGGAAAGAGAAAGTTAGCACCATTCGGATCGCAGGTCCAAAATGCACCGGGGTCATCACGGTCACCTTAAGAGCGATGATAGTGACATCAGAACGGTGAAGATAAAGATCGCCCTTGGGGCCGTGGTACCGCCGTGTTGCATGGCAGCTGGATTCTCCCCTGTAACGAAAGGCAGAAGTAAACGCTATTAATTTAACACGCCCGCTCTCCTTTCTTTCACTATTTTTATTTGCGATGCGAAATATCATATTTTAGGGAGAGATTGCAGGTTGAATTTTTTGAAAAATATTTGAAATGTTTACGAGAAATCATCGCCTGTCTCTGATATTCCGCTGATATTGCATCACGAACAAAACGTGGCAGATTAAAGTCCGGTATCATTTTTCCAACACGCGTATTCTAGCAAGTATTATATTTCATACGAATTGTGGTTTACGAGAGACTGAATACTGAGCGTTTGCAAAATTTGTGTTATTAAATCGCCATCCATCAAATAAAACAAAGTATTTGTTACATTCTATGACAAGGTAACGCCAGTTTCATCTTTTGCACAAAGAAAACAAATTGTATTCTCGGTTTAAAATTTAATAATAGAAGAGACTTTTAGAGTGATGAGAAAGAAAAGATTTTAAAAAAAGTATCTACATGAATTGTATGTGTGAAATCCTCGCTAATAACTGAGAGCAATATTTTTACTTCAAACTTTAAATTGGTCGATAAATATCTTGTTATTATAATGCTTGTTCGTTTCTTATTTTTAACTTATTTTTAAATTATATTTTTTAGTTGTTTTTTAGTTTCGCGTTTCGAAATTATTGCGATTTCGTTGTCTCCATTATCATTGCGATTTTATTGTCTGTGCTTTGCTATGAGCCTCTAATATTTATTCTAGTTATAAATATCTCCATTTGTTAGCAATGCAAAGAAAACATAAAGAGACTCGCATGATAAATCGTCTCGCGTCCGAAAATACGTCCGATGATTAACTTAAAAACAATTAGACTGAAAATAAGGCTACTTGTATTTTGTACATATAATGCATTGTAAGCAATCTATTATCTCGGTTATAACAAGCAAAACATATTCCAATGGCCAAATGAAATAACGTTTCAATCCTTTTATTTGTTTTGTCACGGGGTACCGTGATAAAAACCGAAAGATTGGTACACACATTGATTGTCCATGCCAGTATTTGGCTTTTGAATTGTCCGAAAATTCAAAATATAAACGCGAATTCGGTCATCTATAAAATCCGTGGTAAAATATCAAATGCGACGCAATCTCACGGCCGATCGTCGCATTCAAAAGTGACAAGAATTGCGGTTTGCACGAATTTCGTAAATGGCCGATCGAAACCGCTTGTCGCAATCGCGGAAAAAACATTCTCTTTTATCAGTTAAAATAAATAATTGTTTTCGAAAACAATTATTCTGCACTTGCACTTCACACTAGCAACAATTCAGTGATATGATTGTTAAAACGCTAATATTAATTAATCTATATTCCATCCAATTGATAACACGTTTTAGACTTTACGTTCTTCTACATATTGCTGTACATGTAGCAAATTTCTCTGCAATTCCAAATGTAATCCGACGACGTGGTTGTAACTATATTTAATTATAAATACAATTAGGATAATATAATATACATTTTAATACACTTGATTCTATAACGTGTAATATATTATATTGCATTATGTGGTTACAGTGGCCAAATGTATGTAGAGACGTACGCAAAGTGCATATAGATATATTTGACAACTAAATCACGTTACGTAATTTGATATTCGCATTATTCGAATAGCTATCGCGCACACTGTTTCTTTTTCTCTACCAACTCCATAATTAACTCGATAATTCATTTCTACTTTCTTGGCACAATTGAACATTTGGCACAAACGATTCTGAAGTTTTTCTGAAGTCGAAAACATGCTGTCTACGTAGCAGTTTTAGCGGCTAGTCATACGAACGACGATCTCTTCCCAAGATTCAATTAAATGCTGCCGGTAGAAGAAAAATTTACAACTCTGTTTACGCGCCTTCCCGATAAATCGGCTCTTAATCCCGGATTTTCATCTCGTTAATTGAATCGTCTGAATATCCACTGAACTGAGATATTTTGCTTCGTCTCACGTCTGTTGTTTTATTGAAAATGTTTTTGTTTATGCAAAGAAATGGAACTATATACACGGAAGAAAGAGTTTTACTGAAGTACATAAAAAAATTAGGCCAGATGCAAATCTGAAAATGATTATGCTGAACCATCAAAATAATTATATCATTCAAGCATGATGATAATGCTGCAAAAAGTTTTGACATTTCAGCGATCAGCTTGAACGTCCAATATAACTATTTAGACTCGGCCAACGTAATCATCTTCAGATCTGTATTTAGTTAAATTTTTAGCTACTTCAAAACTGTTCTTTCCGTCTTCTTAACCGTCACGTTAAAAGTTTATACAATTTGATTTCACAGTTTAAGAAAATATGCATACGTATGCATAACGAGATGTGTATTAATAAGATCAAAGTGAATTTTAGATCATGCAGAATATTTAGTAGTTTATATACTTAATCAACCAAAATCTATTCATTTGACACGGATTATGCAGAGTATTTCGCCATTTCGACCTCTGCTTAATTACGAATTAATCAGCCGATCACTCATATGTCGCACGCATACGTTCGCGATATCTCGTAATGTAACGTGCAAATTTAGCATAATTTCATTGACTTCACCAATCACGTTGCACCATCGTGCAAGTACTGTACTCAATATGATGTTCAGATCTTCACAAATTTACTACAGCTGATCGCTGGACTTTGTTTGACGTTCATATTATCTCCGATAATTTCGGTGTGAACATACCTATCAGAATTCGAAGCTGCCGTGAACTCAATTTCGAATTGCAGCAGCAACCGCTTGCTCGGGTGCAGTAAAATGAATTGGTGTCGTTTCGCTATCTTAACTCGGGCACGGGCGTAAATTTTAATTCGCACTACCGACTCGAGAATTGTGTAATATTCCACGTAACCGCGCGATTAATCACACACTCGGCGAGACCCGGGGATATCAGTTTCTTCTGTTTCCGCCAGTCTCCAGGAGGGCGGCCCGAGCTGGGACCTAAAGGATCACCACGGTAGAAAAAGGCGGATGCGAAATGAGCTGTCAAGAGCCCTCCGGAGATTCCTTCTGTGTATTATACATGGCCGCGCGCGAGCGCGAGCGCGAGTCTGTTAACTACGTCTTGCGAGAGCTTTGCAAACTCCTCACGCCCGGCCTTACGTCGACGACATAAGGACGCGGAGATGAGGAGAGAAAGAGAGAGAGGGAGGGGTCAGACTCGACAGAGTGCAATGATGCCGAAGAGGCGAGGGCAGACTTCCGTGTCATAGGAAGGATAGAGCCGGGTCGACGTGTAGTCCTCCTGGAGCCTGCGGCTACGATTATTAATGGGTAGGGCGTGACATCCCGCGAAATAACCTCTCTACCCCCGCTTCTACACACACACACACTCACATATACACACACACACACACACACACACATATACGCACGCTAGAACCAACGGACCAACTACCGCTTCAACTCCGAGACTCACTTGTCTCCTCGTAGGCATTAACTAGGCCAAGAACTACTCATTTTCGAGAGCGAACTGTCCGCCACTCATGCGCTCCTTCACGTTTTTTCATCGATCACTTTCATCCGGTCGATTCGCTGGCCGCTTCTACCGTTTCACATTTATTTCTATTTTTCTAGTATCACCCGACTTATTCCCCCTTTACTCGAATTCTTCTACCCTTAAATTTTTTATTCTACAAAGCGTGCTTATGTTACAGGATAAAGATGTCTTATCCGAAATAGGGTCTTATCGACGTTAATTTTCTAAGAGAAAAAAAGTGAAAAGATCACAAAGTAAAAGAGCGAGAAATAAAAGAAAGAGGTGTCGAGAAAGCCCTTCAGGCGAACACGATGAGATAGTACCGAGTAATGGTGCTTCATCTCCAGTCCGGCACTTAATTAATAATCATGAGCATATCCCGAGAATAATTAATTGTAAAGAGGTGTTCTACTATATCATTAAAGAGGTATATTAATTGGAAAGAAACAGAGAAATGCTGCTAGAAACTACGTCAACCATTTCCCTGGAAAGGGAACCAAAATCATGCCGTTCTCTTTTTCTTTTTCGTAGATTCCATGTCAGAGGCAGCGGCTTTCGTTATTTGGTATATAGGACTGTTATACTCAGCGCATTTCTCTCAGCGCCAACACAAGTGCGGTTTAAATTTGCATACTAAACTGAAGAACTTTAAAATTTATTTAAATATTAATATTACGACATTTAAGCTGTAATATTATTCTATCTGTTTTACGTGAATAAAATAAAGGCTGACTATTACTTCAAATATCTAACGCACAGAGATACGTGTGCGATATAATTTGCTGGAACGGTCGCCAAAGACAGCTGTAAGCTTTCAAAGCTATTATCGGAAGAGGGAACATTCGGAATCCGATGGCCATTTCATGCAAAGCACGGCGCGAAGAATCGATCTTCGATTGATCGAGGCATTAGGATGCGACTCGTGCCACGATCGTCAAAGATGACCACAATCCCCATCAAATTGCTCTCTCCGACGGACATCATTAGCGCCAATCACATGCATAAACGGATAGACGAGCTGAAGTCGGAAGTACGAAACATTTCGCAATGCATAGAGCCACGCGAAATTTCAGGACGTAGGTCGACTCTCGCCGCAGCAAACTACTTTCGAATGCGAGCCTCGAGCGTCCGACTACTTGTCAAGCAAATTCGCATTACTTCCAGTATTATGATCGCTCTTGTAGTTACTGGCATACAACACCCGCGGTAATAACTCTCCGACTTGCGCATTCCGCATATTCAGCGCGATGGTAACGGTGGCTCAACTCTAACTCTAACGGGACATACCTTGTGCGCAAGATAATAAGACGCTTGTTTTGCCGGTAATATGTTTTCGTAGGTGGAACATGGTTAAGAATTTCGTCGTAGCCGGTATCGATCGGACACGTTTGGCTGAAGAGTAAGTGCCAAAGGGCGCGTGCATACGAATTTAAATGAAGCACTCGACCCAAGTCGCCGCCCGCGTCCCGTAAGTCCTAACTTTCTGATCTGGCTTTCGCAGCAAAACGGAGTAATCGTCGGTCGAGTAACCAAAGATTATTAACGTCGTTTTCCAGAAAGGAACTAGGCTAGACAGATTATATGTCGCAAGCAAACATTTTCTTGAGTGCTTCCTCGTCAAACTTTACCGGAAGAAGATCGAACTCTCGTATTGGACCGACTTAAGGTAATCCGCCGTAAATAATGCACATCACCTATATAGATGCGGCGTCTCTGAGCCGCTCTGCCCCAAGCGCGAAAAGCCGCCGTGAAAACTCGTTGAGCTCCTTCGCCATAAGTTCGAAAGACGTTCCCCCAACCCACACTATCGACCGCTTTGCAACGGCATCGCCCATCCGCCACTATAAAGCCTGTGTTTAGCGGCATTTCCCACAAGAGCACGCGTCATCGACTCGACTTACGTGCTATTTCGTCGTGATACGAAAGTTTCGTGGTTTACGTCATCGTCAAGATAAAAGAGAAAAGCATTAGGAAGATAACAGCAAAAATGTCATCCGGCAATAGATCAAAAACGGGAGCGACACGCTGAAAATTGCTCGCCGAAAAACAGATCGAGCTAAACATATCCGAGGGATTTTCCTGGATTACAAATTGTGTCGATAAATTAGGACAATACATTCGATCATTTAATCGAATTCGATTAACTCAAACGAAATCGCACCGATGTTTATCCATGCCAATTCCACCGAAGAATGATCGTATTTGTCTATTTCCCATTAAAT
The DNA here is from genome assembly GCA_037157785.1 of Cephalotes varians. Taxonomy (NCBI): domain Eukaryota; kingdom Metazoa; phylum Arthropoda; class Insecta; order Hymenoptera; family Formicidae; genus Cephalotes; species Cephalotes varians. Next base: position 502,700 of record JANQDE010000017.1, on the reverse strand, counting down.
TGTAATTGTTTGTAATTTTGAATATGAATGAACTATCTATCAACACAAATTAATTCTACCGTTCCGTGCTTGGTTCTCGCGCGCGCGCAATAAAACTTTCCTTCCTTCACATTACTTTCATAACAAAATTAGAAACATAAGAATTACCACACTACAGAAATATACATTTTAACGCTAATTTGACTAGCGTGAGACTATGCCGTGAAGAAGATTACAAAAAGGAGAGTTTTGCGATGGTCCGGCTTGTTAAAGAAAGAAATGGGTCAACCTGAATATTCTCAACGAACTTTTCTATGAATACACCATGCGCCAGTATCAGACAGAACACGCAGTACGAGTTACTCACGAGGAACAAAAAAGGGTATAAATTAAATACTGATGACGGCAAAAGAATAAAAACAGCATTTTAATAATTAATAAAAATCCTAATGACGCTTCAATGTACAAAACTTCCGTTTTCCTCAGTCTTTCATCCTCAGCATCGAGAGAATCGAATTATTTTCTATTAATACAGTCACGAATGTCATTTGGCGCAAGAAACTCATTGGCAAAACGGAAACGGAGACCGAGTGAAGATCATGAAGAACTATCGAGCGACCCGTCAACGACAGCGTCTCCGTCTCGGTCGCGTCCGGCGCCGGTTATTTACTCTGATGAAATCACAGCTTTGTATTCCTACACGATCGATTGGCGCGAGAAGATGTGCGGAGAAGAAAGCGACAGAGCGATCGACCTCTTCGATCGAGCGTGAGACGGACGAGAGTGGCAAGCCGAGAAACGGGAGGCGCAGAAAAGAAAAGGGGAACCGGTAATAGGCATTGGCGCCGTTGAAAAGCCGTGGAAAATCAATTATCGACCGTGCAAAGGGGTGGAAAATTATATCGATAGGCGTCGCATGCTCCTATGAAGGTGACTCTGGCATCCTTCGCTGCTCTCCGACTCCGCCAAATGCCGTTATCGGTAGCGAGCAGAGACTGATCCTTTAACTGTGATTTCGAGCGCGGCTGATTGCTTGGGTGGATGAATTCTCTCTGATACACAATTATATAAGAGAACGACGAATTATCGCCCGAGGCGTTCGAGCTGGGCGTGAAGAATGGCTTTCTCGCACCAGAGGAACGTCGGACTTTCCCGCTAATTTTAACTTCTCCCGTCAAATTTCGTGTAAAATTTAACAACGTTTTCCGCGTTTGCATCCGGAAAGTATACTTTTCGTGCAAAAAGTTAACAAGAAACTTTACTTATGTATTAACAAAGTTTTTTTACTTATGTATCCACATATCGATCGATTTTCACTCATTAACATCTTTGATATTTTTTATATTGATATTGTCACATCTCTCTCGTGTATTAAAGGTATATGGAAATGCGATGAAATATGAAAATATTCATAGCGGAAGCGTACCGTTTAGCACGTGGACGGACACCATAGTGGCTGCTGCTACGTTCGCCAGGGCGCAGCTATAGTTCCCGCTGTCCTTTTTATTCGCATTTGCAATGTAGAGCCTAGACACCGCACCGGCCGCACCCATGTCCGTCTTGACGCTGGAACAGAAAGCAGAATGCTCTGATAAATCTTGACAATGGTGTCACTATTGTACGCCAAAACAGTTATTTTTTTAGAATTTTTTCAAAAAGGCTTTTCGAGAAAAAAATATAATAAGTAAGAATTTATGCAAAAAGATATGCGATACAGTTCAGGACAAAATGTATAGCAGGACGAAAGAAAAGAGGCACAGATGAATGCAATCTTTTTCTTTAGACTTTATTTAATTGATCAACGAATGCTTACTTCGTGTATTAAATATATCCACATATAATTTCACAGCGTTGAAAAGTAATGCTGCAACTGATGACGGACGACAATAATTTACGGCGATAGCAGGTGGCAGTAAGAGCGCTCTTGAAGAGCTTTTAAAGAAAGGAATATGAAACCGAGGGCAGAGTTTATATCAGAAATTTATCATCTCTCCGTGCAGACGAAAGACCTTTTTTTTTTTATACCACGCCGCAGCACTGGGTAGTAAACAGATTCGCTCCGCAGTTCACAACCACAATGCAGACAAACAAAAATAACCACTCTCTCCATGTAACCCCTAAAAAATTATATGACGCAAATCTCTCCCCGTAGAAAAAGCTTATTTGAAACGTATATAAAAACGTATCCCGTAAAGTTATATGTTATATCGTGCCCTATGAAACATAATTTACACCTCAGATTTATTTACAACTTTTTATATTATACTCATGTAGAACAAATAGAAATAATTAAAGAGAGATCAGGGGTTGTGTAGATGGCACAAGCGCACAGTATGTAAACGTAAATATAGTTTAAGACATAAATATTTTATCGGTTAATATTTAAATAAATATGCTTATTTGATACATAAATATCTGGATTTGTTATTTTATAAACAAACAATTGATTTTTCCTGTCTTTACTCAAAATAGCTTACAGTGGATTTAACGAGTTTTACAACTACAAGTCTCGACTATAATCATTTCTAAGAAACTTTCTAAGAATCAGAAACTCGTTAAGACTCTGCGGGGAAATATTCAAGAGGCAAAAGTTATAGGTAACGAATCAGTCGAAACCTCCGTACTTCGAAATAGGCTTTATTATTACTTTGATGCATAGGAAGACAAACTTCGTAGTGAATGCCATGGTGGTCTGTATTTTCACGGTGATGCTGTCATGTTCAAACCTATTTATACATAAAAAGTAAGACAAAAGTTAACTTATAACACAGGACCATTTACGTCTCTAGCGAATTAAGCTGATGAAATAGGGCATTCGAGGGAAGAATGAGGGAAAGGCGGAGAAAGGCAAAGAGGATGTTCCGCGAAGATGGAAGAAAGGCGTAAATCAAGTAGTTCGCCCTCCAGCAGCTGGCCTTGACAGATCGGCTATTCCTCCCGAGCTTTCTTACCACCGATCCCGAGAGCAAAAGAAAGAGAACAGGGAACGGCGTATGTTGCATACGCCCGCGCGGTAATGCCGTTCGTATTAATTTCACACGGCATTATCTTGTTCGAATTACATCTGAGGCATTGCTTGCATATAACATATCGCGCGGAATTTAATGAAATTCACTTGTTGCGAGACTGCATGAGAGTTTGAAGAATTTCTTATTCCCGACCCAAGGTGCGCTATGTCGGAGAAAAATTGGATCGTCGGGAGGTACTAAAGACGAGGAAAACTGCAGCCGCGATATAGAGAAACGAGCTGTCTCTACTTTGAATTTTTGAATGTTTAACGATGCGTGATGGTTGCTTTAGACATCCTACGTATATGTCTTACATATCCATTCCGTAGAAAGACCTTGTGGTCTTTGGAAAGGAAATGGACGAAAATAAGATGTATAAGTAAGAACTATGTGGATATCGCGCTGTATATGATACAGAAAGAGTGGTTTCAGAAAGCTGGATATTAAAAGAGCGCAACATGCTAAGAAAACAAACATGCCGATGATGTTGGAAAAGGCGGAAGAGAAGAATGCGGTACAAACAAAGGAGACGTTTGGTTGCTTTAAGAATTCATTCGAATGGTCCGGCCATCGCAAGATGTATCTCTTATTCCTTCCTGCCTCACCAACAGCACACATCGTGCTTTATCCCGCAAAAGCTGTTGCGGCGATTTCCTTTGAGAACAGCATGTTGAACACTTTCCCAAGAATGCATTACCGTTAAGAAATGTTAAAAGCACTTGTTGCCACATCATTATCGTTACCGTTGATACCGCGCCGCGTTTCCAGTTTCTTCAGTGCCATTATCGCGTGTAAGCATGTGTGCTCAAAGTCCGCTAAAACTCTAATAATATGTAGAGTAAAGGCAGCGAATATGGAATATCAATTTTTAAATTAATATTACTCTGATATAAATACATATTTAGACTTCTAATAAACGCAGAACGCTTGAGCAACATGTTAGTTATAACAATAAATAAAAGTCTCCGAAATTTAAGTCCGATTTCAGTATTTATAAAAAAATAAAGTGAGAAAATGAGCGGAGTAAAAAAAAAGATATAATATATAATGGAAAGGATATAATAACGGTCAAATTTGAGGAACAGTAATAAGTAACACAAAAAATGAAGTAAATTTTATATGTGTATATATATATATATATATTGTACAGTAGATATGATTTTTAATTGTGTTTCAATCAGTTTATATATATATATATATATATATATATATATATATATATATATATATATATATATAAACTGATTGAAACACAATTAAAAATCATATGTACTGTACAATATAGTACATACATAATAAAATTACATCATGAATAGAGACAATAAAATTTGTTAAATTATGTAAAATAGACATTAACATCAAAAATAATCTTTATTACTTATAAAAAGAACAAAAATGTTATATTCTCTACTCTTTATTCTATAATAATTTAATTATTCCATATTATCACATTTTTAATAATGACACAACACATTTCCCGTTTCAATAAAGAGTTACAAATCGTAATTAAACAGCATAATATATTATTTATGCTAACATTATTAAAAGCGTCTATGCAATATAAACGTTAAATAACTTACATTCAACTTGTAAAAACACTTTTTAAGTGCTATCAGATTTCTAGATAAAACAAAAATAAATAAATACTTTTATTGAGCTTACAGAAAAATTTGTCGCATCGAGTTTATTGTTTGATATGGCATGTTTGACAACAATTGCAACAACTTTCAGTGATCGCCACTAGAATGCAATGTTTTATTTAAAAATAAGCCTCTATTTCAAATTAGTAACCTATTTCATATTCGCTGCCTTTACCCTACTTCATAATATTTAGAGCTTTTGAAAGTCAACAACTTTTAATTATGCACTGACGATTCCGATCTTTTTTAATTAGAAAATGTATTGCTGAAAGAAGGAAAAGGAGAAAGAGAAAAATACATTTTACGAAAACACGGAGAAAAGAATGCACGCCCGACAGTTAGCGAGTGGAATGTCCAGGGCGATTCGTGTACTGCATGCGCAAGCGGTCGCTTTACCCATCAGAAGGCCAATGCAGCAACTCGCGAAACATTGATCCAGCCATTCTACCACGACCGAAATTTTCCAACGATTGGCATCCGGGGACAGATCACATGCCATTTGCCGTTGCGCGACCACCCTCGCGCACGGGGATAGACAATCCGTCACGCCGCTTGCGTATCGCACGGCCATTGTATGCGGTCGTAGAGGATCGTAAACACTTGTTTTATTATATTTCATTTAACCGGAAATGTGTTTTCGAATTTGTCCCCGATATCTGTTGACACGTCGCCGCTCACTTCAGCGTCGAACGTCAATGAATCGCTGCTCACGGCAGAATTCGGGACGGAAGAGTCCCATATCAGTTTAAATCAGTGATGTGGGAGACTAAATATGTACCGCGTGAAAAAATCGACGGCATGTTCCCGTGAATTTTTCGAATTTTTACACGTTCTACGTTCACACTTTACTTGTTATGCGAAAAAATAGAATCGGATGGTATTCCTCTGTACCTAACCCGTCCGCATAGCTCCTCTATACTCGAAAGAATTTAATTTCGTGCATTGTTCTTAGCTCGCCCGTGTTGCGCGGAATATCTGGGGATAGGAAATATCCGTGAACAGGAAATCCCTTTGAAGATATGTGCTTCAGATATTCAATATCACTGACGCTTAATAAAGGAACTGCTGATAGAATCGCTTTTTCTTCAACTATCATTCAACATGTCTTAAATCTTTTTTCAAGACTAAGTAAAAAAATTATTAAATTACCCGTACATTTTACTATTACATTTTACTATTTTATTCGAATTTCAAGAAGCGATATGTGATTTTATCATTAAATCGTGTATTTTTTTGCGACAGACAAATCAACAAGCAAATTATTCAAGTATGACGTAATCCAGTTTCAAACCAATGTAATATCTTGCATTACATTTTTAGCGCACACAGGACGAACCATCAGCTTATCGCCTAACGAACTATTCCGGTAGAGAACCATTTCGGTTTATACTGTCTTTCTTTCCCTTCGTCGGACACGGGGTTTTTTCACCATACCATGGAATTTAATTCGACCATAGAGCGCAAAATTTATCCTGAAATTCTTCTATACGCAACTCGCAACTCCACCTCCTTTACGTTCGACCTAGAAATTTTTTTACGCTTACAGATCCGCAGTGAATTTCACGGCGGCAGTCGAGTAGGTAGAGAAATTTAAGAGTTCCCAGTATATTTTGTTTCTCTCGCTGATTATTCTCTTCGCTTCCCTTGTCTTCTTTTTACAACGCGCGCGGCGTGAGCGATACGCGTGCGATGCTCGTACCGGTACGTGCATCTTTTAACGTCAGAACCAGTGGTAACGGCGTGACTTTACGAAGATCGTAAAAGGGTTGTGGCATGAAATTTACTCACTAGGAATACGCAACGAGCTAGAAAAAAAAATCAGCTTGGAGCATACACTTTTGCGAATTATTGCGCAAGAGTAGAAGCTGTCGATTCAATAATTATTCAACGAATAATTTTTATTTCTCGATTATCTCATCAAAAGAATTCCATAGAAGATTTCTTACATTCGACAAGAGATTTTTTATTGCCTGGAAATTATAGATCATATTTATTCAACCGGAGTAGAAGGTTAAAAGGAGCAGCGTCGCTTGATCTTTGCACGCGGAAAGCATCCTCAAACTGAATTCATTATATGGACGAAGCATTTCCTACCATTCTTCTTCTGTTCTTTATTTCAGATAATAAGTACTCTTTTCTTCAATATCTTTTAGCGTAGAAAAGAGCTCACTCCTAGAGCCAACAGATCCGAGCGATTTCATCAAAGTTCTAGCTCAAAAGATTTTCATCTTTGCACTTGTTCCATCCGGGATACACTGCTACATACATTTATAAATTTTCAGCGCAACTCCGAGATTAACTTGTTGTAATACAGCATCGCTAATATTTCCGAGTAGTCTTGGACCGCGCGTTCCAAATCACATTTTTCCCATTTTTATAATATAGTGTTCAAAATCAATCATATTATCAAAAAATTTATCATATTCCATCTCCAAAATCATCTTTTAATATTAATATTAATTAATATTTTTGCATTATTACGTCAAAAAATTAATTGATTGAAATTAAATGTTTCAAGTACCAATTTTTCTTCATGACTTTTGCGAGAGCAATCGTTTATAACAAACACATCCTTTTCGCACTTTTCCTCATAAAAATACGTCGCTTGTGGACTTCTTAATGGTTGGAAATACAAGCGCGCGGTCTGTATATCTCAAGCAAAGAATCTCGTCGCAGCCCCTCGTTTCCTGACTTAAAGGGAGTTGCGAAGTTTCTTTGTTATTCCCTTCCTGCCGACCTCCGTCGGGATTTTGCCTGCGAATCGGCCGGACAGACACTGCAAACTTTTACTGGAACTTTTCATAAGGCTGGCCGAATGCAAAGCACTGTTTAGTACGAACAATTTTCACGATGCCCGCAACAATCATGCATGAGGATGGGTTAAGGCTTAACAGCTTTACCAAATTTATTTGAACAAAACTTGAGTGCTCTTACGGAATTTATTTTTTATTTAATATGAATATATTTCAACCGTTCATATCTAAATAAAGAAAACTTCTTAATTACTTTAATTAAATAATCCTCTTCACTCATATCTTTGAGACTTTTTCATCGAATTATACGAAAAATAAAACTCCAAAGAGTTTTAAAAAAATTAGAATCGGCATTTTAATTGTCATAATATTGTCATAACAATAATAACAATAAGTTTGCATGTCGATCCTCGCACGTGTAGAAATTCTAATTGTTCAGATAAAAAAGCCCTGCTAATTCTTGAATAAAACCGAAGGACATGTAAAACGATAGTTAAATGATGACAAGAATTTTCTTCATTATTTTCAAGATTTCGCACTTAACCGTAAGTTTCGTAAATTTAGACGCACCCACAATCTTTGCCTTCTCGCACGAGGTAAAGGAAAAGCCTTAATAAAAATCCCCGTCACTCTTCCTTCGAGTTTAGCGGGTTTGTCGAGCAGGTTTTACGCGGCGTAAACCTAAATACGTGCGCGGAGCGGGGTAAGACTGTAGGTGCGAAGAATATCGCACAAATACGCGGTCACAGAAACTGCTCTCCTAAAAACGAAACTCTTCCGTTGTCTCCGCAGGAATTCTTCAGGATTATCCCGGATTTGCCGTGCGGCGCAAGGAGATGCAATACCTTATCGTTCCCGTAACTTCTTTTTCCGATCGTGGCACGTAAAAAAAGTCTGCGAAGGCTGCGGCGAACGTATGTACTATTGGAGGAACCAAACTTTCTGACATAACGCCGTAAAGATTCGGGTCACGAGTCGCGATTTTCAAATTTCTTATCGGAAAAAAATCTCGAAAATAAGAAGAAAACAAGTAAAAAAATTCTCGCTTTTTATAAAATATAATATAATATAATAAATATATACTGTATAAATATAAAAATTAATGTATAAATCAATCTGTTGTATTTGTGTTATGCAACATTTAAATTTCTTTATATATGAAGAGAGTAAGAACAAATCGTGATATATTTTCTCGTCGGGAAGATCGCAACTCATATTGCTCGAACAAAAATTTTTTCACTGCTAAATAATAAGTCGAATAAGAGTTGTTGCATAATTGCATCTGCGAATGCTGTGTAATTAAAAAAAAAGACGAGGCGCTGCAATGGAAATGCGCTGCAAACGAAGAGGGAAGTATGTTAAATTTAAGCTTGCGAAGAATGTGCATTAAACCGTATGCGATTATATTATAGGAGTCTCTACACACATGTAAAAGTAATTGTGCGCCAACGACCATCGTGAATAATTAATGAAAAATGAAAATTAATCGATTGTCGGCCGTGATGAAAATATAAATACCATAAGAATTAGCGTAAAATTTTATAACGCTCTTCGATATATCTAGCTATCTTCGATATAAAAGAGAATCAATTTATGATTAGGTTAATATACATGCCACACTTATTAAAAATTTAATTTATCAAGTATTATTTGTTATGTTTCAGATAAATAAACTAGACAAATAAAAAGTTTACTAAAAACCCTTGCATTTTTGCCGTATATAGAGTGGGATATCCCACAAGAGTGGGATATATGATCATTCATGGATATACTGGTTATAAAAAATTTACAAATAATATTTATAAAAAAGGTGAAGTGACACATGAACTTATAAAATACGTTTACAAAATTTTATTAAGGCATGAGAATACGAAGTAATAATAATGCATTTACTTATTAATTAATACAATATTTATTCATTAACGCAGAATAAAATTTCGAATTAAAATAAACATTTCTTATTATACTTTCCTGCTCACAGAGCGTCTGCGAATAAATTCCGCGCGCTAAAAATATGTATCCTAAACAAGTGAGATATACGGCAAGACATCAAGCTAAACAAAAAATACAAGAATTAAGCATTTGTATTTTGCTGCACTATCCCACTACTTATGTATATCGCAAAATAACAATTTTTATATTCTTTACAATAATCATTTTACGTAAATTGTAAGACATGGTTGCGCTACTTATTACATTGACAAATTAATTCAATTCACAGTTAATTTGTTAATATTAATATTAAAAAAACTGAACTTTCAATACATTATTAATATAACGTAAAGGTATATAACAGAGTTGTTGCATGCAAATTATTCTTATTCCTTTTATTTTTTTCTGACTTCTGTGATGTAAATTATCCTACATATGGCGCGATAGCATATTTCCCTATCTATAAAATGGAAATGGATAAATCGAAATAGAGACGGGTAAATCGAGATCTGAGTTTACCCCCGTTGGCGCAAATTTCGGTAGTTTTATTTTTGACATGTGTGCTTTCCCTGTAGAATATTGCGCAACGACATTGCGAAGTTCGGCATGCGAGAAAGAGCCTCAGATGTTACAATCCTCGATGAGATTTTAAACAGCCCACAGCAAAATGAAATAGAATACAATATCGTAAAAGAAATTTATATTTCTTATTACACAGAATTCAATTCTGTCCCCTTTCGACGTACTAAGAACTTGAGTTACAGAGAGAACTGTCCTTTGTTACGGTTGATCCCAGGTCCCTCCGTTGTTGAAGTAGCAGTTCCGGGCAATGACAACCCGATACAAGAAATACGGCTTCCGAGAGGAAATAATCGCGGAACGCGTGGACAAACAGATCCGACGGAGTCAAGCCTTTCATCGGGCGTAACGTGGAATCGAAAAGACCAAAGAGACAGACGGAAAGGGGATCAAGTCCAGTCTCGTATGTTGCGAAGGGTGGGCGATTCAGACGGAATGGTGTGGGTCAGGTGCGAGCCAATATGTGGCATCTGGCGTTACATGCTTCAAGCTTCGCATAACAAGCTCGGGGCTTGCTGCGCACTGATGGGAAAAGTTGCAGGCTGCAAGCTCAGATATGTCGTCCTGGGTTGCGCGCATATCCTTCCTTCCTTCCTTCCTTCCTTCCTCCCTATCTTCTAACCGAGTCTACCTACCTATCTATCTATTCACCTCCTCCTATCCACCCTTCCTCTATCTTTCTTTCGGCATTCGCCGACTACATAATGCCGACTTACAACATATTCTGCGACAACGTCGAAACGTACGCTTTCGTTTTCTTCGATCTTCCTCCTTCGTGCTCATCTTGCTATTTTTGCATAGATTCTTGGGGCAAAGAAGAAATACAAAATTTCCAAATAATTAGCGATGGAATGAAGTACTTTCAAGTAGATTCGCCGTACTGGCGTAGTTTCGAATTCTCTGTGATTACTTTGAAAAAAGCAGTTTCAAGTAGATTCAAATTTGGATGGAAATAGTTCGAATTTTCTATGAAACCTCGAGAAACAAAAGTGTTATCAAATAGACTCAACATGAATCAAATATGTTTGAATCTTTTATGAGTACTTCATTAAAAGTTTTACTTCTTTCGAATCCAAATGTTTGTATAAAGCGACAATTATTTTAATATGTTATTTCATTATAATTTAAAACTTTCATACAACTAGAGAGAAGTATAACATAAAGTATTTAAAATAAAAAATTATTTTTTACATTATATTCTTTATGTTAACAATTATATGCAAAGTTTGAGTACTACTTCTAAAAAATTTAATTCTTTACGAAAAAATATTTATAACTACATTTCCAATCTTGCAGATATTTATTCGAAACTAATCGAATTCGATTACTTTGAAAATACAAAAATGTATAAAATATTATTTTTATGAATATTACTCGAATCCTAGAAAATGAAGCTTGATTATTTTTAAATACATATTGAATTTGATCTTGATTCTTACTGATATTTAGTAATTATATATAATAGCTTCAATAAGAAGCTACAATTTGTATAACACGCAGCGGTTAAATATTCTAGACAATTATTTTCTTTAAATGGATTCTTATAAATTGAAATTTTATAAATTATTATGTAACCGATAGGCTTAATAAATCGCATTTAATTATATAACAAATTGTCTAAGATATATAAAAAGTTAATACATTAATAAATTATATGTGTGTAATAAATTATATGCACACTGCTTTCACAAATTTATCGGACTATCGCGCACATTACAAATATAGCCTTTAACTTATCGATCTTTAACGTCCTTAAATCCCTTGAGAAAAAAACCTCTTTTGCGATCTCCATATTTTCAGTTCGAACGAAAGAATTTAACAAAATGATTATATCGGGGGAAAGATACAGAAATACGAAATAATGAATGCATAAAAGTAATAGATTGTGACAAGTGACCTAAAATAAAATTCCTATATTTCGTTACGACATGAATATTCCGGTCGGAATGGAACTCAACGTCAACCAGATCATGTATTCGTCCCCAAATGAAACACGATGCGAATAACCCACCATTATCTCATATCATTGGAACTTTTACCGCGTGGTCCTGCGATTTAATGTGCGAAACTTTGGAATGAGAACAAATGTACCAAATATATGATTGCGACGTTTCGCGAATTACTCCCGCAGGACGTGACTTAAAAAAGCAGTATCTGTTACGAAAAATTCATTTCACGTAATACAAAAAATTTATAACTAAAAAAATAGTACATTATAGTTACAAAGTTAGATTGCATTTAGACTTACTCAGCTCATATTTGCTAATTATAAGTTGAAGTACATAAATAAAACAAAAAACGGTGATAAATTTGCAGAGAAAATAATCACTTTTTTTTTGCTTCACACATCCCGATACTCATTTCTTTGAAGATTATCATGGCACATAATAACATTAAAAAATAATAATTCTCTCTAACAAGTATTCTAACAAATAATTCTCTTTAACAAGCATTCTTATTTGACGCGAAGGGATTGGCAATCAGCATAAGTGACACGACAATGTAAAACCAAAAAGCGCGAAGCTACCTTTAATATACGCCCCGTTATCCACTCATTTTTATCGCTACGCTTTTCCTTCCATCCCTTTGCAACTTCCGTAATCAGGAAGCAATTCAGTGCATTTCTGTATGCCAATCTCCTTGTCTGCTATTCCTGTTTGCGCAATGCCAAAATGTAAGCACTAAAACTTTCTCATTCCGGCGACCTCTTCATAAAGTCTTAACTACGGAAGTAATCTCGTACCTGATTCCAGCATTTATATTTTACAACTGCATTCGACATTTCAATCTAAAATTACTTTTCAAATTAAACTGCCATGAAAAGAGTCAATACTCTTGATAACATTTCTATCCTTAAATAGATTTATTACATTTTAATGATTAATCCAAATTGCGGATATTCCTTTTGATAAGAACGCAATTTTACACAGTGAGATAACACGTGACAAATAATCGCTTAATCTGTTCTAGTAAAAACAAATTGGCTAAAAGCTAAAGCAGAAATAATATTTTGATAAATTATGCGAAAATTAGTCGTAAAAATGTGTTTACGATAATTACGACTCTGGAAAACGCACCCATAATACGCGTCATTATAAAATGTTTCACAAAATAAATGCAACATTATAACAGAATAAATGTGAACAATCGATTACATTATACACATACACAAATCCGGAAAGTTAATGAGCAGGTGCGACGACCATTTATATTCGTTGATGCTTAATATTTACGCTCATAGAAAGCATTTCTCCGACAAAGGAATGCCTGCGGCTGATTGAAATATTGTCCAGTGTAAACGCGAGCAGCGTGCATTTTTCAATCAACTTTGACGCGCAATAGCACGGTCACTTCTCCGTATTGATTATCTTCTAATACCGTTTTCATCTGCGAATCACGAGGAAATGATGTCATAAATTTCAGTATAATTTTTTTATCGTTTCTTTTTCGAAAAATTGCTATTTCGGTCATCGCGCAACCGCGCTTGGATAACGAGCGCGCGGAATATTATGCATCCACAGAATTTGAATTAACTTAACGCTTAACGTACCACGTTGCAACGTGGCGTACTAATAACGCAGGGGAGAGATCGTGTCACGCGACGACACGGCAGTCGCCGGCAGGAAGCTCGAATTAAGGGGAACTGTTCGAAGTCGCGGCATCTGCTGTAGCCGTTATCTCGGGCATGCCAATTTGACAGGCGCCACAATGCGACGCTCCAGAAATGTCAGGGGGGAGGAGAAAAAGGCTACGGTCGATTTTTCAGTCTGACAGTTTTCGGAGGGGGCGACGTCGTTCCCGGTTGTCCGCTGCGGCGAATCGCAATAAAGATCGGGGAGAACGCAAGAAGCGTTGCGCCGGGCCGCTTCCTTTCCCGTTTCTTTTTGAACGTCTTGAGGTAAACAGCATCAGGCATGATTAAGTAATCCGCTCTCGTCTCTCCCTGCCGTCCCGTCGGAGGGACCTTCTTGCGCAAAATTGCGCCGGCCAGTCATAATACGAGCGAGATGAGATATCGTATCCAACTAAACTGAGGATATCCCTCCGTGCTGAGAAAGTTATTACCGAGAAAGGATTTTCAACAGTCTTTCAGTAGAGATCACACGGCAAATCAAGTTCGAGTGAATATTTCATGACCGTACGTCCCGATAGATAATTCATTATTCCACTTTATGTCGACCTAAACCTTTCCTCACCGAGTGACATTACACGGAAAGAACGTTTTGCTGAAAGATCTCAAATTTTCAGCTGGATGCAGATCAGAAAAATAATTTTGTTGAACTATCAAAATAATTATGTAGAACGCTCAAACCAGTTGCTAGAAAATTTTTTGCAGCATTGCTTGTTCTTAAGGTTTCAAAATTATTTTGATGATCCAATACAATTATTTTCCAATCTGTATCCAGCAAAATTGTTAGATCCCTCAGCAAAATCGTTCTTTCCGTGTACATTTATTGCATCATGAAATCTGTTGCTACCTCTTTCATGTAGCCTTCATAAAATAGGCCTCGATGTTTAACAAAAATATAACTTATAAGATTTAATAGGGTTATACGTAGCGCAATAAACCATAATAGACCATAGGAAAAAGCACCGAGTCACGATTCGTTCGTGTCGTAATTCCCGCAACACGCGACAACAATTGCAAAGCAAAAAGAACTTGCGAGACATCCGTCACCCTGTCAGTAGCACTATACCCGCAGCACGCAACAACTCACTCGTTTACTTCCTTATTAAAGGGCAAAAAATTTATCGGGCTATTACTTAGCTGAAGATCATACATCTTTTTCAATGTCATACAGCGTATTCTTCAAACGTATCATTAAAACGTCATTGAGAACTGAAAATTCGTGTTCGTCGTAATGGCACTACGCGAATAATTGCAAGCGAATGATGATCGCGATTACTCGAGAAAAGTTTTGCCGAGCGTTTCGATGTTTCGCGAGAAGAAGTCTCCATTACGCGCTAAATCTCTGGTATGCTTCAGCACGCCCGAGATGTATCACTCGTCTTTAGTTTAAGGGCCCTGTTGTCGCCTAGTCGGGCCATTACGACGTAGACACGTCGCGATTTCCTTGCATTATTAGCGACCCAACACTCGGCGCGATTCACGCTCGAATGAATAATCTCGGAGCATCGTCCTCCATTTCGAAATAACGCGTCCTTTATAGCGTTCTCACACTCTGATGTGAATAAACGTCTCGAAATAACTGTAATGAACCCCGTCGCCATTTCCACTCGCTTTCGCCTTTGTATTTTTCTGTCGCGACCTCTTATTGCCCGTCTCGCTTTTTCGTATCTTCCGATTACGCTTCATTGGCGCGTGTTCCTCGCGCGGTTTCTTAATTTCCTGTCTCTTGAGTTTTATGAATCGGTACTTAGCGCCATTGTTCCTTTGACATCAAAGACATCGTTTCGCCGGTAGCCGCGAAATTCTTGCCTCAAGATTCTTCCCGTCGCGTTTATTTGCGTGTAATCCTTTTTCCAGTTAAAATAATTTTCATCTCCGCTTCTGCCACTCCTATATTTTTCTTCCTGCTTTCTTACGAAACGGAAGTTTCATTTGCAAGCATTACATCCATTTACACGTCACAAACGATAGCTTCTTGTTGAAACGATATGCACTACCGGTTCTTTGTGAAACGTTACACTACCACATCGTACAAACCCCGGAATGTTCACAGCGGTAAATTAGCACCCGCATCAAGGGAGGTCAGCTTGTAAAGAAGAGGCTCACATTGTTCCTCCGCGTTGCACCTTGTGCAAATAGTTCGGTAAACCGCCATCCATTAAACGTTGTTTTCAAGCCTTCTATAGAGAGCAATTCTCCTATACCATCGCTAATCATCGCGGATCATTTGTGTCGAGAAAATTTTGATGAGATTTAGAGCCGCGCAAAACCGTTGCGCCGTATAATAAAACTATATTTTCGATACTGAAACACGGAAAGAACGATTTTGCCGAGGGATATAATATTTTGCTGGATACAGACCTGAAAATAATTTTGTTGGAACTTTAAAAATAATGATTTTGAAATAATTATTTTGATAGTTCAACAAGATTACTTTTCTGATCTATATCCAGTTAAAATTTTAGATCTTTCAGCAAAACCGTTCCTTCCGTGAAAAGATAGCCATTTTTCAACAGTTTAGTTTACATGCAATTATTTCGTTTACATTCCGTAAAAGAATTTCTTTGTTATTAATAACCGCAAATAACTATCAGGCAATGATTATTTGGTTATCAATAACCAGAAATTTTACGGAAATACAAATCGCGAATGATTCCAGCATTCACGCGACGTCGCGTATCATTTTTATGTTACGACAGACGGAAACTAGCAGATTTGTTTGCCGCGAATCCACAATGACCACGGAGGGAAAATGGCAGCTTATGGGCGGAAGCGGCATCGAATTCCAAATGTTGTATATTCCAAATATATAGGATATATGTGTGCAGCACGGCTTGGCGAGGATGATATTAGAAGCCTTTTGTATGCAACTCGATACGTATGCTTTCTGCATGTACCGTAGATATCGAAGTTTTCTCTCATGTTCCCGTCTTTTCGCATCGATGTGCACAAAAGCATTCAAGAGTAAGAGAAAGAGAGAGAAAGAAAGAGAAAGAGAGAGAGAGACAGAAAGCCGCGACTGTAAATCGTTGCAAACGTTCCGACTTCGCGCGTTTATGACGAGCACATCGCACCGTGGCAGAAATTTTTCTGACCACATGTGCGACGAATTATCCACGCTCTTTTTTCGCCCTTCCCCCCCGAAACGCGCCACCGTTTCAGCGCTTCCGTGTCGGGGCCGATAAAAGGGGTGACGACAGCTTGGATGACGAGCAAAATTGAAATATCGCGAACCGCGCCCGGGTACGCGCAAGAATAATAATTAATGCCACGACTTTTATCGCCGCAACGGAGAGAATAATTGAATCGTTAAGTGCGGCAGCCACCGGACCGTCCGCTTTTCAATTGTAATGAGAAGAAAGCGATTTCTCATTCTCAGAGGCACGCATTATGTCGCGCCAAGAAATCGCCCGATGTAGGGGAGACCGGGGCTCGTTGGCACAATTTTGACTTTTTAGACAACTCATTATTATGATTAAATTGTGTTGATATGAGAAAATATAAAGAGAAGCTTTTTCTACATTTTTCCATGCTAGGAACGATTCTGTATATTATATAGTTTCTCTGTAATAAATAAAATACGTATATGCTGCATTGTAGCCAGCTTGTCTCAACAAAGTGGAATAAATTAATATATATCATGGTGTAAGTTGTTCATACGCTAAAATCCCTCTATATTAAATTAATAAAAACGCAATAGAAATAAAAAACAGATCGTAGATAGATATGAATGTGTTGATAAAGATTGTATCTTTTAATGTTATTTTGTAATGATCGAATAGCAAAATGCTGTTACAGAAAAACAAATGTAAACTATTTTAAATGTAGCTTGCTTCAACATAAAAATATTAAATATAAGGCATTTGACCAGAGTTAAGTTAAAATTGAATGTTCGCACACGTGTAACAGTCAAGTTAAATTTGCCGAGTCAATCATATCTCATCCTTACATATGTTTGATTTCAATCATTTTATTATAATAAATTACTATTATTACTCAAAATAATATGCCATATGGTAACATAAATTTTTCTCTGAACTAATAATACGTCACATAGATTTATTCTCTCAAATTAAAGAGCATTAATATAAAATTTGAAACGCTCGAAAACTTTTTTTCATTGTAATACTTGTTTGATTTAAATAAAATTTAGAAAAAAGTCTATGTTATAAAACAGACTTTGCGGTAATTTTTTTAATTGTTTTATTCGCCATATGTCAATTTGCTTTTTGTGCCAATGGATCCGGTCTCCCCTACATAAAAATTAAACATTTTGCTATAAGCACAAGCATATGTTTATATAATATATAATTACAATTATATAACTATAATTATATAGACATTTTATAAGCGATCAAACGAAGAATTCTTCTGCAAAGAAAGTAGATCTTTCAATTTCCCGTGGCGATCGCTCGAGACTAACTATTTTCTTTTTATTTCTTATTTCGATCTTCAATTGAATTCGCACCCTTTGATACGACATCCGGTGCTATCGAAATGCCAGAGTCTAGGGAGAATATCTAAGAAAAAAGAATATATATCCTGACTTCTTTCCCGAAGCAATAAACTCGGCTCGTCTCGCGCGATGTCCATCCTTTGCCTTTGATCCCAACTTTTATTTTGCGCGACAGTTTCGTCGTTCGAATCGTTGGGTCAACTACGACGCCTAAAATCGCAACAGGGTTGGAGAAATCTCTCGGAGAAATTGTATCGTTATTCACAGTTGAGAGTCGAGGAAACAGTTGAAGCTCGCCAAGAGATCCGGTTTCCTCCGGAGCGCAAAAATGAAATGAACTCTGATGTCACTCCATTAAAGCTGCATAAAAAGAAGCGGGAGATGCAGTTTTGCTATCGAAGTCCCAAGTCGAATTCCCAAGTCGATATCGAGTATCTTAGAGCGATAAACGCGCACGAATTTTTCGACCGCGGATGAGAAATCAGGGGAAGAAAACGCAGTCGCGTAAAATCAGGGAGGTACGTGGTTCCTTTCACAATGTAAAATAACAGGAAGCCTCTCGAAATATAAGCCCACCCGTTCTTACATGCAGAAGAATATCTCTCGCGAAAACTTTGAATTATAGCCCATAAAAACTTTGCGAGCCCGGACGATTAAGTCGCCGCATAATATAGCGGTCGAGCTCTACAGAACCTCCGGTGCCGCTTATGCGAGTATACGTATTCTACATGCGAAATGTACTATTGTGTAAGTTATACTCATGTCCGCTAAATGCTTTGCTCTTATACTCTCTCGTATATACGGAATAATTTATTTAAACTCTGACCGCGAAAGAATTAACAGTGTTTCATTTCAACAAAAAAAAAGATTTTTTGTATCCGCGGTATTTAATCAACCCTTAGGAGACGGAGAGGTCCATTTTAAAAATCTTACTTTTCCTTTTTTGAATAAGATTTATTGCAATTCATTTTATTCCTTGCCCTAAAATATAACTGTTTCAGCGCCACTATAGTAGCTTCTCCTGTAAAGATCGAAGAATATGATATTTATACGAGGAATATTTTACGGAACGTTTTGTATAAATCACCTGGATATATATGTACTAAAAATAAAATATAATCCTCTCTTCAAAACGTGAATGTTTTATCTGTCTATTTAGAGATAAATCAATTAAGTTTCTTCATTGAAATTTCAATCACACTGTGATTTCTGCTACATTCCACGTAAACAAAAAGGAAGAGTATCGCAAAGGAATTACGAGCGCGGAAGGAAAAACGAAATAGTTACGTGAATCATAATGCACACGTGGGTGGCGGCATAAAACAAGGAGTCCGATAGCGCGGAAAGCGGTGCATTGTTTACGAACGGCATTAACGTCAGCGCGGCAACTGAAAACAATTAAGAGATGCAAGCTCAGTTTTCCCACTTTCCTCTCCGCTGTCGCGTTTAGAAGTAGAATTAGCGTATTTCTCTCAGCTTAATCCCTGCTACTAGCTGGGAAAATTGTCTCCTACAGGTAGAAGCGATTTCGATAAAGTCAGTACACCCTCGTCAATTATGCGACCCTTTTGTCGCGATATCAGCGAGGAATCTCGCGCCACTGTGTTGAAACACAGACCGTTTCAAATGGATTTGTTTGTTAGACGTTTGTTAGGGTCACCGTAGTTGAACGTGTCAGATATTTATCGAAGAGCACAAAGCATGAAAGCGCGCGCGCTCTGTGAAAGGGAACGAGAACTGGAGCAGTTAGAGTTTCTCTCGCGACATATTTTTCCGCTGTCCTTTCATTAAAGAGGGTACAAAAAAAAAGCAGAGAGGTACAAAAAAAAATACAGCGATAGGGCAAATGAAGTCCCTGGATTTGAAGCCTCGTTAAAACGTCTCTGGCCGGTGGCACCACGCCAGCTCTATTGTCCATGATGGATGATTTTCATACTTCCTTCTCGTACTCTTTTAATAACGGCTGGAGGACAGAACGCGCGCACGGCTAAATTACATATATTAAAAGTCGACGCGGACGCATAACTTGTTTTCCGCTGCATAACAGCATCCCACATCCATCCACCCATGTAACCGCGTATATCGTTGTAGTTATTTTAACAAAGAGTTACGACGTATGCATTTCTCCGTGTGTGCATAACAGCTGGATTAATTTATTACGCGGACTTCTCTTTAACAAATGATCGCCAAGTTGGATGGAAATATCAGAGAAAAATCGCACACGATTGCGCTTCTTTTACCGGTGGCGAACGATATTTTTTTATTTGGTTTTCGCAGCTACTCAATATCGCTTTCGTACGTGATACTTCGATTAAACGTGCTTGATAAAGTTGCATGAGAACGCTACAAAGCCAAAGACCGCGAAAAAGGGCGATCGAGTGCACGAGAATCAGTGGATGTGCGGGAAGTGAGGAGCGGCGGGAGGGCGAAGACGGCGGAAAATCGACGATAGCAGGATGAGGGGATAAATTGAGGCGAGGGGGAACGAGTACCGCTTTAAGAGCTTTTAAGCCCGGCGTTAAGCCGGGATTTATTTCTGACCTGTTTACACCGGGGAAACAATTGACCCATGGCCCAGCAATACCTAGGCTGGTCTCAAGTGTCTACTCCAAGCAAACCAGACCCGACTTGTTCTATCTGACTAACGATCCCGGCATAGCGAACCACTCACGAAAGAAACAGTTTATTCCCGTTAAATGGACCCACTCGATGTCATTTTGGTTTAAAGCAAACGACGGACGGATATCGCGGCCTTAATTATCGGAGTCGGGCGGTCGATAAATTAACCGTGATGTCAAAAAACGTTGCATATAAATTTATTCGTCCCCGATATAAATTTATTCGCAAACTAATCCATCCGCAAAATACGGAATCGTTCGTAATCTCTCATGATATGCCTTATTTTATTTTAATTCGTCGGAGGATATTTATCGAATAATTCTCCAAATTTCCAAAGAAAATTGAGGGTGAGAATAATTACGTCTCTTATGCGCGCGATGATAATTCGGATATCTTATTTGCATTGCTAAATCTCAACTTATTTGCATTGCAGCCGATTACAGATGTGTGCATCTACGTTTGCGTACGGATATAATGTCATAGATTATAACTGAATGGTACGAGCGCTAACTACGCGACAGGTCGTATTCGGCATCTAATCTCATAGCTCATAGTTGCCTAATCTCGCTGTTGTCGCTGCCTGCAAACGCGAACTGCAATAAAACTTATCCCGCTGCAACCACACGGCCGTAATGGCCGTTATGCTCCCGGTGTATCAAACTTCCTAAAGCTAAAGCAATGCGGCATGATCGCGAGTGCCAGCGCGATTATTTCTCGAGAAAATAGCGGGGCTTTCATCGCTCGTATAAAGATGTTTATTGCCGAATATAGAGAAGAAGGAAAGAAAAGTCTCTTACGAGAGGAAAGGACCTCTTATGCTGTCATCGACTCCTGTAATTCGTACAATTGAGATAATAAAGTTTTATTTATATGCGCGACGAATGTTCGCGCGGCAAGGTGTGTGGGATCGCGGGAGAACGCGATCGAGAAACAAAGGCATGTAGGTCGCGTGACAGCTCGCGAAACGGTGCGCGCGGTGTAATATCACTTATCAGACATTTATCGCGAATATTTATGTCACTTAACAATCCGAAAGCAGCCCGTGTTTTTACACGGGAGATCAAATCACACGTCCAACGTCCCGGACGGAAACTTTTTATTCGCGCGGTGTCGGCGAAATTTATTTTGCCCCGTGTCGGGCGCTGACATTTGTATTTATATATCATCGCGCTCTTTCGGCGCGCGATGCAATAACCCGGTAAAAATAGCGGTACCGAAACGAAATTCGCGAAATGGCCGCGTTAAACATTCTTGACAGAAAACGTGCTCGATTGGAAATTCCATAGCCATTAATGGCTCGAAAGAACCGTATGTTTCTATTCGTTCGACGCAATAATGGCCAGCGTATACAGGCCGGTCTAACGAGTTTACCATGGAATATCCGCTACAATTTACGAAAGTTTTTCCTGCTGGGTAACGACGCCCCGCGACGCCTCGCGAATTTATCGAGCACCTGTTCTCCGAACTGGAACTCGTAGTTCGTCTCGCAAGCTCGCTACAAATCTCGTCTTTACAGTATACGCGTTTGTCACAGATCACGTCGTCTGACTGCCACGTGCCGTTACTTGTCTCTAGGAAAGACGCTTGTTGTTTTCCCCTTATCCGCTTGCGAAGTCTCCTTAAATCTATCAACCGGCAGGTCTACTGAAAATTCCAAGCACGACGCTTCCTGCGCCAGACAAAGGCAGTTTCTCGTATACCGGTATTATCAGCGACGCGTTCGTGTATCTCGGTACGTAGGACACTTAGCCCTCGAAACAGTCGAGGGCCTGTTAGATTCGTCTTCGAGCAATTGCGCGGATGCACCAACCGCGATGCGCTAGCAAGCGATACGGTCAACGAGAATTGCAGTGTACGTAACTGAACTCGTCGTTGGACTCCATCGGGCTGGAGACAAAAGAAAATAAGAAACGAAGGGAACGGTAACGATCATTGCCAAAGAAGAGGGGCCGGGAATTAATTAACGCGCGACATCTCGTAGTAAAGGAGGTGGAAATCCGCGGTTGGATAAAACTCCAATTTAAGTGGACGCTCGAAATGTGGATTCCCGAAGGCATCTCTTGCATAAAAGGCCGTTAAAACCAAGTGGCTCTGCTATCTGTTCAGCCAATCCCCTTCCCCCCTCCTCCCTCTTTCTCAGCGGCTTTATTCAAGACCGTCCCGAAGATTCGCGATGCAACATTCGTAAAGGAGGCAAGAAGTGGCGGAAACGTGTGCCTCCTTTCGCTCGACGAACTCGAATGGAAGGAAGCCGCGCCGTGGAGAAGAACGAATAAGGGTGGGACGTAGCGGCGGCGGACGGAAGGCACGCAGAAAAGGGTAGAAAAAGTCCAAAAGTACTCGACGTCGGTAGCGGAGTTTGCGTAAAGGGGTTTAGGTAAATTGAAAATGGAATTAAATTCCCTGGGCGCTGCTCGAGAGAGGATACACACGGTATTCCCGGAAAGTCGAGAGAGGAAAGATGTACTCGTTGTTTTCTTTTTTTTCTTCCTCTTCGTCTTCTCTTTTTTCCCTTCTTTTTTTTCCCACCTTCCTCGTCACCCACTCGCACCTCCTTCGCTCCCTCGTTACACTCTCCCCCTCCGTGTCGTTTTTTTACCCGTTCCATCTTTCGGAAGTCATCCGCGAACGCGCGATGCGAGTTAGGTACACAACGAGCTCACCCAGTGTAAATGGGCGTGCGACGCGCGTAGTGCCGTGTTCTTCCTCTGGTAAATATGCTTGCATAAATATACATATACGCTTTCAGCGGCAAAATATGCATGTAAGTTACGGCGACGCAAAGATAGAACTGCGTGTGAAGGAAAAATATTGAAGAAATCGACATAACGTGTCGCGTCGCTGCAATCGCTTGAACGGCGTTAAATCGCGATACTCGCCGGAACAGAGAAAAATTGCATTTGCCGTGTTTACCTGACATAAAACTAAAATTAGGAACATGCCCGACGTTTACATTTTCGAAACGTGCAAAATTCGCGCTGTCAACGGCACGTATTCTAAAAACCGTAAATGGCCAACACCTTGAATTAACGCGAAGTGCAAACGCCTCATTTTTCTTGTGCCCCCATCTAAATATTCATCGAGCGAACTTTTGACTTAATACGCCAAGAACGTCGAGAAAATTAATGATAGCAGATCGCTTTATTCCGGCTACATCATGATTAAGCCGCGGTCCTTGCTGCATCACGCAAGGATGCAACAAGGTATCGATCCGCTAAAACCCGATGAGTAACGATCAATCAAACGGATACGGGCCTGACTTACTATAGCTATAGAAGGTAACACGTTTCCCGTGGTAAATCCTCTGGCAATGTTGAACTCGAGTCCATAATTGAATGTCGTATACAGCGGCAGGAGATTTCACAGTGAATATTCGGACAAGCGATGTGTTTCGCACTTCGCACGGGCAGCGAATCCGCAATTCTTTTTGCGTCCGTAATATGTCTGCATTCTATTTTTTTTTTTTTTTCTGAGAACGAATATGGCATGACTGCTTGTACGAAAAAGCCTAAAAATTCATCTGTCGTCTCAGCACGGAGAAGAACAGGGAGAGAAACAAACACGCAACGACAGGTACTTCGTTGACTCGATAACGCGATTACTCAATAAGACTATGTAAATTTCATTAATTGCCGCCTTCTCGAGAATTTCGGAAGGTAGTGACAGCCCGACTTCTCTCTGAGAAATTCCTGCTAATTCCGCAGGGATACAAAGCGCTTAAAATTAGCACGAAATGCAGCATGAATAATAATATTACGCGAATGAGAAGAAGACACCTTCGTTAAAGCTACATCACAACTAATAATGTTCAGCGGAGTTGAATGTTTCATCACCCTTCAATGCTGTCTTATGATAATTGGATGACGACGGAAGGCAAAGAGTTCTTGTTCAAAGCGCCAAGATAATTTTTTCCGATAAAATGGACGCGCAACTGAAAGACAGGTACATGAGGATTGACACGTTACTCCGAGTGCATTTATATTATGTCATAATGTATTATAAACAATAATTAATCGAGGGCCGCTCACAAAATGGGACAAAATAAAAGTAAAACCATGAATGCGTCATATGTTAATCAATGTCACCGTTTAACCGTCAAAGCGCATTAACGTGATTATACATAGTGCAATTTAACCGCGCTGTAATTCGTTTATGGGAATTTGATAACGTACAGGCGCGGAACAAAACTTGTTCGGATTGGATTTTGTGTTCCTCATTAAGCAACGTGATATATTGATCGATTGCTACACATCAGCTCTGCATGCGTTTAAATGATAGAGGTTACATTATTGCTTCAAAAAATACATCATATGAGTGAAAGATTAATCGCGCATATCGATGAAATTATTTAACATTCATGATAATCACACGTATCATTTATTCTTAATTTGTTTAATTTTGTCAATTAGTCAACGTAATGATGCATGAATGATGTTTCATTCAAATATTTTTCTGGGCTGATTATATCAAACGATTATAGGGAGAGTATGCAGAAGAATTCATATCACTTTACATCCACAATGCCAAAATTAGAAAAATCCATAAAGAATATCTACGATATTGTAGGAAACCACTTTACGTGAAAAAAGATATTGCTAATTACTTTGGAGTCTTGCCAAAACGCTCAGACATGAAGAATATTTTCCGTTACGCATTATAGGACCAAGACCATATTAATGTTTAAATAAGGACGCTGTCATAATTAATAAACTAAATTAGTTTAAATATTGTTAAGTTTAATTGAATTATGTAACTGACAATAAGGAAGAAAAATTAATCTTTCATCAAAAATTGATGTAACGTTACTTTAATCTCAACAGAATTTTTAAAAGACTTATTTTGCATACATTTTAAAAGACACACAATGTAAAAGAGAAGAAAATCGTATAATAGCATAGAAAAACAATGACATATTATATTGTGTTTTATGACTGTATAAATCCATACTCATACAGTTAATTTGCACATTACTGGTACATGTGTACGTCCGATATAAATTAACTAATATTACGCACGTTGTTTTTCGTATATATCGGATATTCATTGCAGTATATCATGTTACATATGTAGTCACGTTGAATTAAATCCATTTCATGTGCTTAATTATTTTATTAGTGGCGGTCGCAGTAAATGAGTTCCGCGAGAAATACTTTCCTGTGTTCTATTAACGAAAAATGCATGAAAACAACGTTCTTTTTTTTTTATGTGAAAAGTAAGATCATAATACTTTATTACAAGCGCCATGAATATTCATTTCGTGCTCTTATTAACGGCTCATTGCGCTGCGAATGATCTGCCAACGAATCTGAAAATACGATGCCGCGTGATGCGGAATAAGAAAAACGGGCCCACGTTATTGCCAAGGACCATCCATAAAAATGCAAAAGAGGATGCATAACAATTCCAATAAACACCGCTCTTAATGAGAGGCGGGTCTAACTTTAGGAAAGCGCCTGTTCTCCTTTATCGCACTTTGTTGGAAAAGTTTTATAAAATTATGGAAAAAAGTTTGCGGTCGTAATTATCACCTAGAGACGAAAGCGTCGCCGCTAACAATCCGATAAATTTATAACCTTTTTTTTTTTAGCACAATCACAAATCTTTTAAAATTAAATATTATCGATAAACGAAACATCGTAGAAATGCGCGTGTATAAAACTCAATCATTAAAAAAAATTGTATCGCAGAGAAATATAAAATAAGATAAGAAGGAGAAACGTAAAAATCGTCACTAAAATCGTCACAATGGCCGGCGATTTGTATCTTTCTTTTATCACCTTACACTTTTAGCTCGAAAATCGGTAAATTCAGCGCGTGAGATTTATTTTCATTTTTCAGAAAATCTTCTTAAATTTGAACGCAATATGAAATATATCGTCAAAAATATGGGCAACTTAAAAAGTTATATCACGCTGATGGACGCTAACAGGAAAAAACTTCGCGAACCCGCAGTATTTATTTATAACATATTCTGCACACAGTCACCTCTGTTTTGCTGCAGCGTTTTCGCGCGATGCATATACAACCCACTCTAGGTAGCGGCCATGAAGAAGTCATTTCGTAAGTTTCATAAAAGTTTACGGTAGGTACAAACTTTTGATCGGAGAATCGATTCATATGTGCACTCCCTTCATTTCGCTCTTGTTTAGTTTTGAAGACAAACGATTATTAAAATGTAATTACAAATTCTTACTTTTATTCGTCTTTCACGTAATTTATATTTCATAATATTTCACATAATTTATATTTCGTAATACACATTTCATGTAATGTTATATTTCATAATATTCCATATTATATCTGTAGAAAAATTTTACGTTTATCAAAGACCATTATTTGTTCAAACAGTTCTGTAACGTTTTGCAAGATGTTAACGAATGGAAACATCCAACATCCGCTGTAGATACAAGTATCGTCCACTTGTGTGCCACTTTTTGTTTAAATCTTTCAGGTATTGGCACAGAAGGCCGAATAATAATATCGACATTTTGGCGGCGTTATTTCGGAAAGAGGATAACAAAAATCCCGTGACCGGAATAGAATTTTGAAATATGGGGCCTATTTTATCGCGGACACTGATATAAAAAAAGGAGTACCACAGTGTCCCCCTTGTTGCCATGAAATATTTGCCGTCGTGGATTCAGCGTGTACGGCCGATAAAACAAAATCCGATTAAATGCTTTGTTTTCGTCACGCTTTTTTTTCGCGCTACGACGCCCGTGTCCTAATTGATTTGCCGAGTAATGGATCAGCCCGCACGTATCACTATTACGAACGAACGTCGGAGCGCCGGCCAATGATACCATTGTGTACAATGTGCAATATATTTCACTCTATTTTTATCGGCGTCTTTGATAACTTATTAACTCGAAAGTCATCAAGCTAATAAAGGAAACATTCGATCTTGAGTTTTCTCACGCTTTTATTTCTAAAGATTTTATTTCTAAAAATATTTTCATAAAGTTTAACGATCCAACATTTTTTCAAACAATAGAATGGTAAAAAAAGAAAGATCAATATGAGACGAGTCAAAAAATAGGTAAATAAAAGCAATTTGCATATAGTATGTTTAAATTATGAAACGTTTTGACTTTACTTAGTCATCATCCGTCATCAATAAAATGAAACATCTAATACTTTAATCTAGTATAAAACATTGGATAATCAGTCAACAAGTATATATAAAAGAGAAAAGAGAGAAAAGTTACATCAAGGATTGGACATGATAAAATGAACGGATAATTTAAAGTTAAAATTAATTAATTATATACAACATATGAAGATATTAAAATTCTATTTCTCTTAAAGTAAGTTCATCTATTGAAGTCCATGAGTAAAAATTATATAATCAGCACTGATTCTTTGTTTGTAGACGAGAAAGAATCAATTAAATGCAATAAAATGAAATTGTGTGTCAAGACGGATAAAAATCTGGATATTCATATCTCAAATGAAAATGACATCCGACAAATTTAATAAGGCTTTATTATGCTATTGTAAAAGACAGAAAACGAATCCTCTTCATCCTCTGTTTTATATTATATTATTCTTTTAACTCTTGACTTAATAATAGATTAAAATACTAGATGTTTCGTTTTATTAGTTGATAATGATTCGAAACATTTCAATTTATATATAATTTAAACATACTATATGCAATAAATTGCTTTTGATATTTTTTATTTTTTGGATCGATTTTAGTGACCTCTCTTCTTTATCATTCTATTGTTTAGTAAAACAAGCAAAATTTATTATTTATTATTTTTACATACATTTTCTATATGTGAACCTGTAGCCGCAGGTGACGTTAGATTAAAAGCAATATTAGTTAATACTAATTAATATCAAATGACAGCAACTGTGTTAGCTATATTAATCCCTTTGCAATTCTTTTCTACGAGATTAAATATACTGCTTTTAAATTTATTGCGCTAATATTTCATACGGATAAACTGAACGTCTGGTAATATATTGCAGTGACAGCATATTAGTATTATTTCAACAATTCGTCTGTGCAACATTTAAGAACATTTCTAATTGCACATCGCTGTTGGAAATCACGCATGTTTCGTTATTATCGATTTTTCTAACGAGAATCGTTTGATTCCATTGAGCTTTAGCATTACGC
This sequence comes from Cephalotes varians, assembly GCA_037157785.1. Taxonomy (NCBI): domain Eukaryota; kingdom Metazoa; phylum Arthropoda; class Insecta; order Hymenoptera; family Formicidae; genus Cephalotes; species Cephalotes varians. Next base: position 473,975 of record JANQDE010000017.1, on the reverse strand, counting down.
CTTGGCGATGCATGCTCGAGACGTGCACTCACGGACTTGACCAACTTAGGGAACGCCCAAGGTGAAGAGTAATAGACGGGAGGTCGACAAGCTACGTACGAGGTACTAGAGAGAGTGAAGTGTAACACTATGTGTAGAACATAATAACATTATACTGCTAACTAACTTCACCGATATACTGCCTATATTAACCTGGCATCCTTAGACGTTTAACGTGTATCCAGTGAGAGTTTTCGCATCAACAAGTAGAAATGCAAGCCTATAAAGTTAGACGAGGTAAGAAACTAACACACGTATATAAATATATGCTCTTATATCCTGAAATGGCAAACAAAAACTTCATTATGTAGGAAAGCATGATGAAGTAGTAAATTTAGCTAACAAATTATGTTATATCGCGAAGTTTACGTCACAAATAGCATAAAGTTTTGATTATTTTTCCTCGCTCTACATATGCAAATCTATCTGCGAAAGGGAAATTTTCAGAATATAGCGAGCGCAACTTAGCGAGATATGATCTTTTCATAATCATCAAGTGAGGAAAGCCGATGCCATTATGGGATCCAGTGAGTCAGTAATCACGACGGGGTGATCGAACGTCGTTTATTTGCAGCACTGCATTTGATGCATTCGATTTAACGATCTCGCGTCTATCAGGGACAATCAAGAGTAATAGAATGTGCTCAATAAATTGCGCACGCATTTTACATGCTGTCCTGGTTCCCACATTATGTCATGTCATTCGCGTAATATCAGTTCAATCGGAATAAAAATAGTTGTTACATCTTACGATATACCCATGTAATGTTTATGAATAAAAGAATATAAATACAATTTTGATTTATAAATGCATGTTATACAAATCATTGAAAACCATTCTGAAAATCACTTTGCTGAAAATCACTGCTTGAATCGTCAAAATTCGAAAATGTAAAATTCTGTGAAAATATCAATATTATTAATGATAACCGACAAATGTAATATTTTTCTAGATTCAGATCTAACATGTAAATGTCAATATCATTCTGATTTTTGCTAGAAATTAAATTGTTACTTTATATCGAAAAAAAAGATATCAAGATAAATATATATAGAATATTTTAGATTTTCAATTAATAACTTAAAAAAATTAATTTGTTACCAATGCACTTAATCAAACATTCTTTATCAATTTTATTTAAAATAATAGGTCTGTTTTTTATTCCTGCACTCTCTAAATTGGTACACATAGTGCAATAAGCTGAAGTGAAATAAACATATGTTTACTTCACTTCAACTTATTGCACGGTGTGTACCAGTTCAGAGAGTGCAGGAATAAAAAACAGACCTAATATTATAGGCTTTTTTTCAATTGTTCTACAATAATCTCGCAACTAATTTCAATTAATCGATCTAATTTCTGCTAATCGTACCTGGCTTGTGATTAAAAGTTTTCTATGTTTTATTCGAAGCTTACTGCCTGCGTTTGGCGCAACGGCCTCATTTATTATGTGTATCGACCTGCTATAACCGAGCGTTTTCGCGAGAGTGATTAAATTGTCAACAATTCACCTGGTACCTCGCATCCTTTCTTTCAGGCTCAATATCGATCATGATATTGCTAATTTCTCATAGATCTTTCAAGCACCGCTATTATCGCGTAAACTGTCAAGTGTGTGACGTGAACTAACCGATCATAGCTAAAACGAATGAAGCAGCTACACCAGACAGTGAAACAAAGGCACTATATTGCGCTATGTTTGAGAAAGATTCGAAATTGTTTTATCGATGAACCGCTGATTGAAAAATCGTACGAAACCGACAACATCAAATATTGTCTGAAGCGCTGTTTGAAATTCATGAATACTGTCATATCTATAACCAATTAGGTCACACACGCCAGAAGCCGCCGCAATTGTTGACCGTCGGCCGAGAACTTTAATAGGGCCCTTTCAAAATTCACCGGCCGTACCATTCTTTATCGAGGCAATTAGAATGCCTGTCTACGCAGACTGCATAAACCATCGAGTCCGAACCATCGTCGACCGAATTACCAGAATGTTAACTAGCTATATTTAAGCGCAATGCTGCACGTCAAATAGATAATACATAGCGTGACGACGAATATATATAATCAAAGCCGATGTTTTCCTCGATAACTACGAATATCGCCGACCTCATCACGTCATTTAAGATCTCGCAATATCCAAATATTATGTATTATGTCGTCTATTGCTTACCTGATACCACCACGAGTCGTGTCGTAATTTAACGTACGGTTTCCGTGTCGCCACGTGACATAGCCGGTGGGTTGCGGTATATTGCTGACTACACACTTCAGCTCTATTGTACTACCTGCTTTGTAGAACTTGTCGCCTGCCGTAGCGCCATGCTCATCCACTATTTCCACCTTCGGCACTGCACAGAAATTTATTAAATTTATTATCTAAGTAATTTCATATGCATACTTTAATAGAGAAACGATGTAAAACTGCATATTTTAATAGAGAAACGATTTAAAACTGATTTAATTATTAACCCGTTCCGTACAAACGAGTTTTCAAGTCCGATCGATTTCTATCCATGAAAATTTCTTGTTTGAAAGGTCTCTCATTCCTTATACTTTATCTTTTTCTAAAATAAAATATAAATATTTCTTCTAAACTTGAAAGTATATCATGAATTTTTATAGATTTTGAATCACTTTAAATAGATGAACAGTGGCCGGACTCGAAATACCTCTGTTTGTACGAATAAGGTTTTTTATATAGTATTGTAAGAATTAGATGATGGATTTAATTATAATGACAACGTAAACAAATAGGTCAATTAGGAAGCGCACCGTTAATTTTTAAATTGGATCCGTTAAAACTGCAATTTGGTAGTGCTCTTTAACTTATTCGGAAAACGCGAATTGATGATTCGATAGTAAATAAACGCTAACGCGCTCATAGATTGAGCGATCTCACTTTCGTAAGTGCTCAACTCGAGATCAAAGTGGCACGGCGTCATTGGATGTGCGGGCAAATGAAGCTTCGGGATCGAATGGAAGCAAGCATTAGTTGCGGTTCCGGAAGCGAAGTCGCGCTTAATTACTGTCGTAAAGCAACGGGAAATCGTTGCTTTTCCTTTTAGTGCCCGTCGCTCGTGTTTCGATCACGTAGCGCTGTGTACATCCGATTGAGCCTCGAAAATTTACTTCGTTCTGGGATTTTCGCATTCGACGCGAAACATCTATTTCCGATCGTAGGCAAATAAAAGGGAAAGTGAAAAACAACTTCGTGATAACTGTGACATATCGCGTTATTAAATAAGAATTATCTTCTTGTAACGTTTTCTCGTAACACGTTTTTACCCGACAATTTTCATTCAAGTAGCTTACATGTAGATAATAAGTATACGATTAATTGTATCAAGTGTGGTGTTACAGAGATAGGAGCTTTTCGGTAAACAAACGGCGACGTGGTCTATCTATAATCAACTGTAAGATGGAACTGAACCAACAATGGTTCGCCTTGATGCAAACAAAACAAAGGAAAATAAGATGAAAAAATTCAAAATTGAAGTTGAAAAAGAAGGACAATGAAGAACGGTAAGGGGGAAACGATTTAGAAATTCATTAGATCATCGACGAGTTTTAATGGAATCACAAGATGAGCACTACATAATAAGAATAAAACAGAATGAATTTTATTATATTTCTTTACGAAAAGAAAAGAATAAAATGGGAGAAGGAGATGAAGCTACACGAAAAATACGGGAAAGGGAACAGCAGAGCGACGATTGCCGAGAGGAAGACGAGAGCGAACCAACTAAATACGAGGCGAACAATCGAGGAAGCCTTTGACCTCGTGACGCCAGCTAATCAAAGCCTTGGCAGACTGATTCCGCACTCGTCCCGCTTCTCTCGTCCTTCTGTCGCCGACCAAACAATACCTGACAGCGGCAAACTTTCGAAACGTCCATTTAGGAAAAACTCCATTTGCACCCAAATGAAGGCCACTAACTATCCCGCCCACGTCCCCGTCTCTTTTCTTCCCTACAATTCAACGCTTCGCTCGCGACCCAATGTCGCTTGCCATTCTGTGTCACTCGGACAACGCACGCGCGTCGTTGCAGCCACCAACGAGCAGCCCTGTCCGCACCAGATCGACGCATCTACGCGTTAACTATCCGCTATTGTGCCCCTCGTCATTACTAATCGCTTTCCAGTCCTCTTTTTTCCACCATGAAACTCGGGACGCCCGTTGGGAAGCAAAAAACAACCCGTTAGAGCAGACTGAAGCAACCGAGAACAAAGCTTACCGAGATTTTTTCTCTCTTTTTTTTTGGATAATGGAAACAGAAGCCGTTTGGCCGGCTCGTACCCGATTTATCCATTTTTGCTTCTTTATTTATCGAGTTACCAGTCTCGCGTCTCTCCCTTGCGGTCGGTATACTCCGGATATATCCTTTGAGGGTGACTTGTAGCGCCCGTCCTTTGAGAGTTGCTTTCTTTCGTGTGACTCGCGACGTAGCTACATGCTCTTTCTCTACGTTGTTTTTACACGACG
>JANQDE010000017.1:434938-469393 GCA_037157785.1 Cephalotes varians | reverse complement strand
AAAAATGTTCACTACTCCCTTTCGCTGCTTTAACCCCGCGTCGGCAGGGGTTCGAGGAGAAGGAAATTTAACCGAATCAAAGGATTATACACACCACGAGGGAATATTTAGATTATTTAAATTCAATGTATTCTTTAACAGCCGTCGCGCGATCCTTCGCTCGCAACTTTCCAGAAACGTTTCGTCGCTGCGAAATTGCAAATAATTATATCACCAGTAAATGCACTCTTGAACTCCAGGCAATATGTACCAGCGCGGAAAAGTTTTGTAGTTTAAATTATATATTTGTGACTGTATCAAGATTCTGAAACGTTATATAAAGCGTAATATCGCGGAACTTGAGAATAAAAATAAATATACGTATTGTATAAATAAATAAAAAAGTTATCGTACATTTACTCGCAGCTACGGAGAAACTTGGGTTCCGATGCAATTACATTGATATTCGTTTAATATTTTAACGTAGAACAGATTTGAATTTGCTCGTGAAATATGTATCGAAGAAAAAGATTGCTTTTTTTTATATCTGACTACGATTTTACTCTCCTCAAAATTTTTCGCGATTAATCCGACGATACAATATTAGATATTCCTTGATTGAGTTTTAAAAAATGTTCTAACGTTACGTGAAAGACCCAAACCGAGCAAACGAGTGCATGAATGAGTAACTTACTTCGAATGCACAAATGCGACATCGTAATTTTCGCGTTCGCGCTCATTTGCTTAATCTGAATCCAGCTTAAGGTAAGTACTAAATATGTCATGTATTTCTGTACATTAATTAGCTATTCAAAGTCCTTATAAAGTCTTCTACGTATATATCTTTCTCAAAGCAACTTCTTATGACTTAAGCTCCCTTTTATCAAAAAGATCATCACGATAAGTGACTCGGGGGTAATTTGCACCGACGATACGATGAAACAATGAGATTAACGCTACATTTCACGGGATATTTTGCATCCCGAGGGCGTGCGTCCCCCTTGTGCGCCCACAAACGGCCGCGTGCAATTACAAGCAGGCACTTTGAACACGAGGCTCATCGTTGGTACGTGGTTTACGGCTAGCTAGACAACATGTTCCACAAAATTACCACGTGGCATGGAAACGAAGGCTATACGTGTAACGTAGGGCGCAAAAGAAAATCGGAAAAATGAAAGAGTATCTCACACGAGCGAAGCCAAATAGCGTTGGAAAGTTTGACGCAAAACTCGAGATGTATCAGGATTTCCTATAGAGAGGGACCGCAGCAAGCAACCAATCTCAAGTTTACGCGTCTAACTTTTACCTTCTCGCGAATATATCTCGCCCGCATACGTCGTTCGAGGTGCACGTTATCAGAAATCACTGAAACGTTAATGCAATCTAAGACGCCGCCTGAAACGACCGAGTGTAAGCAATCTCGTCATTGAAGATTATATCTAATTTAAATCTAATTTAAGTTTCGCGTTCAAGTATCTTATTATAATTATAACGCGATTGAAGAAATAATTCAAGCTTCGATAAAGCACAATTAATAAATCGTTAATAAAGACTCAATTAATTATATAATTGGAGTTATCTTCCAAAATTTTGATGACCTCTGAAAACCTTCAAACATCATGACAGTTCCAATTAAGGATTCCTTGAATGTGATATCTTGGCAAGTCAGTCAGATACGTCTAAAGATACGTTTGACATCTTAATTATCTTAATGCAATTTATTAAGTCAACGCAACCTGTTTACAGCGCGTAGCGAGACATTTCGGCATGGCAAACAGCTACGGTGTACCGTGTATGTACAACGAAAACGGCGGAAATAGTCTTTTTCCTATCCAACCTCCTCGAGTGACACGTACGCGACGTAGCGCGACCTCGAAACATGAATTTAGGAGCGTGACAAACGCGAGGCGGGTAGGAGCAGGACGCGCACGTGCATCCGGGCGGAGGTACACACACGTGTCCCCCGGGGGAAACAAGCGGGTACATATGCACGCGGAGGACCCGAGGTCACGCGTGTATGCATATGCATCCCTTTCCTCCCCCTTCTATTCCCTTCCCCCGAACCCTCTCTACGCGGGCGACGAGATTGTTGAGCAGTATGCATGGAAATCACGTTGTTGATGTACGAGTGGAGCGGCGCCGTATACGGCATATGCCGTCGTCGTAGCGTCGCGCCGTTTCCCGACCTCAGCCTCAGCCCCAACGGCCTCGCTGGCGCTTCAGCATCCGCAGCCGCGCGGCAGTCTTACGACCCACTATTTTCGCATAGGGGAAACATTCCCGCCGCATTTTACAGCGGGTATAAACCACCGGCTGTTCCCCCGACTGCCCGTTGGGATTCGAACGGCATCGCCCTAAAATAATCTTCTCCATCGGTTTTGTTTCCGTACGCTACTGTTTTCTCCTTTACTGCCTATCTCTCCGCCACTACTATCTTTTTTCTCCATTTTCTCTCCATTCACCTGTCCTTTTGTCGATACATTTTATATATATACATATATACGTATACATTCGTCGATTACATCGCGTGCCATCGCGTGCTCGGTATCCAACCGAAGTTAGCTGCCTCTCGCCTTTGTGTTACGCCGCGCGATAATGGACAGACAAATTGCTCTGTTTAGCCGCGGGACAGAAACGAACGTGACAGAGTTAATGTCCTTCGTGAACGAAAAGAGGCACATCTAATTAAGTGCGTTTGTTTGAACGTAGGACAAATGCATCAGCCTAATGTCCAACGAATTGCCACTCAATCTACGCTTGTAAAATAATATATTTTCACAAAAGTGTGAATGCGTGTGTGCGTTACCGGCGCTTTCATTATTGTACATCGTATGACATAATATTGTGCGTTTGATAATAAAAAAATTATTTCGCGTTATATACGTATGAGCTAAAGTAACAAGAAGAGATCCAGATGTATAACACGCGGATTTTGAAAAGTTTAATACCGAGAGAGTCATAAAGACATCTTTAAGACGTCTTATGTCTCAATTTTGAACATTCATACTGTTTGGGATCTATTACCGCGTTGGATGTAGTTCCAAACTGTAAAACTTTGTAACTCCAGCTCTTTGACCCATGCATTGGCACCTGTTACATATTATTTTTACGAACCCTATAGCGTAATATCAAACTTTCCAAAATCCGCGTGTCACATACCTGGATCTTATCTTGTAAAGGAAGACCGTTCGCTAACGATGGCACATTTTCACAATCCGTATGAAATAATTCGTATTCTAAATTACCATCAGCAGCGAATTAACATACAACTACATTACGAAGATGGTGATACTGCGAATTGACTTCTAGCAGGTGAGACGTACATATCCGGCGTCAAGAGCTTTTAATTAAAATATGGAGATCAGAGCGCAAAGCCGGCCATTGTGGCTTCGAGTGGGGCTGCAATAATAACAGATAATATATTGCTCGTGAAAAGCCTCTGTAACTGGCTCTTTGAAACAATGAATTCAAATCCGAGACTCGTTACTGTTGGCGGAACAATAACGTCTCAAATCCACGACGTCCGCGCGACGATTGCCAAAGCTATATTTATCGCCAATATTATCCTACACTCTTTTCCGACAGCTAATGTCGCTTATTACGTTTATGCACGCTCGCGATGCAGCCTCTTTTTCATCCTTTCCGAACATTTTTTTTTCTGTGTTCGCACACGCGACACGCCCGACGTTCAATTCGCCCGATTCGTTTTACGCCGTCGTATAAATCGCGTACGCGTGATATCCGCGCGTTTTAACAGCACCGTTAATCAAACAGATAACTTAACCATACTTCGCTCGTTACCCGCTATATCAACCGAGTCATCGTCCGATTTTTATTGGAATTTTACGCTCCGGTTATTACAGATGGCTACATCACGTGCTCCGCGCCACGCCGCGCCGTGGTTCGGTGGATGCACGAAAGAAACGAGACCAAATAATTAACGTTCGCGCGAGTGACATTCAACCATTCTTTCTTCCAGATTTTAGTGGAAAACTCGCCATTTTTCACAACCGATTCTCGTTCTCCGTCCAATCCGTTTTACGCACTGTTAAACGCACATACGCACGCACGGGATACCCTCATTAGTCTGCTCTGACTCGGTCTAGTTAACTGATTGGTTTGCCAGTCATCTCAATTTCACGCTTCCCGGGATCTGGTGTGTCTTTGCGCTCAACGTTAACGGGTACTACGTTTCGACGTGGCCACAAACACGCATTCCCGAGCCTTTCGTCGTCAATTCAAAAGGGACGGTGTCTCAATTGGCGAAAATGCAGGCAAACGGTGGATTGTTCAGAGCCCCATTTCTCGGATCGGGAAGGCAAGCTTTACTTAAACGTAGTATTATTCAGTAAACCGCAGGGATTCGGCGGCTCAAGGATAATAACGCTTAACTGCGAGCGATGGAATCGATCCTTCGACCCTGATAGGCAAAAACCCTTCCTTTATTGATTTATTTCTCTTCGGAGTTTTCAACTTTTCTTTTTGTCTGACCATCTCTTTTATTCTTCCTATATATGCTAGAGCTTTTTTCCAAGTTTTTCTCCGTTAATGTCGTGTAACCTTCGGCTATTTAATCTCTTGAGAAAACAGCTTAACAAAATAGAATAGAACTATAAATAATGTATAACAAATTCGATATTATCTATCGGTTACAATAATATTTTATTCTCTATAAAATTAAACTCCACGGATGTGTCCCTCCGAATGTGGAGAAATGCACTTTAAGCGCGTGGGCAAACGGAAACCAGGGAACACAAAAAGGAAGAAAAAAGCACGAAGGCAAAAGAATAAAACTGTGAGACAAGCCGCAGAAGAAGGGAGAAAGGTTGCGTTTTATGGGAGAACATATAAATTCCTATTCCGAGTCCCCGAGAGAACCCGGCAAGAAAAGGAGATGACTTTATCGATCGTTTCTAAAGCTTACCGTTATCTAGATACGGTTGGCTGATGTTTTAGCGTACGAAAAAAAAAAAATCCCGACGAATTTAACCGACCCAGAGGTCGGATGGTGGCAAAGCCGCCACTTTCTTTATCCGATAAGAGGAAATTGAAGCTTAATCGGGAATATCTCTCACGCACATGCCTGTACAGTAAACGTGTTTCACGTCTTTCGCAATAATATCACTAATGTAACATAATTTAAAAATCAATATCTGGAAGACGATGTGTTTCTTACACAATTTATGACTCGAATAGTTTCGATAAATTCGACACAACGAGCGCGAAATATTTCATTGTCACACGGAACACAGAGAGCAACGATACGGGTGAACAAAGGGTGATTTCTTACGAAAGCGCACGCACCGCGTTTCGCTAATATATGGAATCCCGATACGAAAGTAATGCGCCCCATTCGAATCGATAATAACGCGAAGCTTAACCCGGCTCAATCGCAGATGATAACAATCCATTGTTTATCGTTCCATTGTACGCACCTAACAATGCAGCGCGCTTGACCTATGCCGAACGTTACTAAGCTGCAACAATCTGTCACATACTTGGGTCAACACCTTAGGCGTTAAGTGATTTATCTACGCTATTGTATATGTCAAGAGTTGCGTTGGTAATTGCACGAATGTGAATTAGTGTCCACTAATTCAGGTCATCGCAAATTAACTTTATATGTTCAAACGGTGTAATACATTATCGCTATAAAACAATACGATTTACAGAGCAGAATAAAATAACGTAATGTATGTGTGACACGCCAGAAATATTGAATATAAACTATTTAATCTCGACCTACCAATCATCACAATAGCATTCCTCCATTTAATTAGACGCAAATTACACAAGCGATGACTAAGTGATGCTATTCATACGCAGGGGTAATCGATTGCTGATAGCATGACGAATAATCCACTGTATTGGAAGCACGCAGAAATCTCGAGTAAATGAGAGCGTAAAATGCGATGCGATGAAATATTATTGGGAAATATTATTGGGAAACAAGCCAGCCGCATTCTCGTGGGATACTATTTACGCTTGCAAATAATACTTTGACTAGTCTTATGGAAATTGTATTCGTGTATTTCAGTATCGCGAAAACGCAAACAGTAAAATGAAATATTAAAAAAATTTTTTATAAGGAATTTCAATAATTTCTTGCGGTAGGAGTGACGTTATCGATTCTAATATAAAAAACTGAGGTCTCTCTCTTTGTAAAACGGACGCATTTTTCTATTGCAGTGATTTAAAAATTGTACGCTGATCTAAAACGTTAATTAAACGTCATGTTAATCGAACTAAATTTTAAAATTAATTTTTAAGACAGCGTTAGATCGACATGCTATTTGTTGTACAACAAAAATATCGTCTATTCGCGAAAACTGATTGGCCCACTTTTGAATTAAATGAAATTGCAATTACTGCATTGGTTTAATCGCGCATCGTCGATCACCCTGACGGTATACGAGTAACTAACGAACTAGCGGCAGACATTTCCCGACTCATGTTGATTAATACTGCGCACTGGCCTTTCACGTTTATCGATTAAGTGCATCTACTAATTTACTACGCAACAAAGATAAATTCGCGAATGAATAAAATAATTTATCATTTGCGTTTAAGGTAATCGACTGCATCCAATGGATTAGCAAACCAAGAAAATCGTATCAATCCGAATGGAACAAAATATAAATAAGTTTATTTTGTGTGTGTGTGTGTGTGTGTGTGTGTGTGTGTGTGTGTGTGTGTGTGTGTGTGTGTGTGTAAAATATTAGAATCAATAAAACTTCACAAAATTCCGTCGAGAAATTCTTGAATAAGTAACCGCGTCGGACTTAAAAATCTTCAAGTGCTCGCGCAATTTGCGGAGATTTCGAACTGGACGCAATGTAAGTACGGCGATAGAGGACGCCTCATTAAAACTTGATCCCGCGATTCCGAAAGGTTCCGTGGAAATGGAACGCAACTTCATACGACGAAATCCCACGAAAGTATCTTTCCACGGTGCAGAGTTACGATAAGTGGAAGAGTCAACCTTGATGACACTTTGTCCCGTCTGCAGTCTCTATCCGAGATCTTCTTTCGTAGTAGCAGCTTCTACTTTTCCCCAGAGTTCTCCACGATATTGCTTAGAGTAAGCCACGCTACCCGTACGCCTTGCCTCGGGGTATAAATTTAAAATTATGCAAGTAATGCATAGTTTCTGCCCTCCTACATACCAAGCGCCGCGGAAGAATGGTCGGAAAGGATGAGTCGCGATAATAGACTTTCAGGGATAAAACGCGGTCTTATATTGAAACGGCTTACGTCGGCTGGTGTGTCGTCGTGAAACTATTACCGGCTAGTTGACGAGGCATATCTCAACCGTTAAGGCCGCGCTACTGGCGAAAATGAAAGCATAACGATAATTTTTGATCAAATGCGACGGAGATAAAGTGCTATGGAGAAGAGAATGAATCTTTTAATATCAAATTTGTTATAAAAGAAGCGAATCTATATGATTTCTCTTAAAAGAATAAAAAGCTTTTAATCAAATTTGTATTGCATAAAAGTTATTCTTCCCCTACACAATACCATTTTACGCGACGATATTCTAAAATTCTCCAAAAGATTTGTTATAATCAAACAAGATAATATTACGTGTTATGTTGTTTAAAAATACAGCGTGTAAAAAAAACAATCTATACGCAAAGAAAATATTATTGCAAAAAAATCTTCCACAATATGTCAACAGAGGGATACGAATGAAAAAAATACATTCGAACATGCATACCGATAAATCGTAAAGCAAATGAAAAATCCACATCATCCTTTTTTCCTCCTGTGTGTTCAGCAGGCAGCTAAACACGCGAGTTACATGAGAGCGAGAAAGGAATTTGGCCCTTGGCTGCTGAAATAAGATTCTTAAAACCGCTGATTTGTCGATAGCAGACCAAAAGGCGACACTTAAGTATAACTCGTGGGGTCATCTTCCACCGCTTGTAACCCTCTGCTTGACTCGAGAACAGGCAACTCGCGAGAAAGGCGAGGGTAAATATTAGCAAAGAGGAGGCGGGTTTGCTTGCGGGGAACGATTTAACAGCGAGGCCTGCAATTTGAATCGCAAATTCCGTCACGCTTACAAGGGACGTCGCGGCTAGAAAATAATTAAGGATTTATGGTTTTCGTATAAATTTGCCTAATTCGCATGCTCGACGATGCAGCGCGACGACTCGTCGTTCTTCTTCTTCATCGCGACGAAACCTCGCGTACCGTGTGCGTTTTACTGTCAGTGTGTCGTGCGCGAGATTATCCCGACGTCGCTGTAACGTCGCGTTTATCGCGAATATGCGTCGTTTCATATACGGATTCTAGACACTTCGTAAAAAGTCGCCGGATTAGCGAAACGCCACGTTTCGCGATAACACACATGGCGGAGCTTCGTACAACGGTAATTTTCGATTTCAGATATAATCGACATTTTCAGTCGAGAAACTAATAAAAATATCAAAAAAAATTTTTTTTTAGAAATACATCTCGAACGTGATATTCTTTCTTTGATAAATATTTCCAAAGGCAAATCGCTAACTGTTCCCGCAGATAAATTGTTCCTCATTAGAGGAAGAAGAGAGGGAACAGAGATATATGCAATTAAAATGAAATATTCTCAAAAGTTGTTTGAAGCTTTCCATAAAGTTCTCAACAAAAATGTATTCATTTAAAAGTGATATTCTTGTAAAGTAGTTCGTTGTTCTTAAATTTATCTAGTTACACTGGCGATAAAAAAAAAATCGATCGCGTCTGACAGATCGAGTAAGTGACGCGATACTTTGTAGCTTCCGACGTATCGGAAGTCATCAAGGCAGCATACGGAAATAAGACATTATCGATCGGTGTATAAAGCTGGTAGTCTTTATAGGCTGGCGTAATATATCATGATATAACAGGTAGAAGTAGTTGAAGAAGGCAGGGATGCATCGATCATTGTGACAGAGCGAATGTCAAAAATAATCGCATCTACTTTAAAGTATAATAAACAACGAGATACAAATAACTAGAAAATAACTCGAGCGAAGTGTAAAATATTAATTTCAAATGTAACGAGATGCAATTTTTTCGTCTCTAATTAATATTAAAAAATTAATATTAAATTAACATTGAATATTAATTAGTATTAAATGACGTTCTAGTGTCACTGACCGTATCTGGAAATTAATTCTTGCGAGATTGAGCTTCGAGAATCGCGAGACGAAATAAACTACTTCGTAATAAAGGCGAAATAAAGAAATTTCGCGATTTTTGGACAGTGAGTTTCGGATGGTCCATTATATCGCGAAAGATCTGGGTCGCGTTCCGTATGAAGCTGAGCCTTGCAGCTATTATCCCGCGTTCTCGTCGTCTTCATTTCTTCTTTTTACGTCACACATCTCGTTTCAAATCTCCTTCCTCGAGGACAGCTTGTGTGTTACGCTCCATGTTTCCTACGCTTCTTTCTTTTACAGCAACGCGCACGTCTAGTACGCGATGCTGTTTGTGATGCACACGAGACTGCCACAATATTAGTTTACAAGCCGAGAAGGTAATAGAAAACATCCTGGCGTCCTACGAGTCGATATGACCCAACGGAATTGTAGATGAGGCGCATCGCTCCTGCTTATGCATTTCATTTCTGAGCGCAGCTCGATGCGACGCAAGGAAAAATAGGAATGCATGTGAGAAGAAAAATTGATAACATTTTAATATTATTTTCTGCAAAAAATTTTTTAACAAGAAACGTGTCGCGCGATTATCTCACGAGGATATAACAGCAAAAATCCGTTTTTAATACGTTAATTCATAAAAGCGTCCAGAAAAGTAGTTTATGCAGCTTATGAAATTATTTCGTACATCCGCATCTTTTCGCATCTTACGCAAGTCACGTAATTACGTGAAGAGCGTCGCGTAATTCAAGAAATATGAGGTAACTAAAGAATACTGCCAAGCAGTGGTATAAGTACGCAGAGAATGTAGAGATAGCTGCTGGTAGCGCTATAATATTCGTGTTTATCGTGTGCATTTTACAGCACCTTAACAAATTCTCCAGAGCTCTTAGCTACCAGTATTTTTCCTGCTTCGTCTATCCATTAACAACGGTTCTAATTTTCGCAGTAAGGCGGATAAGGCAACTTACATCCTCGACATCCTTCGCGGGAGAGAACGGAACGGTACAAAATGATGGAGAAATGGAAAACACAGTGGGATGAGACGTAGAAAAATAGAAGAGCGCCGGATCGACGGGATCAGCGGTAATTTTGAAGTCACGCACGATCGTTAATCTAAATTCCAGGGCTCTATTCCTGACGCTCAGGCAAACATACCGACGTTGGCGCGGCGAAAATGCATCTGCCTCCGCACCGAAGTCGAGTACATCAGCGGGGCGAGCTGCTGATGCGAACTGCAAATTGAATTCGGTTTATCGTCCGAAACGCACGATTCCCTGCGTGATACTGCAGCATTACTCATGTTATCCGACCTCGTGTTATCCGAGCTATTTTGCTTCAGCATGATTTATTTTTCGATCATTATGTTTGATGAACCAATCTTTATCTTACGTCTCGCGCGAAGAAGATGGATAGATTTTACCGAGAACGAATTATAAACTTTTAAATTTTACTTTTTTAAGTCTAGTCCGCTTTTTTAAATAATATATCGCAAAATTTGTCGATCGAGGAACAATTATGCGAATTACATTTTGTCATATATACATACATCATAAATATTAATTAGAACTTCAAACAATTGGTATTTCGACAAATATTATATTGCATTATCGTTATGTCGGTACTAATTAAAGCTCATACTGAGGCTTCCAACAAAATCATAAATCCTTTTATCAATAACGATATTAATGATATTAATTACAATCGATTCGTATAAAATGTGAAATTAGTAAAATACAACAATAAATCGTATTTTTTACTAACACATATTTTTTTTGTAAAGATTGGGAGCAAATTCAATTACCAGTTATTCCGCAATTTTTATTACGTATTTCCAATAACCCGTTATTAAATTATAAAATAAATAAATTGTTATAGGACTGTCATCACAGTCTCTTTTTCTTTCTCTCTCTCTCTCTCTCTTTCTCTCTCTCTCTCTCTCTCTCTCTCTCTCTCTCTCTCTCTCTCTTTTTCCCTCGATTTAATATCCAAAATAATTGGTAGTCACCCAATTTTTTTTACAAGTGAAAATAATTCTTTACAAACTACCTATTAATAATTCTGAGAGAAAGAGAAAGCTTGGAAGAAAAAATTGACATTCTTATGCTAATTAATTAATTTTTATACTGCATCTGTGATAGACGTTACAAAACATCAAAGATAAGTAATTCGACTGCAATACGACTGGATGTATCGTAACTGCAACTTTACGAGCAACATTCACGCACGTTTGCTTCGAAAGCGGTTAAAGACGCTTTTCACAGGAGTTGAACGAATGGACCAAAAGAGATAAGGTGAGTGCCAGTTCCACAAAGGAAACTGTCAATGCCCCATTCGAGTCGCGCGAATGCGCGCTGCAAACGTAACGATGCAAGAGAAACGATCATTCCCAATAGGAACATAAATTTCAGGGGCACTTGCGCTCATACCGGCTAGATTCAAGAACGGTGTACAGCTCCGCAATGAAGCATCCATCGTCTGAACTCCGCACGCGGACAGATAGAATTATCAACCCCCGAAGGGTCGTAATTCCCGTAACTGCCTCGTAGGATGCATCTCCTAGTGAGATAAATACATACATGTATACAGTTGATATATTATATCGTATATGTACACGAGCAGGATGCTAGCTCATCCGCAGCTTATTATAATCGCCGCGGTTTCTTTTAACGATCGATTTTAACGATCGCTTTAATAATCAAATTGATAGTGTCGGTTTAAGTCCACATGAAAAAAAAAAAGATATTAGCAGTATTAGCTAACAGCAGTTTAATTGAAAATAATCGTGTTTACTCAATAACAGTATTAATGAAACAAACAACATTTTATTAAAACAAGAACATGACGTATTTGTTTCATTAATACTGACACTGAATTAACAAGATTTTCAATTAAACTGCTGTTGGCTAATGCTGTTGATACAACATCATTTCTTTTTCGTTTACATCTGATTTATCAAATTTTCGTCGATAACGAACGAAACGGGGATAAACTAGGCGCGATACAAGACAGTTTTGCGAGCGTAGACAAAGAGACATTTTGATAAACTCTGTCACCTCTCGAGACGCCGTATCTGTTTTTCGTTTCCGTCGCAAGGGACGCGGGCGCGGGAGAAAAATGCTTCGGGATAAAATAAAAGTCGTACTTGGCAGAGAAGGGTAGCAGTAGCGTGACAGCGCTCACGAGGGATGCTCGATTTAACCTTGCTACAGTAAGGAAGAGGAATCGATTGCTCGCACACATTCAGAAGATAAATCCTCGATAACCAAGAGGACAACCTCCGCTTGAGCCAATAAGAGAGAAACGAAAATACGCGCTCGCCCTTAGCGATTTAACTCTTATTTCCATTGTAGCGCACGTGATTGTGATAAGATCAGCATTCGGAGAGCGACGCGTTTATCTCAATAGAACATAACGTTTATCACCTATTAAAAGATAGTCGTTATCGCGTCGAAATCGAAAGCATTATTAACTTTACGATTATTATATTCCTCCATAACCTTGTCATCAATAGCTAAGAAAAACATCATTGTGATAATATCAAATTGTAACAGTCATTAAAAGTATTTCGATTAAAAGTCGCTCAGTATTTCAATTGATATACATTTACTCTTACAAGTTGTCATAACGGTATAAAAACAACAGAAGAAAGTAAGAAGAAACAGAACATCAAGTTGCAATTATATACTGCTTCTCATCTGAAAGAGAATAAAATCCTTCGAAAAAGATCTTCTGTTCTCTACCCGCGCATTTTTTGAATCTTTCAAGCTCGCATATATGTTAACGGATAAAACTAAGCGCGGAACAAACACCTTACAAGTGCGGTGCAATTTTGTTGGAATAAACCCTTGTTTGAGTCACGTTTCGGGTCAGTTCGCTTCTACGAGGTAATCTAACATGTAGGCAATGTAACATTTTCCAAAGTGTTGAAAACAACTAGGGCTGCTTCCCGAAATCCCTCTTACTAAATACGGTAGCAAATACAATCTTGCTATCGTAATTTAACGTTATATAATAGTTTACCTAAATTATATCATAATGGAAATTTGATTTACAAACTTCATCATTAAAGAATATTTTACATGTATTTTATGTATAAATTAAAAAACATGTAAAAGAGAGAAGAATGACAGATTGCCTTGAGAACAAGATTGCTGAGGATAACAATTGACTCCAAATATTTCATAAAATCTATAATCTATCTAAAAGAATCTCTCGGTAGAGTTAAGATTACGACGTTTCTCCAGAACGATCTCATCCATTTGTCTAGCGAGTGCCGCAACGAGGAGCGAACGGGAAGAGATGCTGGATGCAGCATGCGAGAACGAGATCTGAAATGGCGGGACTGCGAGGGAGGCAGAAAGTGAAATGGTGGCATTCCATCTTGCACCGCGAAGACAATATTGCTCAAAGACGCTTTAAAAGTTCGGTAATAGAAGGCACTATCCTCGCGAACGACACTGCGCGCGGTCTGCACGCCATTCGGCCCGCTTTTCCTCCCATTTCCACTTTCTTCTTCCCGTTTGTTCTCGAGCATCCACGCCCTCCTTCCGTCCCAAGCACCGCCGATCCGCACGCACCGCCACGTTGACTCTAAAGACGCCAAATCGAAACTCTACCGCCTCGAGACATGAATCTTAAAAATTGGCCGTACGCACGTCGCTTTCCGCAATCGGTTTCCGCGTCACGTACAGTACAGATTTCTTTCTTGTTCGTTCCTCTCGTTCGTTCTTCTTTTGGATTTAATCAAACTATCCGACAATTTTTTTTTGCTCGTTCAGAAGTAAAATTACAAATGAGAATTATTTACGAAATGTTTAACGTTAGCGGTCAAAATGTTCATTATACGTCAATATTGATGGAATATCAAGAAATATGAAAGAGCTCGCATGCGATTGCCTGCGATCAGATGCATAAATTTACATGAATAATACAAATATAATATATATATATATACACACAGCGTATTAAGCTGTCAACACAATGAATATAAATAATAGCATTAAGCTCGTAATATCGCTTGATTGAACACACACCAGTTAATAACATAATTAAATCGATATCGCGTAACATTATTACATTAAATATTCTTCAAAATATTAATAAAAAATTGTCGGGAATAAATTAGTGGTCAAGAAAATAATGCACCATCGGATTTTAATATCGATAACGTTGGTGCGCAGCGTTGCGTATTGATAAAGTTCCCTTCATAATTTCATTTGAATTAGGTTTCGTTCAATGTATTTTGCGCGGAGACGGTTGCATAATACGGCGCAGCCTGCAGCATGGTAATGCCATTACTAACCATCCAGCAAAGCTTCAAGAACCACTAGGCCCGCGGCGGACATTAATTTTTCTCACCGCCCAAACCTACCCCGACGTTATTTACCGGAGCGAAACTGAGAAAAACGAGGCGGTCAAAGAGAGAGAGAGAGAGAGAGAGAAAGAAAGCCCGGTTGCTGCATCGGGAACAACGCCGTCGGCCAGCCGCGAGACGAGCGACGTTGAAACGCGTTGCTGGAAAGGGCCTTCTGCCATTTCGTAAATCAGCCTGGCGAGCTAAAAGCTTTGCCCGAAGTCGGTGCTCCATGAAAAGATCTAATGCGCGTCGCCGTGCGGTGCGCCAAGCCCTCCGGTATGGTCAGAAAAACATCATCGCGGAAATTCGCGTCCGTTGCCATTTTTTTATTTTATTTTAGTGTTAATGTACGGTAACCACAGATACCACGCGTTACTGCGTGAGCGCAGAACGCATACGTCGGCGATATGCATGATGTATCAGTATTCAATGCTGATCCAATTACATCTTGCACCGCTGCGAAATTTTCTCATACACTATTCACATCTAATCATACGTTCGGGTATTTTCCGTGAAAAATATTAATTATCTGTTACTTTCGACACGAAGCCATAATAAAGAAAGTTGCCTTCTCTGCTATCGTATTAAAGCCCCAACCGGGTGTGGTTAATAGAACTTAAATGGAATTAAAACTCATATTAAACGTTAAAAGTTTATTAATTTTTAATCTAACTATATTAACGCCCTTTTTGCTTCTAACTTTGAATTTTATTTCGTTAAAAACGTAACAAACTTTGAAAAGTCTACTAATTATTACACGGCTACTTAAATTTACACGTGTTGCAATATTTCGTTACAATAGCTGCTGTTTAAATTAAGTTAATAGTTATTTTTATTTTCAATATAAGCATTTACGTATTCTGGAAATTAATTAGAGTCAAAATTCTAATATAGAAATATCGAAGAAAATGCAAGTCACTTATTATCTTCTCCAAATTTTCACGTCCCGAAAGAAATCAAAATATGCGATTTACTCGATCGAGAGGAAAATGAGCTGCTCGTGAATAGAAAACGATAACGTTCATTTCGTCATTACCATGTTACGAGAGATAATAACGCGACACGAGAAATTGCTCGCACCACTCGACCAATTCGAATCTCTTGGATTCCAATAGCAAATAAATAAATTACGCGAAATATGTGCTTTGACAAATGATTGACTTAATACGTGGTTAATTGATCGAATCGAACGATAACTTGTAGATGGGAAACAGCAACGTTCATGCGTCCGTCATATTACGAGAAATAATATCACTGTAGCACGCGAGCGGTTCACCGTGCGAAATGATAACTCTCTGGCCTTGATACAGCGCACAACAACGCAAACTTTTACGTCACGGCACGTTGTTCACGAGAAACAACTCGGTACCTGTTTTTCACGAAGTTTTTCAAGCTTGATATCGCTTGTTACGCGGCCGTATTATTTCTCGTAACACACTCGCGCGACAAACGAACGTTACCTATCTACAAACAGCAATTCCTGATCAATTAAATATCGGAACGACAATCCTTCATTCAAGCAGTTACCGTTTGACTACGATAATTTTTGTTTTCAATTTTTGTTGTCATCGTGTTTTCTCGCTGTGATTTAAACGTACTTTCTATCATTTTCTGTTTGAGAGAGAGCTGAGCGGTATACAAATCGGATCGTTTTAGTAACGTAGAGTCGTTATACGTCGCGATCGTGTAATTACTTTAAAACGTAGAGTATCTTTTGAATCTATTTAATAAACTATTCAATATTTCTCGGTCTGGTAACTGCCACGTGCGGCCTTGATATTTGTTGATATGGCGCGCGACGCGGTTATGCATGGTCGGCGCATTATCATTCGCATGTTGTCCCTTCGGACAGGTAGGCGCGTGCCGCTCCACGTGTCGTCGTATTGTCATTCCTCTCGAAACACGCACAATCATTCTTTACGATTAATGACTACGGATAGTTAACGTTCGTGATGAGCAAATCGGGTCGACGTTTATCGAGGCGGACATTTCACGCGATTTACATTTCAGTGTGACGCGTGAGTTACATTTCGTAGTTTTTCCGTGTTATTTTTCCGCCGTCGAAATGATAAAGCATGTGTTGCGTAGAATTAAATTCGGAAATGTGTCGTTTATAATTTCACACGCGTCTGCAATTAGTACGCGCGATAATTAACCATCTTTTCGCGAGTGTTGTTTGAACGCAATGGATGGACCTGAGAGGAGATGGTGACCTGGAGAGAGGCACCGGGCGACGGCGGAGCAACCGGGAGGAGGGGGTGAGTAATTTGTTAATTGTCATTTTGCTTGCTGCCTGCGAAATTGTTTATCGTTTATTATTTCATGTACGCGATTATATTTTGAAATATTAATTATTTTCGGTGCTCCGCTAATTCGGATATATTTGCATTTTACAGTTAAACGCAATTTACATACTGCAATTCCGCCGTTACGCACGTATTGGTGAGTGACAAATTATCTTTTTATTTCAATCTTTTTATTTTTCTAGAATAGTAGATTTGTGAGAAAATTGTGCATCTCAGAATAAAATTTAAGATACAGATCCTATGTAAATATTAAGTTTTTAAGAGTTTAAAAATATTGCGGATAAAGATAATATCTCTCGTAGATCCATTATCTTGAAATGAATGAGTTAAAATAGATTAGCGTTAATATTTAAGTCTGGATTTTTAAGGAAAATAATTATTTTTAAATACGGTATTGATATTTTCATTTCCTGTATTTTTAGATAATCAGACTACATTATTATACTGATAAGCTTTTCAGATAAATCAACACACAATCGACAATATTATAAAAATATAATAACTTGATGATATTAATCATCTTGTGCAGTTTTAAAATATCAAATACATTATAACTATTAAATTTTTAATTTCAGATTAATAAATAAAGAAAAAGGAGAAAAGTAAAGTAGAACACAGGCAGAATATAAAATTTTTAATTAACTATCTTCATGATGTTCATATTTCATGGATGATAAAGAAATTGGTCCAACACATTTATATATTTTTATGTGTATCTTATGAAATCAATAAATTAATATTTATAAAATATGATAGAGAATAATTGTTAATTTAATTAAAACATTTAGATGAATAATTTTATTTTTTTCTCTTTCCCCTTCCTAAATATTTTTTAAAATAAAATTTTAGATCCGTGTTTAGCTTCATTAAATTCTTCCAGAGTTCAATATTGTATAATTGGTCAAGAAAGAAACAAATATTCACTTATAATTACTTATATAATATAATTACTTATATATTTACTTATATATTTATAATTACTTATAATTACTTATATATTTTTTGAAAATTTACGACATTTTTGCAGGGATTTTTACTTTAATTAATCTCCAAAATATTCCATTATCTCTCTCTCTCTCTCTCTAATATCATGATTAACTTATTATTATTGATATCAATATTGCATGATGATCGTGGGATATTTTGTATAGACAAGCACGAAATTATTGCAAGCATAATCAAATCTAAGTTCATTGTTATCTCATCAATTATTCATCTTCCTTGTAGCAATTTATCTTATGCTCTCCTGATAACTTATATTCGTGTTTCTCATTATTGAGAAACATAATCCTTCTTGTAATAAATACCTAGTACTACTTCATAAAGTATGCTAGCGATCACGGTCGATTATTCTCCCCGACTATTGTTCTTAGTTTCTCTGCATATTGTTTTCGTTTATACCTTGGAGAGTATTAACAATGCACTCGGTATAGTTGTATCTCCCACGAGAATCGATCGTAGTTTCATACCATAAGCGAGTACATTCGCATAGATGTATACCGATTGTTTCTGCTATGTTTGAATTAAATATCTCGAGTATATGATTTAAAGATATAACTTTCGTAAATTGTACATATCGATGAATTTTATTACAAGCAGATATGTCTTTTTAATTACTTGACACTTTGCTAAATTGTGGAGCTAAATTAAAAATCACGCTAAAAATATAAAACAGTTCTCTATACACCGGTCTCTTTTTTGCACAAATCTATTTCTACTCTTTCACAAAATACGTATACATGTACGTGTGATGCAATATGAAAAAAATGACGTAGTTCGTGTACATGCGCTTTGATGCGGAAAAAAATAGAAAAATAGAATATGAACAGAAAGATGGGTAATCGTTGTAGCATGATTCAACCATTATACGTTTCTACGCTGCACGCTCGCAATTCGCAAACGAACGGGTTAGGAATGCGCGATGTATCCTGCCCGTTTACACGTGTGTGCATCATATTCGTTCTCACATATGCGTACTCTCTCATGCATTTATTTATGGAAGATTCCGAAGAGTCGACGGGCCAGATGCGCGACGCCACGACAAAATCGCGCCAGTTCCGAACGACACAGCTATCGCCACGAGAGAAGACTCAATTTACATACGCAACTTTTGCAGTTTAACGGCAAATACGCGCAGCCATATATATCATACGCGCAGTGAACTCTCAGTCAGTGGAGAGATCCTGCGGTTGCTGTTTGCATTCGTGAAAGTACTTCCGCCTGCATGCAGCCCGAACTGCTTTAACCTCTGCACTTATTGCATTACGAATTCTCAATTTTCTCCAAATGAGAGAAAATAGAAAGATATGTCGCAAAACATATATAGAGCATCTTTAAATTGACGGTACTGCCGAAAAGGATATGATCTCTAAGTCAATCGAGAATGTAAAACAAAATTCTTTTAATACGAGACTTCGTTTTCGAGAAAAATTACTTTGAGAATCAAAGAATTAGCAATATTTTTAGCTTAAATAAGCTTTAACAATATATCACATGTCATCAAATTCATCTTGATGGCTAAAATATAAATAAAATATAAGATAATAATTATACAATAAAATATAATAATTTTATTTATAATAAAACATTGAAAATAGTTTGCGTTACCAAAAAATTGTATACAAAATATAATGTATAAATAAGTAATTTTTATTGTTTTAACAGAATATTTTACTTACATATTTCTATGATATAAAACGTTGTTCACAGGCAAATTCGATGTCGTGCAATATCCCCAAAAGCATTTAAGCTTAAAAACGTATTTTCGACGTTATTAATTTTCTAACTTCCAAAATCGATTTTCCCGAGACCCGAGTTCAGGGACATTCTGTACATGCATATGCATCACAGCAAGTTCAGGAATATAATTATATTAATGTAATTTTAACAGAGTAGAACGCGTGCGATAACTTGATCACATCGCGTTTATTACATGAATACCTTACTTTCATCGATTGCTACAGAGCGCTGCTGGTGACTGGTAATCAACGAAGAAAATTAATTAATATACGTAATAACAGAGAGATAAGTCTACGTGAGAAAAGCCTTTAAATAAATCGGAGTAACGCGCTCATTGGCCAGAGGAAAATCCGCTTTCGTTAATCTTGTTATTGTTAATTAATGGATGCCGATAGAAGTGACTGATTGATCATTCGCATTGCTGGTACGAGCACTTGCAACGCCCGTGCTTATAATCGGCGCCGCGTTAATGGATGGTTGTTATTTGGCGCGCGCGATCAAGCGTCTCCACATGCGACAACGTTAACGAGATATTAAACGATAGCGGTCGCACGCAAAGCTGTCGCCAAATGCACGAGTGTGACGGTTGTATCGATGTATTGCAGTCGTTAATGATCGATTCTGCAGTTGGCACGTGTATGCAGTTGGCAACTCGATACCAAATTTCGATCCTTTAATCGTACTTCCATTTCGCGCGAACAAAATGTTCGTATTTAAACTTATCGCAGAAAAGATTCATTCCCTTCGCTTCACACAAGCCTTTCTTGCGGAATGATTATCGGGTAGCAAAATCTTTCATTTTATCGCAATGAACAGTATCGGGAAGCTCGATGGCAGGATGCAGCGGTATGAAGTGGAGGAGAGGCAACTGGAGAGAAACTCATTTCGGTATCCACGAGTCGAGGCGAATTAGAATGTATTTTAACGTTGGCCCCTGAGAAATTAGGATCTCTCGCTACTGCCATAGGAATCCCTCCGAGGCAGCCAGTTCGATGTTAAACGCTTGGGCGCGATAATTATACGCTTCTGGGACGCTGCGTGTCCCGTGAATGCGATTAACTCCCGGTATTTCGGCGTCGGACTTAATCTGCGCGTTATCATCTAGATTACGCGGATCGAGAACTAGCCGTGCGTCCCAAATCTCAATCTTCCGTGATTTGCCAGCTCGATTCCGCGCGTTCGAATATTGGATAATGCGCGCACGAAATGGTTAGGCGAGCAAATTTGCAGTAAAGAGTGGATTAAAGATTATATATCGCTGCTCTCACTTTCGAAAGATAATAAACTGTACGCGAAGCGTAGTATGCAATTCTACCTTTTGCCTGCTGATACGTCCGCATTCGTCTCATTTGTATACTACGATTTTAATATCGCTTGTAGGGGGATACGATGCTACACGGAGTCATAAAGGCGGGAAATTTAAACGCGCGGAAAATCTGGCGTGAAACGCTCGTCAAAATCGAAGTTGCTGATAAAATTGCGCCCGACGCAAAAACTGCTCGAACTCGTCAGCGCCGTCGCGCCATTTCCAATGTTCTCGCATTCCTCTTTATTTGGAACGCTGATGCACTGTGTCCCGCGAGAATTACGGTGCAGTCGAACAAAATTCCTACGGAAAATCGCGAAAGCTCGCGTGCTGCAACGTCTACCGTTTTAATGGAAAGCTCGCGTTAATAATGCCGCTGATGTAAGCACTTTCCGAGTTACCGTTCTACGACTCGGTAAGAATCCCTAACATTGAATATGCGATAAGAGGCAGAGAACGATAATAGCCATTAGGAAAGATAAAACGTATCCGCGTCGCGGTAGCACTAAGGCATCCGAAAATTACCGGCGTAACAATTGCAAGCGCCGTTGAAACGCTGTTTATCGTCTTGAATTTCCCTTTCGCGAAAAACCGTGCTTCAGTTACTTAAAGTTCGATCTTGTCGCGCGGTCGACCGAGGGTGAAAATTTACCGCGCCGGTAACGGCGGAGCGGCTCGTTTATACGTCATTACGAGGCATAATCTAACGCTATTACGAAGTGGTAAGAAAAACGTCGCCTGATGCGAAGGAGGAACTCATTGTTTCACCAGGATAATGTCCCCGCTTTCTGTCCTCTTTTCTCTCTCTGTCTTTCTCTCTGTCTGTCTCTGTCTCTAAGCGCCGAGAGATCCATGCCAGGAATTCGTCGATGTAATTTCGCACAAGCGATAGAGCGACACGTTGGAATTTGCAAAAGCGTTCTTTTGTCGTCGGCAATATTACTATGACGGATTCTTGGCTATGAACGCGGCCAAGCTATTTCGCAGCGAATAAGAACGGATAAGAGATCGCATGATTACTACGCGATCGATCATATTCGCCATTCAAACTTTGCACGCGAGTAGGATATATAACACCAGAATCGATAGTGTAATAATTCTTTAATGCCCTCCTACACGATTAGCTGCAATCGCTCGTTCGGAAGTGTGGAACGTAGTTTTAACATTTCAGCAGTTCTGATTCGATACACGAAAAGAACAGTTTTGCTGAGGGATCTAAAATTTTGCTGGACGTGAATCTGAAACTAATTTTGTTGAATCAGCAAAATAATTTTGTTGGAACCTTGAAAATAATGAGCAATGATGCAAAAATTTTGATATTCTAGCAACTTGTTTGAGCGTTTTACATAAGTATTTTGACAATTCAACAAAATTAATTTTCTGATTTGTATCCAACTAAAATCTTTAGATCTTTCAGCAAAACTGTTCTTTCCGATTCTTGTCGATTAAGAAGCACGAGGTATCGCACTCGCTAACGGAAATTTAATACAATCCTCTCTATTGAGAATTACGACTTTTGGATACACCGTAATGAGAACGCGGAAAAGGAACGAGCGAGAAAAGAAGAATCGACTGTTGAGGGAGTAAACTTTTCTTTGTAAATAAGCGTGACGGATACCTACAGACCGGTCGCGACTGTGTAATAAGACTCCGATAGAGCGCCCGGTATTGGCAAGCCTTGATTTATTCCGGCCAACTGAGAAGCATCGGTACGTGTACGGTAAAGGGAAACGGGTGGTGACCCGTAGTCGAGTACACGTTTCCTTTCTTCCCCGATCGCGAAAAGCGTGGGATTGCATAAGCTGCCGTTAGAATCCCTATATTCCCCGGCTCACGCCTTTATAACGGGGAGCGTTCGTCTGCGAATGCGGTCGTCGACGTCGTCGTCGAAAGGCCAATCCCGAAAATCCCGGCATCGCATCGCACGTACAACCTTCAACGTTTCTCGATCGACCTCGTCCCGATCTAATCGCTCGAATATTCTTCCCAGTCGCGTGCAATATATATCGCATCCCTCTCTACGCGAAAATTTCGCCATTTCTAAGCCACATCAGAATTGGCATATTCTTTTTCGGATATTAAGTGAATATGGAATGGAAGGCGCGAAGAACGATACACATGCTGCTTCGCTGACAGGCGATCGATTAGATAACAGCATTAAAAAGATACGAAGAAATTTGTGAAAGCTTTCTCTATCTCTATTTTACTTTACAAGCGATCTATCGAGGTAAATGTATTGTTAAGGCAAAAATGTAAGATATAATTAGATGAAATATGTGTGCAATAATAGATCAAATGTGAAGTAGTTTAAGATGAGGAGCCGATAGGAAAATGGAAGATAGGTAAAATGGGAAGAGAATATGTGATATGGATGGATGGAGTGTGAATATAAATATTGTAACCAAGTTTCTTCTTGGCAATAGCTGAAGAATAAAAATATAATACAAGCGACCTTTCGATTTTATACATTAACTGCTCGGAAGAGCAGAAATGACAAAGAAAT
The DNA here is from genome assembly GCA_037157785.1 of Cephalotes varians. Classification (NCBI taxonomy): domain Eukaryota; kingdom Metazoa; phylum Arthropoda; class Insecta; order Hymenoptera; family Formicidae; genus Cephalotes; species Cephalotes varians. Next base: position 446,076 of record JANQDE010000017.1, on the reverse strand, counting down.
GCTCTCCTCTCTTTCTCTCTTTCTTGTATTTTGCACTCTTTTTGTACCGAGATGACATCAATCGATAGATCGTTATGGAAATCCGATTAGAACGTGGCTCGAGAGTCGTAAAATTCACAACGCCGAAGCTCAATGTAGACCGGCAGTGAGACGAAAGAGACTGGGCGCTGGCACAAGCAGTTTACGCCCTCGGGAAAGCCGCCGTCGCTCGCGGAATTTAAGTTCCTAACTGTTTGAACGTTTGCCAGAAATAAAGCTCCCGAACAGTGCCGCCGACCAGGAATTATTTCTTAAGTTCCGTAACGCAACTTTATTTCTACGTAAGCGGGACCGCTTGCCGATGTTGAACGACTTTTAAAGCCTACAACAATGAACAGTGTCGCCTTGGCTTGTGCGTGATAACATAAATAGAAAGACAACGATGGCTTTTTGATTAATGGAAGGATAAGAACGAAAGAAAAGTCGCGATAATAAATGATGCCGCCGTTACCCGTCGCAACTTTTACGGGTCATTATAGAAATCCTTGCACGCGATAAGGGCGGAGAGCGGCGAGTAAGCCAGATGTGAAAATGCGCGAGAGAGAGGATAAAAAAAAAAAGACGCGAACTGGGAATTCTCGACGCTAACGAACGCATCAGCGAACGTCCTCAAAGGAAATCATTACTCGCGGATTTTTTCCGTTTGCCCAAGAACGAAGTAATAAAATTCAAAAGTCGTGATGCCACGTGAAATCCGAAGCAAGCATCACAAAGTGTTACGCGTGAATCATAAAGATACAAAGACATGTGGCTGCATGCGCGCGTAAAGAGATTCGAAAATCGTATTAGAAAATCATATTGGCAAAAGGGAGCAAAATGTATACCTCGGTCAAGCTGTTCTACCCTATCCCGCATCCCACTCTGCTCGAGAGATTCTTAATGTACAAGAAAGGTCTTTACTAGCCATATCGATATTCGGCCGAAGGTTATGGAAAAATGATACGCTTGAACGGACTTTATAACTTAAAGCGATAGCCGAACGATATGCAGGAGAATAATATACCGCAATCGTTCGTTCCACCAGTTGGGTCCGCGAAATATTCCGTTTATTTCACAGAACACGGAATTTATTCCAGCCCTCTGTACCTGGTATTTCGGTCAGATATTTCATAACCCCCCCCCCCCCCCTCTCTCCCGTCGTTGCAGCTACGGTGACTGAAAAATATTTCGATATCTGCATACCTATATTGATTTCATCTCTCGCGTTATCTTTTCTTTCTCTTTTCTCCTCCCGTCTTCCACGTCTCCCCATCTTTCGCCACGTACTTCCGGCGTTCTTATCGCACGTTTCTTTTCCAATGTAATGCAGCCTAACAAGCGCGCGCATTTGTCAAATCGAGATTTTATACCGGTACGTGTACAAAATCACGGTAAAGTACGTGGAACTTTAAGATACATCTTGTATCCAATTGGATGTATTTTTCTCCTTACAGTTAACTGTATCCGTCGTCGTAAAAATGATAGGAAAAGATAACAAGAAAAGGCGTTTGAAGATCAAGAGGAAAAGGAGAAAGGAGAGGATCAGGATGGCAGTGAAAAAAAAAATGAAGATTATACAGAGGCAAAGGGAAGAATGTAGGATGATAGACATGAGATGTAAAATATATTACAAGGAAATAGAAATAAGATGGAAAAGGTCTTAATATATAAGGAAAGAATTGGGTAGGAGAGAAGTAGAAAGGAGTAGTATAGGAAGAAAAATAATAAGGATAGATAAAAGAATGGAAGGATGAATGTGTTAGGAAAAATTTTTGTAAATCAAGTCTCCTTCTTGGCATTTGTATGCTGAAGTGAATAAATTCTATATCGTCATATTGATAAATCCGATTATAATCGAGTTTTAAAAACTTTTAAAAAAACTTTTTAAAAAAAAAAAACGTAGGAAAGAACAAGTTTTTTTGTATCGATCAATAAAAACGCGAGACTTGACCATCTGCTGAAGAGAAGAATAGCACATTTCTGAAAGAAGATGTTTTAGCAACGGTTTTGAAGCGTCGTCATCGTAAATTTATACATGGCGACACACGTCACTTGTGCTCGTGGCACCGTAATTAATTTATAGTTATTCTATGCGCATACATATATATATATAATCTCTTATTTGAATATATAAATTCTGAAACTGCGAGTGTTCCAAGTTCTCTTTTCAACGCGCGCCACTCTCATTAATCTCAGCTGAACTATTCGCTACTACAGGAGAACTAAACCCGTTACGCTATAGAGATATCATCGGACGATGTAGATGAAAGCCCGAATTTGATCTTCAAAGTGTCTATTAGTCTTACATCCGTTATTAATCAAATATAACTGACAACTGCGATATTGCCCGCTATCAATCAATCATTGATAGTCGGCTGAGTCAGTCACGAATTATTCGGTGTAAGTCGATTATGTGTAGATGATAGATGATAATGAGCTTACTATGCTAATAGAACAAGTTCTACTCCGTCATTGAAGTTAAACATCTTTTCTCGCTGCAATTAATGGAAGATGTTATTATAACCGGTAGCTTAACTATATCTCTGTATTCTTAGTTTTGTTCGACACACGTATCACACGTGAGATCGTGCAACTCGCAACGTACATAGGAGACTGGCTACGTTGTCAATAATGAAAGAAAAATACAGGTACTCGCGAATAGAAAAAGAAAGAAAAGGTAGAACGGAAAGGGAGGATACGAGTAAGGGACGGGACTCCAATTAAGTGACGTGGGACGTGGACGCCACGAGAACATCGTTACAGCATCGAGATCGCCATTATGCCACGAAGAGGACGACCCTAACGACGTGGCTACCGTGATTTATGGTCCAGTGAAAACGCGCCGCGGGACACATGGATTATGTATCTATGAGAGCGACTTTCTAGTTTAGTAATACGTTATAAGAGTAGATTAGGAGAATAACGAACACATGGCCTTTCATCTTTACTATTAGCATAATTAGCCTTCATTCGCGTGATATGCAAACAGCTACGAATGTCGCGATGCATTCCGAAACGAATATCTCGTAACGATACCAAAAACAGAAAGCTTCGCAAATTAATGATACAGTGCCTCGGGTTTTACATATTCTCATTTGTTACTCCCAATTGTTTTAGCAATCTAAAATTTTTTTTACGAAAGCTTTTTAATACTCGATTTTAAATAACCTTCTAGTTGCCAACAAATCTGACAGATATTATTTTCTTACTTAATATCCATTAATATCCGTGGTTTCTGATAATAGAGATGGCTCGAGACATCCTATACAAACATGATTTACGGGGCGCAGTGCGGTCGTCAGATCAAAGTGCATATCGTTAGCAGTAGTTGGAAATAGCGGCTCTTGATTGCTTCGAGGTTGCCAAGTCCCGGTCAGATGAACACACACACGCAATGACGCGCTCACTTACCTGACACCGCTAGATGGACAGTTCTGATTAATGGTGGGTGGGCGCTGACTTGACACTCGTAAAGGCCGGCATCGCGTTCCGTAGCGGGGTTCAGAAGCAATCGCCAGTCATTAGGCTTCTCAAAGGCCAGGGAGAATCTGGAGTCGCTCGCGTACGTATCGAGGCCAATGGTGAGTAAATGAAGCTCTTCTCCCCGTCTACGCACCCAGGATACCTGTAACGAAAAAGGAGCAAGTGCCTAATGCAATCCATCGGAATTTTCCGCTTTTAATTAGAGATTTGAGCAAAATAATAAGGGACAGATCATTTTCTCCTCTTCAATTAATAATTAGAGTTATAAAGTAGAAAACAGAATTTCTATCGACACGTTCTTTCCCTGGTCAGCTGCTGGTGATCTTCGAAAATTATTAAATTCCCCCAAACTCCGGAAAGTTGCTACTTGCTTCTGAACTTTACACGCGATATACAAGCGGGTGCAGACAAGGCATATTTATACGCGGTCGACTTTCGTGAGTGGACGTATAAGAGTAGTCTTGTACCTTTCGCGAAGGCAGAAGAGAGAGAGAGAAGGAGGGGGGCAGAGAGTGCCAAGAACACTTTGCATAAATCATGCACATCGAAGCTAATGGAACAGTGTGCCATAAAAATACGACCGTATTGCGCGTAAATCACAATAAGTTATGCCGTTAACTGCTGTTATCTGACGCAAATATATGTCCGCATTTTAAAACCGATTGTATCGCTCCTCTATTCGTTAAATCGAGAACAGAAGCTTCATGCACAAAAAAGTTCTGACAGCTTCGATAAACTTAGTCAAGAAGATAAACTCACAAATTTTTGGCATTAATTTCTTTTGCCATGCCAAGGCAGAAAAGAAATCAATAAAATGTCGCGTCACGTGCACGTCAAAAAAATGTTATGCGAAAAATAGTGTATTAATATTAATAAAATCGAAAATACTTTTAAGTAAAATATATTAAAACTTAAGGAATATTTTGCACATAATTTTACAGTACTTAAATTTGTTTTTCTTATGAAAGTTATGACTTTAAATAATTGCGCTAGCTGGGAATAAAAGTTTATGTAAAGTATAAAATTAAATTCTTTCACATTGTTGTGCTTCAATATTCAGTAAAACACACATAAGTATTATATATTTTACGCTTATGAACATGTATATATATATCTCTCTATGAATATATATATTTTTATATAATTAAATCTACATTATATATTTTCAGATGGAATTTAAAGCACAATAAGGTCCGATATTACGTTTATAACACATTATCCATGTAACAAAGAAATATTAGTTTTAATTAAATTAAAGGTAAAGAAAATTTAATATAGAAAAATTCTGACTCTGTTATGATAATAAAAGGTATAATTCTAATTGCCAAAGAAAAGAATTTCTATTAATAAGCAAACATTGGCATTTTTTTTACCTTTTTTTGAAGAGTTAATTTTACAAAGCTACATTTTTCTGGTGATGTAAAAAAAATGTAATAAGGAGTCTAATTAACGCAGAGAATTCTATGTAAAGTTTCGCGCGTCGATCGACATATTCTGATAATTAGTACGATTAATTAACATTTATTTCATCTCCACGATTAAAATCACATAATTTTATTTCTCTTGGAACGAAAAAATTTAGCTTTAAAGTAATAATAATAAATTAACTATAAAATTATATATATATATTTTTTCTAGATTAAATATATTTTATTTTTCAAACAAATGGTAGATTTCATGTATGATAACTCAGAAATTTTGAAACGCAAAAAATAAAATATTTGCACAAATTTATTTTGTAATAAGTAAATATTTTCAGAGACTGACTAGCGTAGAATCTTCATGTTTGTTTTTACAAATATATAAAACTCTGATGGTCAATACGCCGAAATAGAGTAAACTAGTTTTTCCATCGTATTACTCCTCGAGATTATTCTCTAAACAATTTAGGATTATCAATTAATTCAATTAATTCTTACCATTAAACTTTCCACTGACGTATAAAGACAACGATGTACTAAAACATATTTTGCGTGATTTATTCTTTCAAAATACAAATCAAAATCATTAAAAATAGGAATTTTCTTAATTATTGTTTTAACGCAATATTTACAAACAATTATTTACAAATAATTATTCTTTCTTTAACGAATGCGTAAATTCGAATAAATTTCACAACGCGATTTAAATTTTTCGCTATAAATGTAATTTATTCATTACTATTTCTAGAAATCACGGAATAATAAATAAATCCAATATCCATTGGGTCCAATAATATCAATAACAGAAAGCTGTACGTGATTTATTATGTGATCGTTTATTAATAATATTTTATATACTTTGGCAGAATTACGCATTGTTTATAATTAATATTGAAAATACCGAATAAAATTCGATGTTAAAAAGGTTAAAATTACGCAAACACTAAATGTAAAATGTATACGATGTGTAATAAAACTATATATAATTTAAATTTGTCGTTCATGTGTTTTTGAATAATATATATATTTCCATTGGAAATCATATTATTTTAATACTTGATGTAATCGTACATAGCTTTTGTACAGTGCGCGAAATTATATTTAATTGAATTATATTTGAACGATTAGTGACTATAATAAATTGACGAGAATAATTTAATTTATTAAAGTTACACGAAAAAACACATTTCTGGATATATTAAAATTACATAATTTTATTCCTTCCGAAATGTACAACTTTTTGACACAAAGTAACAATAACAATCTGATTAACGTAGATAAATTTTACTCTCTCTTTCTCTCTCTCTGTAATTGATAGATTCAATGTGCAATGTTTTTTTATCGAAATTAGTTTGAAACGTAAGGATATATTTGCGATAAATACATTGTTGCTTATATGTAATTTTATATATTCTTTTTAAACGAAATTACAGTTATATACAGTTTTATTGAAACATTTACAGTTTATTTACAATTTAACACATAATTTAATATTTGACATGTAATTTCACTTGACTTTATAACAATGCATGAAATCATAATGACTGAGTGACTGTAAATCAATATTTTCATTCTCATGATTTATTAAAATCTTACGAAAAAAATCTTTTAATATATTGCATAATAATTTTTTCAAAAAAAAAATTTTTGGTACAAAATAATAACCTGATTACAACAATAATAATCTGATTTACATATTTTTCAATAAAACAAATAAGACAGATTGTTAAATTTAATATGTGACGATTGCGTATTTATTTTATCGCAATTAGTTTGGAACGCAAGAATTTATTCGAGATAAATTTATTTTATAATTACGTATTTCAATTCAATTCGAGACGAGAATTATTTCGGAAATATTAAATATTTCGAGACGACGAAAGTGAGTTCAGTAGGTAGAAATTCATTTTTTAAGTTAATTTATTCTGATTTGATTGAAGTGTAAAAAATTTTGAGATAATAGCAACTTTTGGTTTTGTTTTTACGACAAGCGGTTTTGGCCTTTTGGTTTTGTTTTTACGAAACGAGCGGTTCGGCCTTATGCGTATACAAAATTGCCGTGCTACCATTTGCAAACTGACACTTGGACAGGTCGTTTATACACCGCGGTCGTATGTTTACAAAAAGGACGTTGCTTTATCATTTCCGGTTCCGACTGTTGAATCGACAGGTAGCCGAACGAGGCTACATGCTCCATTATTGTAACGCGATACGATAAGCGTATAAAAAATATTATAAATTATTAGATATTAGAGAGTATAGTTATTAGAAAGAGACAGTTTTTTATTAACCGTCAAATTACTCTCCTAGGCGATTGATAAAACCTTGCAAACACATGATTTATCTTAAGACATGCTCGTTGCAAAGCAGGTGTCTAACGATTTAAACAGATATCTTGCGATTTATCCGCAGGGAAACGAGGGAGGATCAAAATTCCAAATTAACGTTTCGTCACGATTTGCTCACCAACAGTTATTTCTTGTGGAATCGTGAAATTCGAACGCGTCCCGCATCACGTTTCGTATCGTCTATCAATTCGGAAGTAATTTGCTTGTCGCTTTCGCATCGAGGGCACGGAGTACTACGCGAATCGCACGATTAATGTGACGGAATACGCGGATCGTGTGATTTAAGTAGCGGAGAACTCTCTCTCCCTCCCTCTCTCTTTCTCTCTCTGTGATATATCGATCGTTTAATAGCACTTGTAGCCTCCTGAATTTACGCGCTCGTATTATATTGCAAGTGTGTGTATCTCGATTGTATATTTTCGGCTGCTGACTCGACTTGTTGTACACGCGCGGCGTTGGTGAAAATTGTCGGCGTTCTAATCTCTCGGCGAATCATTAGATTTATGTAATAGAAGCCAAATCGTTTGTTAGTTATCTCAAGAGTGCTAATAAAGTATCGCGACTACGGATCGCGTTTCCGCGAGGGTTTCCTCGTGAGTGCGGAATTTGAGACGAAGACGAAGCCCTGGAGACATCAGGTTCATTGACAGAGCGTCGTATCGGTGAGTATCTTTCTCTTCTAACTTAAAGTGAGGTAATGGATTTGTGAACACTATAGTTAAATGTATCATTCCACAGATCCATTACCCTGAAATGGATGGACTAAAGCAAATTATAGTATAAATCTTGGAAAAACATCGATTCATTGTGTGTACAAGAATACACATCTAAAGTTTACAGAATAGAACTTGTAATTATCGTATTATTGATCCGGTTTCACTTGAAAACATTTCAAAGTTTGCGCAATAGTATAATAATTACATGAAGCCATTTGAAATGTACACAGCAAATATTTATTTATAGAAACTGTATTTGAATAAACAGAAAAGTAAAAAATATAATTTAAATTAATATATGTTTAATATATTTATATATAATATATTATATATATTTATATATGTATATATATATTTAATATATTTAAATTAAATATATTTTTTATAACTAGAAAATATGCTGCCGCTTTGTGGTGGAAAGTGATAAAAGTAATAATATAGTAATTTGCGCAAAAGATTGCTTTTAAATGATATGATAAAGATGTCTTGCCTTACATGTTTTGCCAAATAAACTCTGTACGCAGATAAGATTTTTAGAAAACATAATTAAGAGAGTATACATCAAGAATATAATATATTAATTTTATATTAATTTTAATGCTTCGGAAAATAGTGAAAAATGAAAAAAGAGAAAGTAAAAATAAAACTACAGATAAATATTTAATATTTTTGAGATGTAAATATAAAGCTTTTATTTAATTTTATTTTCTTCGTGATATTCATCTTTCATGGATAAAGAAGATTGAAGGAAGATATTTATACATTTATATTTATACATTTATAAAACAATAAATAAAATAAATTATATCCTTTATATAGAGTAAGGAAAAATTTTGAAATGCATATGTTTTTGTGCTATTTTCTTTTCTTTTCTTTTCTTTCTCAAATATCTGTTAAATAATCTGAGCCTTATATTTAATCTTCTTAAATATATTTTAATATATTATATAAATTGATCAAAAATAAAGAAATACAAAAATCTGTTTGATCTATTTAATCTTTTCGGATCGGGTTTAAAAAAAAATTGTTATTCAAAATAATTTTATAAATAACAATACATTAAAGTTTATTTTGTGTGATAAACATGAAAATTAAAATAAACAATCATTTATGCAGAATCCGATGTTACACTCTTTACATCAAATCTAGATCGTTTGTTCGAAATTTTTTTCGCGCCTGTAGTATAAACAATACATCTTTTTTGTCTTGTTGGATGATTTTTATCTCTTTCAATATAAGAAGGAAAATGTCAACTAGCTGTCTAGCTGTCAGATGTAAAGGATTAAGTTTACCAATTTACGCTTTGAATCGCGTTTTTCAATGATACTTTCAATTAGTTCATCAGAAAATGATAGATTTAGAAGATTTCTCATTTTAAATAAAACAACCATTGAATATAGTAACATCAAATAAAAGACTATTTTTTTGTATTTTACAGATTTTCGAAGAAATTCAGAGAAACTCATTTGCATATCAATTTGGTCCTATAAAATTGTAGAGAGAGTCTAAAATGTAGAAATAAAATGTAGAAATCTAAAATCTTGATTAAAATGGTACTTTTTTTTATTCATTAAAAAATATTAAACCATTCTCGAGATATGAGTTATTATATATAGTACATTTATATTACTATATATAGTTGGTTCTGAATTAAAGACATATAGAGAAAAGAAGAAAACATTTCATGCAAATTTTAAATATATTATATACATGTGTATATATATATATATATATATAAAATTGATTTAATTTAAAATGATATTATTAATTTATTTTTATAATTTATTTTTATGCATCAATTTTAATTTGTATCTAATCTATCAATTTTAATTTGTATCTAATTGTATCTAATCTATCTATATCTATCTTATTTATTGCTAATTTAGCTTTATATAATTTGAAATATAAAATAAAATAAAATGTGAGATCTAATAAATATTTATTCGCAATAGATTTTTGTGTCAATTTATTTAGATTATCTTAAAATTAATATACTATATATCAATAAAATTTAATATTGAAATAATTTTAATGTATTACAGTAGAAATAATTTTGAAAATATATTCTTAATAACAACATTAACAAAATACAACAACAAGATGAAAATTCATAAAGCAGCAAAAATTCATACAAATTAATATCATACGAAAGGCTAATTATTAGTTTTGATTCTCATGTCATTTTCTATCGAACATCGTCAATATGTATTGAATTTTGAATATTGAGAATTGAATAAATCAATATTTCATTTTCCTCATGAGGCTTGATTTATAATTTGTCATTTGCGTTTCTGTAGCGTTTTGCTCGTATTTCAGTACGTTCGTTTTTTAAATGCTAAAAATTGCCATATTAATTGGCTGCAAATTAATCGGATGTAAATAAATAGTATATTTAATGTTGATTCTATTCTGAAACAGATATAATTTCGAAATTTACTTTGTGATATAAAAGAACATTCGATTGATTATAAAATATTCGATTTTGATTGAAAAACATTCAGAAGATGATCAAAAATACTCAGTTAGTTATAAAATATTTGAAAATGTTTTAGTTGTTTATCGTTATTGAGATATTCAATAGATTAAATTTACTTTTATTTCGAATTTCATATATCATTATCATCTATTTTTATTATCACCAAATAATTAAAATAAATTTATAAGAATATTTAATTTCTCAAAATTTAAAAGCAATTCATTGACACTTTAGTGATTCAAAAAATTATATAAAAAAAAGACAATAATAATTTATATTATATAATATAAATAAAACAACTGAATCTGATCTATTTCAAATAGTCAAATTTATATAAGTATAGTATTTATTAAAATAAATATTTATTTCAAAATACTCAATTTTTTCTTTGCAAATAAAAATGACATAAATACAGATTTAATAAACGCGAGAAATCACAAGCGTTTACTATGATAATTATAATTTCTTCAAGAAATCGTCATTCTATCAACGCATTATGACAAACAGAACATTAAACAAATTGTTAGAAATAGCTTTTTTAAATTATCTCTCTATCATCTATATTTTATTGCAAATCGAAAATTGTCGATAAAGCAATTGTATAATCCACTCTCTCTCTCTCTCTCTCTCTCTCTCTCTCTCTCTCTCTCTCTCTCTCTCTCTCTCTCTCTCTCTC
>JANQDE010000017.1:416817-434898 GCA_037157785.1 Cephalotes varians | reverse complement strand
CCTCTTCTTTTTTCTCTCTTAACATATTTATATTATTATAGAGAATTTAGAAAATATATTATATATTAAAATATTTTAAGAATAGCAATAAACGAGACATGATCGATTCTCAAACAAAACTTATATATCTTTTTCGAAGTCGCCGATCCTAACATAGGTCTCCTAAAGCGACACCTCCTAATTTATCCAAAATTAAATAATTATACTTTGTTAATACTGATAAAAACATTATCTGTTTAGATGATTAAAGAAATAAAAATCTATAATTCATATTAAGATAGATCATAAGATAGTAATCCACCCTATTCTTTATATACTGTATATTTTCGCTACATATTTGCGTTTTGCAGTATAAACATAATATAAATCAACAAAAAACATTTTACATCATAATGAGAAGATTCTAGAAATCCTCGTATACATTAAACTTGTAGGTATTTTGTATAGATGACTCCTCTGTAAAAAAAAAAGAATATATGACCCTATGCACTTACTATGTCAGTTTTGGGGGCCACTTTGCCAGGCGCTCATTTTTGCTTATCTTATGAAAAGATTAATTATTGCAAAATTCAAAATATTATAAAAACTGCTATATTAAACTATTATATCTGATAAAAAACACTTTCTTGTTTGTATTTATATTTCTAAAGTTTTATTTTTAGCTTTTTTATTATAGGAAATATGGATCAAAAATAAATATGATGTGACGGTATCGGTGATCTTCTAATAAAAACTTTATCTAAATTCAACTTTAAGTTAAAAGAGCGTAAATACAAATTTCATTAATTATAAAGAATTATAGATAATTAGTTGGCAGTAATTTATTCATTTAAGTCACCATAAATTCATCAGCGCATTTTACAAGAAATAACATTAAAAGAAAGTCGTTAAATATGAGCAGTTTCTTTCAATTAGCTTTATTGTCATAATTTCTTTTATCTTTACGTCAAAATTCACTACAAAAATTAGTAATTAACATGATAATAGAAGAATTAGTAATATTATCATGCTTGTATTTTGAACTATGAATAATTTATTGCCCGACAATTATTTATAATTAATTCCTTCTAATTAATTGCATGTTGTTTTAACTCGAAATCAAATATTTTATCATAAATATGGAAATTATATTTACGTAAATTTTTTGTAGAATCGGTCATTTGTAGCACGTTAAAAGCTTGTTTTTAATCAATCTAGTACAATTGATCGGTCATTATGTAAATATATTTTTATGTTACACATAAAAGACAAAATCAGTTGAGTAATTAGAATACTGCATAATTTATAAAATTCAATAAAGATAACAATAATAGATGCTCAAATTAATAACTTAGTTTTTCATCAAAGATTTTTATTACCTCTCTATGGCTACGATCTTTAAATGATGAAGGAATTCAGTACCCTGAAAGATTCGATATCCTAAGAGGAAAAGCTAGCTTACTATCGCCCCGTTTAGCTAAATAAAAAAACAGTTTCTTACAATCAGTTCTTCGTATCGCGCGATAACTTCGGAAGTATCATATAAAATATTACATTATCCGCGTCTTCATGAGTGTCGAGTTCTACAAAACTGACAATAAACAGCTTAAGAGAATGTGATAAATATAACTGATTTTTATATATTACATCATATATAGAAATCATCTATTTTTTTAAAATCAAATTATCTATTTAAATGATTCAGAAATTAATGACGCGAGAATTGACAAAACCGATTGACAACCCGAATAGCCTGAAAGGAAGAAGAGGCCTAGGAAAGGCGCCAGCGAAGCAACCTTGTAGTAATATTATTTTTTATTTGGATAAAATTAATCTTCTTTTTCATATATCTTTTTTTTAGGAATTTATTCGAATCATTTTTATTTCACAATAATTTAAAAATAATAAAAAGAAAGAAATAATCGAAAATTTTATAAAAGCTAATTCTTGTAAATATTTTCGTTTTTGAAAAATAATTTTAATAAATGTATTAAATTGAATAATAAATAAAGAATAATACATATAAAAGTTATCTTTTTGAAACATTGATTAGTTTGAGCATTGTTTGGATTTTATATTTATGTTGCAGAATCATCATGGCTGAATAAGCTTCGCTGTTGCATATCGGGTCGATAAGTAAATAATCTTTTTATGGAAGTAAATTTTTTAGATTAACTTTTTTATTGAATCTATAGCAAAATTTTATTACATAAATACATATTATGTACATNTATAGCAAAATTTTATTACATAAATACATATTATGTATATATATATATATATATATATATATATATATATATATATATATATATATATATACATACATATATATGCATCAATTTCATAATAATTTAAAATAATGTAAAATGTTATAGTTATATAACATTCCATCCATTGTTTTAAAACCCGGGTTAGAACAAATTAGGATAAGTATATTTAATTCTAAATATCTTGTTAGTGTGTTTGATTTTTATCGTTTGATTATTATGCATTTATTGATTATAATTTAATATGCATACTCGTACACACTATATGCAAAAACAAAATTTTTCGGAAAATTGAAAATACTTTGAGGATATTATACTTTGAGAAGATACAATAAAATATTATTTAAAAATTATATTAATTATTTAATTGAGCAATAAAATCAAATATATCAAAATTTATTAAATTTTCGTGTATTATTCAGAAATATATAAAATTTTAAAAAATAAAGAACATCAATTATAACATAAAAATAGAAAGAAAATAGAAGATAATAGTAATTTTATTCATAACATACAAATCTCGTAGCATTCGAACCAACAAAAAGAAAGAATAAAATATTTTTATATTTTTTTCTTTCTCTTTCTTTTTCTCTCTGTATTACGATAAGATTATATACAGATCTTATTTCTTATATATTTATGTGAAATAAAAAGAAGAAAAAATATGAAATAAAAATGAAATAGAATAAACAAATGATATAAATAAATAAAATTATTATCTGTAAAACATGATGGAAAAATATTTATTATTATATAACAAATGCTATGTTACTAGTTTTTTCATCTACCCTATTTCTAAATATTCTTCCAGAATTATAATAAATATTATATCATATAAATAAATATAAGAAAGCAATTATACACACACAGATGTCTACAGATATGTACATATGTACATACGTATACAATACGTACACCATATTGTTTTTCTTGAATTCCATAGAATAATATCTAGTATTTTTTAATTGATTTACTTTAGAATTAAAATTCTTTTGTTATTATATAGTTTCAAAAAATATTGTAAAATTTAATGTAAAGTTCTGAAATCGCGAAATATGTTTGAATCTCTTCTAATCGCGATTAATATAAAAATTTTTTTAAACTCAGATATGTATTTTTTATTAGATATATATTTTAATTGTTGACCTAAAGTATTACCTAAATAAACGCGTGTGAAGACTAAAGGCGAAATTAATAAGTTAAAGGATGTTATTGTTAATTTCATACTTAATTTAATAATATGATGATTTCTTTGCGGTTTGCGTTATTGTTTTACATATCAAAAGTGTAAAGTTGTTCCGCTGATATGCGATGATTAGCTAGCAGTAGAAAAATAAAAGTAAATTTTATTTCAGAGATATATAGTATATATATTTCTTTTTCTTGTCGATATATAATACAACTATATGAAGCTAAAATGGCTAGCTAAGAGTAACGAAAAGTAAATTTATTTAGTCAGAAAAGAAAAGAAAATCTAAACAAAGATTAGTATGCAACACTGAACGCAAAGTATAACACAGTATAAGAAATACATGGTATTAAAATAAATGTGCAATTTTTTCTCAAGACATACGAAGATAGAAGGATTCAAATTAAAATCCCTATCGTGAATCAAAAACATAAATGCTCGCGATTAACATCGTAACTAAAATATCACGCGCTCGCGATTGAAATTCTCAACTTATTCATAATTTTCTCGGATAATCGTAGGTTAAAAGTCTTGCTAGAGAATTAAAGTCACGTGTAGAGCTCGTAGTCGTACTTGCGGTCGAAACTCGTAGGTAGATATTCTAGATACACAGAGATACGGAACAAGATATTTCATTTGCGCATACGTGAATGGGATAATTTATTTTTTTGATTAAATGTATTTGCGAATTTCATATAATTATTAATAAATTCTTGCTAAAAAAATATATTCCTGGGTTACATTACGATAAGTATTTGTTAAAAATCATTGAGAACACCGCATTTTTTCTATATTTTGGGATGTGTCGTTGCTTCAATGATGAAATCTTATAACTATCTCTACTAGCGAATGCTGGTTTTAGCGTACTGGTTGGCAGTTCAGCTAATCTTTATCATGAAAAGTTATTTTTTTGTCAGTTTCCATGAGACCCATCTACAACATTTAGTTCAATGTTGAAAACTGGGGGTTTTCATTGCATAGCCGGAATAAAACTCGGGTTTTCTTGGTAGTTCCGGAAAGTCGTTCTGGTAATGAGTTAACAACGATAACCGTAGATTCATTAATGACAAATCATGAAATTAGTTCAGAGTATATTCAGAGAGAAAATTTTCTTTTCTTGTTAGTGTCAGTATTAATATTAAAGTGTTGTCTTAATAATAAAAAAAAAGTTATTAATATAATAAAATGCAGCAAAGTAAAGAAGGATGTAGCAATTGTTTACAGAAAAGATTTGATTATGAAATTAATAAATTCAAATCACAATTAAACAAAAATAAGACTACAAATGGATATATTTTATTTTTTAATTTTTGATTTCTTTAAAAAATCATTTTACAGGCATTAGAAATCCACCATTCCAGGATATTAAATTTATTGTTTTATTTTAGATTGTTATAAAGTAAAATGTTATAAAGTAAAAAAGCGCAGCTTGTTTGATACATTATTTTGTCGATTTAATGGAAGTTTATTTAATAGGAAGTTTAGATTTTACATTTGTATGAAGGAGATTCATATTTTTCTGAATAATTACATGAATATAATTAAATATGTATAGATATTTAAAAAATTCAAGGCAAGTTGAATGAGTACTTCAATGGGAGATATTGATGTCTGAATTACTTCTAACATTGAAATTCTACTAAAGTATTTATTTAAATATTATAAATAAATAAAAAATTAACTAATTTTGTATCGTTAAATATTTGAATTTGAAATTTTTCAAAAGATCTCAATCGACTCATCTCTCGAACAGATGATTAGAGAATTACTTGTACACACTAAATTACAACTAATGCATATTTATTTTATTATCTTTAAATATCTATTTGTAGTCGCTTTTCCGTGAAGACTGTTCTATTCATGTGTAGTTAAAAGTCATGTGTTTCTTTTATAAGAAAATATATTTTCTCGCATAAACATATTCACAAATTGCGTAATATCTATTGTGCAAACGGTAACTGTCGTTGATTCGCTGCCAAAATCTACTACTACCGAGAAAACTATAGAATTTGTTCACTTTTGCAGCGAAGACTCCTTTCGCTCGACAGTTCGCTTAACTTTCCTTCATGGATGGAACCCATGAGATTCGACAGAAGTAGAGCAGATTGAGCCTGTTCTCCATCTTAAAGATCGTCCTTCTCTATGTCTCTATTAACTAGCGTGCCATTCGGCGGACGGACCTAGATTTTGGTCAAATCGTTAAACCAATTATTTTCCATTGAACGCGGTAAGAATTATACGATTATTTTTTTAAGATTTATAAGATCTGCCAAAGTAAAGCGGGAATGAATACTTTACGTATGTGATTGATTATTCATTTGAGTATCAAAATCAGGCAATTAAGAAAGTTTTCTCAGTATCTGTGGAATCGTATTTATTATCGCGTAAAATAATAATAATTACGAATAACCTGCGTTAAAAATTACTGTTGCAATTGAATATTGCAAATATTGCAAATATTATTAACCCATTTGTTCGCCACGCTTATCAGTGCTAATGCTTTTATGTTGCGATTTATCTGATCATTATTTAATAAGGTTTTGTTTATTTTTCTATATGTTTGATTTTTTTTGGAAAGTTTCGCAAAATGTATTAACAGTCAAAATACTGTCTCGTACAATTGAGAAATGTATTAATAATTTTTTCGGACTGGTTGCTCATCTTGTATAAAAACTTAATTAGTTTCTTATGATAAATGAATAAATATCTTGTAATTGATCATTTTTTAAATATACAGCCACATAAAATATTTTTTCATTTCAGATATTTTTAAATAATATTTGTAAAACGTTTTATACGTACAATCATTTAATTAGATATTATATTTCAAGTGATTTTAAATTGTATTATAAATTGTTTTACACATTAATTTTGTATTGCATTTCATCAAATTTTGTCGGAAAGTAAATTGTATAAAAATAATATGATATATAATTCAAAAATTTAAAAACGCTTTTATAAAACAACACTCATCAATTGAAATCAGTAAAAGTGATTGAGAATATCTATAAGGTTAATCCAATTTTACTGGAAAAAATTTTAGCTTAAATTTAGAATTAAAAAAATAATTTTATTTAACCAGGAAAATGCAAAACCAAGTTTAATTAAAGTATATTTAATTGCAACGACATCAAAGGTGGAATAATTTGTGTTAAAAAATAAGATCACACGGAAAGAACAATTTTGCTGAAATACTTAAAAATTTAGGTAGAGCTAAAAATAATTTTGTTGAACTATCAAAACTATTATAATTATGTAGAAAATTCAAATATAACGAATAATGCTGCAAAAAGTTTTGACATTTTAACAACTAGTTTGAGCGTTCTACTTAATTATTTGATAGTACAAATAAAATTATTTTCAAATTTGTATCTAGCTAAATTTTTAGATATTTTATCAAAATTGTTCTTTCCGTGTAGTGTTATGTTTCATTTTTTTAACGAGAATCTTCTATTAATTGTAAGAGTGTATCATTGGACAAACAAAAGCATGCCATATTATCCAATTAAGAGATAAGTAGAAAAGGGAGCTTTAAAGAAAGTATCTTCCCATGTAACATTAAATTTCAATTTTGTAGATAAATTTGATATCAAAATCCCTGTCAAAAGTTTGACCTGTGTAAAGACACGATTTTACGCTCTTCGTAATTTATTCGTGACATGTTCTCAATGTGCAGCGTACCGTGCCGCTTATATAACTCATTCTTTATACATTTTAATTAATATTACTCATGTTTATTAATTTAAATTAATAAACATGAGCGTTAATTGCATTTTTGGTGCATCGTATGCAAATATACACCTACCGAGGATCATAATAAATTGAGATCAGGTACGATACCGTGAAAGCCGTTCTCCGATAATACATTTTAGAACAGTTTATTCCGATACTTATGATCTGACGTACGAAAGTTTGATAACGGGGAAGTTAAAGAATCGTTAGACATCGCACGTTGCAGGAGCACTGTGCCGTTTCAGCTGGGAAGTCCTCGAAACAGAGAACAGTGCGAGCGGAAGGCATAGTCATTTGTCATTATTATAAAGGACTTAGCAGTGAATAATTACGTCTTAGCAACTCTGTGTCTATATGTTGCCTGTGCAACGCTTAACTTGATTTCCATGTGACGCAACGTTTCCGTAACATATCATTTACAACCGGGAGTGTTAAATTATGCTCTATTACTCAAATACTAGAGCAAAATTTTCCCAAATTATTCGTATGAATTAAATACCGGTACACGGTCGCGCACACTCGCTCGCTTTGCAGCGGAATTAGCGTAATCATCGTTTCCGTATCGTTTCGCGCGCAATAAGCGTGTTGGTGTAAAACGTGCGGCGTAAACGCCGCAAAAGACCGCTGGTCATCGAACGGAGTCACCGCAAGGGATAAAGCAAAATTCCGAATTTGCATTCGTGCGTGCAGAAGACCGCGTGCTTTCTGTCGTTTGTGAAGCGGGGAAGCAAACCGAAATCCGCGGCGGTACATTTATCACGTAGAAATTGAGCCACAAACCAAACGTCAAAGCAGCACATGAGGCCGACTGCACTACGACAAACGCATACGGCAGCGTTATTTCGAAAACCGCGGTTGGTTCGGTCATTGTCCGCCAAATTATTTGCCATAATTGCATCCGCCGCTTTACTCATATAGAGATTAATCGTGTAAACTAACAGTAATTAAGATTATTATTTCAAATGTATGTTCTATTTAGTTCGTAAACTCTCGAATACTCTTCGCGTTGACTTTGCAAGTTCCCGGCAGTAGTTCTTGACGTTAACGTCAAATTCAAAGTGCATAATGAATGCATGTGCAATAAATGTTAGTGTTGAACTTTTCAATGCCTCTGGTAATATAGTAATATAGTAATATAAATTTTCAGCGTTAATGAAAGTATCAGAATATTACCTAGCTTTGGCGCAAATAGTTGATGGATTATTCGCAAAGCGTTTATAGATGCACTTACGCGCACATGGACATATGCGGACATTTGCCAAATTAACGATTTATGCATTCAATGTTTCGGTTGCTGATCAATACATGGCAATATATACTGTTTGTTTATTTACTAGGGTTTTGGACAAACATTTACTATGGATATGCCAACTATACGCCCGACTTCCTCTTTTATATTCCATCAGTCGCACTGCCTACGTACTTTACATACGGGAGTATGTCAAGGAATGTAGTGGAAATATCTGTGTGTCAGTGAATTCCTATCGAAGTTAATAACACGAAATCATATGATATTCTCAGCGAAAACATTGCACGGCACGATATACGATCAATGTAAACTGTTTCGAAAAACATTACATATCGTGTATTCTGCGGTAATAATTATTCAATATTGATAGCTATTGAATTTCTAAATGTTTCTCAAATTGAATTCCAGTTATTTCTTAATAACGCAATTGCTGCTGGAAAATCTCTTTAAAATTTCATTTTTTGAAATTAAAAGCTCTAATTCTGTCGCTGCCGCGCTGAAGAAATTTCTAAAAATTTTTTAATAATGAATTTCACAACTCGGCATTTTTACAATGCAATATCCCAAATACTAAATGAATCGAAAACACTAAAAGTTTTGGAATTTACTCCAGTTCGATTAAGGGCAGAGCCTCTTACATCACCCTGAAACTCGTGAGAGTTACGTGGTCGTAACTTTAACAGTAGAGATCTCGTTTCGGGCAACCGTGATCTCTGACGCTTGTCGAAATCCGTAAAGCCAGTCTAACTGGAATTCGGACCGTGGGCACAAAGGTAAGAAAATTGGATTCGCCGATCCATCGATCGAACCGCAATCGAAGCCCGTCGTTATCGACAACTGTGTGCATTGTTGAAAAATGACGTCGCACTGAAGCGTGCAACGAAGCATGTAAACTCGCGCATGTCTCGACAATGACGAAGGGAAATAACTTTATTGTCCACTGTCGGGAGAGCGACGGTGAGTCACGTTTGCAAAACTTTAATTAGTCTTCGAACCACTTATTGACGAGCTGCGGTAAAACTTTGTTCATGGATGGAGGAAGCTAGGACTCAGCGATATTACGCTAAATGCAGACTACGACAAAGTAAGCGCGAAGCGGAAGATGAAAAATAATTGGAAAGGAATTGGATGCGTGGTGCAAAACGAAATAATAACTTTCCGAGTAGAGGAGAGAGTAATAGAAAATATCTGAAGACCGATGCATCATTGCTAGCGTGATAATAATAGTGGATCGACCAAATATAATAAATTCTCGTCACGATTTTCCATTACATTTGAATGATGAAACAATCTTCCAGATTATTAAAATGTAATAATGTGAAATATGATATATAGTGATTCGCATTGCAAATTCTAATTCAAATATTCAATATATAATAAATATATTTATTAAAAAATACAATTTTAATAATTTTAGAATAAAATATTTAATATGTTGAAGAATAAAATGTATTTTAAAAAATATTTCATATAGGAGAATTTTTATGCAGAATTATTTTACATTATGAAACTTGATAGTATAATCAACTATAATATTTACAATGCGAAAATACACATTTTGAACATGTGCAGATACGTGCTAAAAAGAAGTAGAAACCCATAGCTCAGGACTCAGGCGGTAGAGTTACTGCGGAGGAAGAGCTTGTAATGCTTAATTCGATTCCCTCTGCAAATCAAATTATGTCAATAATACGATAATACTGTGCGTTTAACATATAAAATACGAAACAAATAACAAGTGATCATCAAGATTGAATCGATGTCTGAATAAATTAAATCTCCGTAACAGTAAAAATTTTAATAATAAAAAAATGATAAACAGCACCGTCCGATAAAATTTGATTGTGTAATTTAATTGGAACACCAAAAATGTAAAATTCCATTTTGTTCGCTAATTATTGTTACAAGTGTATATCAATATGTTGATTTTAATTAACTCTGGTAGAAAGCGTGTAAAAATATAATTTGCTTTCAGGAACAATTTCGCTTACAGACCTTAATTTCAGTAGTTCACTATTGTTTTGTACATAAAATAATTATATTTTTGATATATTTATCAATGTACGCGTGTATTAATTAAATATGAATATTTTAATATATAATTACATATTAATGGATTGATGCAAAAATTTCAGGTTTTAATTTGCCTAAAATTATTCAGAAAGCATTAATTTTATTTATTCTACATAAATCGTTTTCTAGAATTCCACTCTCGATTAAATTCAAGAAAGCGATACCACCGTGCATCACAATATTGTATTACTACGAGTAGAAAGACAATCTAGCACGATTCCCTTTAGAATTGATGCATACGAATCAGTGCGGTTGGGTAATCGAGAAGCACTTATTCAACATCTATTCGATCTACATAGCAATCCCGCAACTTCTATCGAACACCAGAAAAAGAAAAAGAAGAAGAAAAAGAGAAAACGTACGAAATTTGATAGTCAGCGCGCTCTTAATCACAAACAAAAATTTTAATTAACTAAATCATCCTTATATTTGTTTTATTTGAATAATTTCGAAGAGACAACAGATATTAAAATTCAGTTCGCGCGTTTAAGTCCACGTTTATACGCGATGCATCTGTCGATTTTCATATTTCAAAAGATTAACATTTTTACCGTTCAACTGATCTTACGTTTTGCTTCTTTTATATATATGTATATAATAATCAATTAATATTGACAGTGGAGGAAATGGCATAAGAAACAAGTTGACATTCCGTTTATGTATATATGGCAAAGGGAACAATGAGAAAATTACCGCAAAATGTTATATCTCTTTTGTAATATAGATATTTTTTTTCAAAGTTTTATTTGAAATCAGATAAGTATTATTATACACTTAACAATTAAAAAAAGAGAAAATTTGATTTAGAAAAAAGCAAATAAATTTTCAAGCGTTTCAAAATTTCGTATTAATGTTTTTCATCTTGAAAAGGTAAATTTAAGTGACATATTATTAGTTAGGAGAAAAGTTTCTGTTATTATATGACATGTTATTTTCAGTAATAACAGTGATTATATAATCAAATAACTGAAAGCAAACATATATGGATAAGAGATAGGATATGTTGACTTATATTTAAGATAAGTTAACATTTGTTAAGTTTAACTTTTGACTTTTTCCCACGTGTAATATTCAATTATAACTTAACTCTGACAAAATATTAATATTTCTATATTTAATATTTCTATATTGAATCAAATTATAACATTTAAAATAGTTTACATTTGTTTTCCTGTAACAATTTATTTTGCTATTTAATCATTACAAAATTAATTTTAAAAGATACAATCTTTATCAAGAAGTATTATACATAACTGCACAATCTGTTTTTTATTTCTAATACGTTTTTATTTATATGGAGTTTGTCTCGTATAAACAATTTATATAATATGTGTCAATTATCGAGGCAAACTGACTACAATGCAGCATGCTCATATTTCACTTACTACAAACTGTACAGTATACAGAATTGTTTCTGACATGGAAATGTAGAGAAAGATTAGTACAGTTATATTGTACAGTTTAATCATACAATTTTAAACAATTAGTTGTTTAAAAAGTCAAATGTCGAAATTGTAAAAACTGTGTCAACGAGCCTTGGTCTCTTCTATTGATCGCTTATAACAAAAAATTTTTTAATAATTTCGATATCTTGATATTTTGAAATTTTCGATTCCATCGCCAGAATATATCATTGTGCGAATGTTTCTTTCATCGACATACAACTCGTATCTGCTTTAAGCATTACGGAACGAAAGACATTAGTCATATCACCATAGAGAGATACCTCTTGGTACGCTTAAATTAATGTAGTAACGAGTTCTCGCCAAACTAATTATACAGATATAAACTTGAGTGTGACGCGAGACGGGAATACCGTTAAAAGTTCGGCCGATGTGCACGTTATATGCACGGAAAGTCGCGAAAATAGGAAGAACTTCGTAACGACTTCGAGACAATTCAGAATACGGAAATCTTATACTTATAAGAACCGCGATTTTTTATTCGCATCGCACCAGTAACTTTCAATGCCTACATCTATACCGTCTTTCGATTCTCCCGTTTGTTACATATATATAATAATATAAATCTAATTAATAAATAATATCTAATCGATATTGTTATATGTGCGAATAATGAAAAAGAACTACATACGGAAAGAAAGCGAAGTATCTAAAAATTTAACTAAATACAGATCTAAAATAATTTTGTTTGATTCATCAAAGTAATTATGTAGGACGTTCAAACCGTCTGTTAGAATGTCAAAACTTTTGCGGTATTGCTCGTTTAAGCGTTCTATAAAATCATTTTGACAGTAAGCAAAATTATTTTCAGATCTGTATCTAGCTGAAGTTTTGGATACTTCAGCAAAACCGTGCAGAATATAAAGCAATTCCTGAAGAAATTCCCCTTTCATTTCACTTTCAATCCGTTTCCATTCCACGGATTTCAGAATTAAGTGTGACTTTTCTTGATCATATATACGAGTTAGATACTTTAAAACGAAAGGAGGATAGCGAATTTTAATTCAAAATAAATGTATTCAGAATACGTGGTTAAAATATGCGCGCCGATACTTTACATAAATTGATTATTTCATCAAGCAACGGGTGAGTGCTTACGGGTATGTCCTTAAGTAGTTTAAGTCAATCATTCTTCGTACTCGTCCGACACTGGGCGGCTGAGAATAAACAGCTGGAACAGCAAACTCATGGATCTTGCATTAGAGAATTCAAGCAACCGTCTTATTAACATTATTGATCGTGAAACAAGAAACAAGTCTTTTGTTACTATTAATGAAGTTGCTGTTCCATAGTTTTCCCCTGCAGCTCCATCGGAATAAATTAAACAATCTTTCGTTCTCGTTAGAAGGCGGTTTTTTACTGATTTGACATATTAATAATGTATGTGTATGTAGCGTACAAACGCGCGTGCACACACGTTTATATATATAAATATATATGTGTGCATATATATTTACTAATAATTTAATAATATAAATAAAGGAGGAAATAAAGATATGTTAAACTCGCCATACAAATACGTGCGTTTAGAAGTTTAAAATAATTAATATTATATGTTTGTGACAGTAATGTTAAATACACATACCAATAATTAAAATAATATTTGATAAACATAAAAAACAAGCACTTTGCCAGCATGGAAAATTTGCTATGACGGAAATACCGAAAATATCATTCATGACATAAATTCCTCCTAAAGCACGTTCTCGCAAATATTTGGCATGTTTGATGCAGAAGAACACTTAGGCCCGTTTATCGATCAGTACATACTCTTACGGGAATTTAATATTTTTACTCACGATTTGACATGTTTTTGCCTGCGTAATTTCATAATAATGATGGCGCAAAATCAACACGATAGTTTATTTCACATATATCTCCGGTAAATCGAAAAAGATTTTGAAGATTCTTAAACCAGTGTGTTTCTTAAATCGAATTCAAAAACCAGTTCACAAGAATGCAGACAAATATGTACAACTTTCATTCCACTGTATGAAACAACTTGTTCCACTCAACCCCCGCTCTTACTTAGAAAGATTGAATTCCAAGTACTCGCAAACCAACGAGCGAAATGTTCTGGTATACTATTTGTAAATGCTCCCTATACGACTCGAGCTTTGCTCGAGAGATTGGTAAGTTCACCAACGATTTATTGATCGCAACTGCAATGGTGCATCAAACGATGGTTTCCTTTTTTTCTCTATTTTTTATGACAATCGACAAACACACATTTCCCTCATAAACGCAAGTTTGTAACTCAAATAGATGGACGCATGATAAATGTTTTCGTCATTAATGGATTTTACATAAAACATATTAAATTATTAATTTTGGGAAAGCGAAAATTTACATAGAAAAGCACATTAATAATAATAGTAGTTAAAAGGAAGGAAATTTAACTCGAATCGATAACATTATTATACACAAATAAATCCTCTCCTCCTTGCAAAACTACAGTGAAATCATTAGCAATATCGGCAACAAAGCGTTACTTGTCTTATAAGAGCTCGGCAATATCGAGTTCCAAACTATTTCAAAGGCTCACAACTATCAGCTTCTGCTGAATGCTTTCATCTGTACGTTAAGGATTAGATCCTTTAAGCGCGATATACCGATCAGAATGCCACGCGAAGAAACAATAGTCAAAGTGTATTAGTCTTTCGAAATTAAAACCGCGGAGATTTCAAATAAAACTTAAAAATTATTTGTGGAGATCGTTACATAGTGAAAGTTAGTCTTCCGAAATCAGAGAACCGCGGAAACTTCAGATAAAAACTTGAAAATTTGTAGGGATCGTCGAAGGTACTGAAAAATTCATTCTTGTAATATTGTTAAATCGTTGTAGTTTCCACTAACGATATTGTATTATTCTAAAAAGACAAAGAGAATCCCAAATGCTGTTTATAATTATATTCTAA
The DNA here is from genome assembly GCA_037157785.1 of Cephalotes varians. Classification (NCBI taxonomy): domain Eukaryota; kingdom Metazoa; phylum Arthropoda; class Insecta; order Hymenoptera; family Formicidae; genus Cephalotes; species Cephalotes varians. The sequence goes on along the minus strand of JANQDE010000017.1, from coordinate 420,025 downwards.
TAATTTTACGCGCTACCGTGAATTTTAAAAACTTCATTTTATGAATAAAAAAATTACGAAACAGGAATACAAATTGTATATTATAGAATATATTTTTACATACGATCTTCGCGTGTTCGATAAATAAGCAATTTTACATTGAGTAAACATACAAGATGTGCTTGTACATACAAGAGGCACGAAAATTCGCGTATCTGTCATTTGCGTCATAATAGAGTAGCACAGCCACAAAATTAGGAGGAAAATATCCTGGTGCCATCCGCGGAATTTCCTTTGGGAGAATTAGGATGAGCTAAGTGCTGCACAGTAGCTGCACATGAGAAAAGGGGACGAGAAAATCAACAAAGTCTCTGCATAAAACAGTATAAAGTGCTTGGCTTTTAGAAAATAACGTAATATCACATACATTGAAAATTATGTTTATTACGTGTATTTTTCTGCGGAACTTACACGGAATAAAATGTTTTAACAGTAAAGCAGTTCTCTCGTATATTTTTTATGGCAATTAAGATCGTAAAGGAATGAAGAGATCTATGTAAAAAAAGAATCTTAAGATATTAATTAGAGTCTCGGTATACAGGGTGTCGGTATATATCTGCATAAAAGTTGCATAAGTCGCGCAGACTGCATCGCTGTCCGCATCGTTTTATACGTTTTATGTTGAATATTCTTGAAGATGAAAACATATATAACTTACCTTAAGAGTATTTTGTAGATTTTGTACTCTGCAGTGCATGTAGATTTGAGCGCCGAGTTGTACAGTAATGTTGCTTTCCGGATCCTCGAAAAATGGCCTCGGTTCAGGAGTACCACCTGTTTCAGTCACGAAACTCTCCACCTCATAAACCTAGGATAAAAGCTAAAATGCATCCGCTCCTTTTATTATTTAACGCGCTTGTAATATAGTCAGAGAAACTGTAATCTCTTAAAATAACATAAAGCATTTGCGACTGCCGTTAATCCTAAGTATATGTATATATTTTATTCCAAAACCCAGTAAATGGTGAGTACGAAACATTCAAACGGTGAATTGTCGGTAAAAGCAATCTGAATTGTAAATTTTGGTAACACAGATAAACTTATTTACATTGACAAATACAATTTCACTGCGAGAATTGTTCAAGAGATGTAACAAAGGCCAATATTAAATTTAAAAAAAAAGATTATTATGTGTTATTAGTGTAGTCTAGTAGCGTTTATTTTAAAAGCATAATTCCGAAAATCGCAATAAGTTTCAACGCTATTTTGGATATTACATATCTGTCTCTGAATTATTGAAATATTTCAAAAGTAGACCGATATCGCGTTTTCGTAAAATGCAATATAGAATATTGTTGGAGACAAAATGAAATGTGAATATTATTAACAATAGACCATTTTATATCACTTCAATTGTTCCTATTATTCTTCATTTTATTATAAAATGTTTTAAACGTAAGTTTCGGCACAAATTTAGACAGGAAAAATACATATAAAAAGGACATTGATATAAAGAAATAAATTGATATCTCATAAAAAAACATATATATGTAAAAAATTGTTTTATGGATATATTTCCTCCTAAGAATAAAAATTTTTATTAAAAAGTTTTTGGAAACAAGAAATAACCGAAATATTTGAGGCGATGCATTAAAGTAAGTCTATCCTATATATTAAGTTTTAAGTAATGAAAATCTGATACCGGGCGACTTACATACCTCTGTAAAAGGTGAACTAAGTTCATGCCAAAATGAGCGTGGCAAGTTTTCATAACCCGAAAATGGCTTCGCACCTGCAACAAATTTTTAAAAGATTCGATGTTTATTTATAAATAGTAACACACAAAATGTAGCTATAATAGTATAAATCATAACAAAGTTTTTTAAAATTATTTATTCTTTCATCGTGGGATTCTATGTAATCAACTCGATTTATAATCGAATTTTGCATTAAATAAATAAATAAAGTTAAATTCAAACACAAGAATAGAACCGAACAAAAAATTATAATATTGTTTTAAATTCACTGATGTCTTCGAAATATTAAATTTACAGTAAAAAAAAGTTATTCGTGGTACGTGTATGACATCGAAAAGATTTTTAGCTTTCCGCTTCGATGTACAGCGATGGTACGAATTCCTGCACTTGCCATCTTGAATGGCCTTATCAGCGAGAAACATACGCGACTGTGTAACTTCCTGAGACGGTGCGCGCAAGTATATTCTTCTTATAAAGTTTACAACCAATGGCGAATTTTTCATGTGCCGCACGTCTCAAATGCAAGAAAAGATTACAGTAAATTCTTTAAAAAACTATTTTTTTTTTTATACAAAAGTCACACGAGAAGTTTTGTCACAATCATTTTATCAAAATATTTTAGTTGTAATATGCGAAAAAATAAACACGACCACACTCGCCAAAAACAAACTTAAATTCGCAACATCACAATGTATCTCAATGTTGAAATACAAAAGCGAGGAATAGTTTCAATGCGCGCGAATGCATACGCAGCCATTGGTATGTTTTTATTACATCGCACTGAATAAATAATTCCACGAAAATTCGAGGTAAACGCATATAACAAAAGTAAACGTCCCGTTACGAGATGTTTTACAAACAGTGCATGTGCATCTACCTAAACGGATTTTTACTTTTAATAGGAAAAAGTAAAAAATTCTCGCAAATCGATGAATTCACATTGTATAAACTCGTAAAACAAGTACAAAAATCTCGGATATTTTGAAGAATTAAAAATTTATTAAAAATTAAGTTAATTCCAAGATCTAATTATAATAAATATAATATGACGAAGATCAATTGATAATATGATGCATTGTATATTTTATATATATACATAATCCTATCATATTATTTAACTCTTAGTTTGCAAAGGTTTTTTTGACATCTTCTATTTATAAACCAAAGTCGTTATGTCCCACTATACAATATTTTTCTACATATCAAAGTCATAGAAAAATTCTAAAAAAATTTATGCAGTATCTTCTACTTTACAGATTAATCAAAACATTTTAGAAAAAATTATTTTTTTTAAATAATTTTTTAATATAAACGAAATAAGTTATAAACGCAAATAGATTTTGCGCGGACACGAACGATTCTGGTTTGCAGATTAAGGATTAATTCTCATTATGTCATATCATTTATGTACATGCTCTATCGCATAGCATTGAAGTAAATGTGTGTGTGTGTGTGTGTGTGTGTGTGTGTGT
>JANQDE010000017.1:397576-416567 GCA_037157785.1 Cephalotes varians | reverse complement strand
GTATCAACGGTATTTGATAGAATTTTTGCACCTGCGTCCTCTATTCTCATCTGCGATCGAAAGCATCAAGCATCTTATAAATATAGCTTTACATAGCTTGGCACGATACGCGCACAGAAAGAGGTAATAAAGCCAGTTTCCCAGCAACGTCGTCGTTTTTCGAGACGATACTAGGAAAACCATGCAATCTGGTCTCTTATAAAGCCGGCACCGTTGAAAGAGACAAGCAGAGTGCAGAAAAATAAAGGAAATCGCGATAGAATTCGAAGAGACCACACAAGGGGATAGCAATATCTCTCTCTATCAAATTCGATGATTCAAACAATTCTGGTTCCCCGCGATCGGCTTCGTTCAGATTCGGTTCGGCAGTCAGAGGAACTTTGCCGAGGATCTTTCTCATCTCGCCACGAGGATCTAAGAAATCCCGACTATGTGAAAGACTTCGAAATTATTTTCCCAGGTGATTGCGCGCGAGCAACTCCCTTTCACGCTTTGACGAATTGCCCTGTTTCGTCTGTTTCTCTATCCGCGTTCCAAGGTCTCGATCTAACTATTTCTCGTAGAAGGATAATCCTCGAGAGACGTATCAGTTCTAGCAACTGGCGTGCAAAGGACCTTTCCCTCGCTTCCGCCAATCTAACAAGTTGAATTCTCTCGCTATAGGGAGACACCTTGGGAAAGGAATGGGGCGAACGAACTTTTAATATCCGCTAAAAAGACGAAGCACATAATCTCCGGGAGGGATAAGCCCGGTTACTGGTCAGGATTTCGTTTTAGATACGTTTGCAAGCGCGGATTACGTCTCAACGCGTCAGAAAGCAATGTGTTTGTGAAAGAAATTGTCGCGTGTGAATTCATACACGAATCTTGGAAGCATACAAACACGAAGAAAGTTATAGTAAAAAAATCTTTTCGGTTAAGATCAAATATTAGATATTAAATATATCCAAGAATAGAATAGAGTTTATCGAAATAGGAATAGTAATATTAAAATTAGCTTGGAAACACATATTTTTATGTATTAAATTTTTTAAATAAAAATTGAAAGTAAGGACAAACGTCTCCCGATAAATTCTCGCGCCGCCTTGTTGTAATATATTTTCGCGTTGTACAAAGACATCGAGCAGTCACGCCCAGATCCAATACACTTCGAAAGTGCCCTATATTATTTCTGTCAAAGGAAAACAGACTTTCGTGCCGTTCGGAAATATCGTGACCAATTGCACGATTCTCATAGTTCTTCTTTCCTTTCAATTTCAGCATTTCATCCAAACGTTGTAAAAGCCGCCTCGAATCTAAAAGTATGTCGGATCGACCGCGGTTTGTCGCTCGGTACGGCGTCAAATTTATGGAAGCTGTCCGTGCTTGTAGATTTATGAGAATCCAGTGCCTTAATTGGAAAATTATAGGACAAGGTCTGGATATCGACCGTTCAGCTCATAGCTCGTTATTCAGAATAATCTGATTTTCCCTTTGCCAACAACTACGCCTGAATATTTTTTCACTGACAACAAAGGCTGGCTTTCCGCGAGCAGACCAAAAAAATCAAATAAATGTTACAAAAATATCGTTCATGCATACAGCAAATCCGTTTTTCATCACTTCCTTTTTTATCTTTAATCTGTTAGTTTTATCTTCGTGGCATTAAACATGTTGTAAGGTAGAGCGATTATTCGTTTCACGAAACAAGCTTGTTTTTCTATTACAAAATTATATGAATGTTGCAGAATTTTTTAATTTACCTAACGTGTTGGCGATGCATAGAAAATATATTTGGTGAACCAAAATGGAGGCCACCACGGCCGAAAGACGACTCAACATCGTAGTCGATCCTCAACTCATTTCTATTCCCAAAGTTGGTACGCGGCAGCACTATTGTTTATCTGCAAACATAGGAAACAAATATTTATTTATAATTTCTTATTCTAGCAAAATGGTTTTATATGTTGTATACATGTTGTATACATGTGTATGTGTACGCGAAACAAGTAAATAATTAATATATTTATTATATACATGTATTAAATATATTTTATTAAATATGTATCAAATATATTATGTATATATTGCGAAACAAGTAAATAATTAACGCACGCAGCAATTTCATTTTAATTAAATTAATCGTTGATGCCAATATTATGGACACAAAAACGCATAAAATGATGATCGATCAATGTGTTGCAATTAACAAGACACAAAGCGAAATCATGAAACAACATTAAATACCGATTTGCTTGAACATCAAATGCTATCAAACGAAATGATTCCCTTCGGATACCTCAAAGCCAACTTCCTATTTTCTCTAAAACTTCTGCTTTACTCGAGTTCGCGATAACAATCGCACACAGAACATTTCGCAACAGAGAAATCACTGCTATATATACGCAGTCGGAGAAGATTCGCATTTTTTTCGAATAAGCTACATACAATGTGAGATCTCAGACGTACCGCGTAAAATTGAAATTCTAGAAAAACCAGAATGGTAATTTAAGTGGAACGTATGTAAATTTTTAATTGCGGCTGTAAATATAAAAGTTGGACAAATTTGAAAAATCAACGTGGACACTTTAAATACAGTTTCACTTCAGAGAATCAGGACGTTGGATGAAATCCCAAGCCAATTTAATCTAAAGATATGCACCGTAAATTATACATTCGCGCATTATTATTTATAACATTATAAATGCATTACAAATATTGCGCTGTTTATATATATTTTCTTGTTAATTCGTAACATTTTATTTCAAAAAGGACAATCTGAAATAATGTATTATATCGCGTTATTATGTTACATGAATATTATGACACACTGAAATAATGTAACATATCTGCATTTATGCTTTTTTAACTTATTGATTGTTTGTGCTTTTTATTAGGTATACGGAAAAAACAATTTTGCTGAGAGATTTAAAATTTTGCTGAATACAGAACTGTTGAACCTTCAAAATAATTTTGTTAGAACCTTAAAAATAATGAACAATACTGCAAAAAATTTTGATATTCTAGCAACTAGCTTGAGCGTTCTACATTTTGATAGTTTAACAAAATTACGTTTCTGATCGCTAGAATTTTAGATCTTTTTAGCAAATCCGATTCTTTCCGCGTATAAATATCTTACATGTAAAACCCTATTATATTTCTATCTTTATTCTTCAGCTATTGCCAAGAAGGACTTGATTACAATGATTTTATTCACACTCATTCATCCCCTTCTGTTCCGATAAATTATCTCCCTATCTATAAATCTCTCCTTAAACTACCGCTCTTCTATCCTATTATTGCACACGCTACTCAATTATTTACATTTACATTTTGTATTCTTATCTTTTCACATTTCTACAATTTTTACAATTATCTTTACATTACATTTAACGTGTAAAATCGTATTAAATTCGATCACTTTCTTGAAAAATCGAATAGTGAACTCTCAAAAATTTACTAACAAGAAGTTATCTTTTCGCAATGATACGATCCCTACGACGCGATCTTTTCAAATACATCGTGATCGAGTTACGCTGAAGAACACAGTTCAATGAGGGAAGCAAGATCGCCACGCCCGACGACTATGAAGACGCGCGGATCCCTGGCACGAAGTGAATCAACCGGTCGCTCGAAGTCAAACAGAAGATTGTTACCGCGAAATTCCGCGTGATTCAATTTGGCCGGAAGTTCGGAGGTGGAAAACACAGTTGCGCGGCTCAACAGAACCGCGTGAGAGCGAGGAAGCCTCTAACGAATCTATCGACAAGTTTGGGATTTCCACAAGCCCCGCGGCGGCTCTTTCACCGGCTGTCACTTTCCACGTGCAGCGAATCCTCTCTTCCGATTCGCCGCCGCTCGTTGGAAAAGGACAAAGGGCTTTTATGCCTTACGATCCCATCGTGCTCAACGGAACTAAGAAAGGACAAGCAATTTTCAGTTTTCCTGAAACCCAGTAACCCCGAGGACCTGTCGCTTATTCGCGAGTTTCAAATTATTTCACCATCTGGCGCAGGTGTCGGCGCCGGTAACGAGTTGCGGCGTCGTCCGCGCCGTCGAATAAAAGTCTCCCGTATCTAACTGTTCGTTGTTTGAACCAGACAAACTACGAACTATGTACGCGAATCAACGGTACGAAAAGCGAGTCGGAGAGACGACTGTGGGGGATTCAGTGGCCGGAAAAACGAAGGTAAACGCTGTCGCGTTGCTGAAAAACGGGTTAGCCGCGTCAGCGAATGGTCGGATAGGGAATATTTTTGGTAATTCGACCGTTTTGCTAACAAAACATTTATTTTCGTCACGCGCTTAACTTCTCTCTCGGTTATCAATAAGTTCTCAAAAATAGCACTTTTTTTCTACATTGGCGACAATAATGGGTAAACGCGCATTTGAAAAGTCGGTCGCATTCGATTCGATACAAAGCGCAGAATCCTTGTCCACAAACCGATAAACAAATCCACGTCTAGGCCGCGAGGTTTGTACAAATAGTATGGTGTAACGTATACTTTATGGTTGTGTAGAACATGCCCTCGGTACGTTGTAACGTACTTGTTCCGCGCGCTTGTTACCGGTAACTAATGTTCTATCCGCCCATTCTATAGCGCGATCCGGCCGATTGGCAGGAAGACCGCTGGACCAGAAAGAGATCGAGCGATTGAGCAAATTACGACACGTAGATTGCGAGTAGCAACGGGGAGCTAGAAGCGATCAGTATACTATCGCGTCGGTAGACGAAATGAACGAAGCATGGGGGATCAAATTTTTTCGTTTTGCAATCGGCAACTGAACGAACGTACAATCGAGACGATCGCTAGCCGATCAAACGGACTGCCTGAAAAACACGTTGTAAATACATACAATCAAAGAATTTTATCTGTATTCAGAAGTTCCTTTCTTGCGCGCTGATGTTTCCGTAACCAAACGTAAAAAATACAAAACTACGAGATCGGTTTCGATTATAGCAGACAATGCAGTGATAAGCTTTCCACGTCGTTACAAGAAATTAATGTTTCATCGTTTGATTTTCTTTCTCTTGAATAACTCCTGATAAAAAATTTTGCATGTAAGAATATATATAAATATATAAAAACATATATATGTATAAACATATATAATTATATATGAAATATGTTCATATATATCCATATATACATTTTTGTAATTATTGTTTAGTACAAGAAAAATAATAATATAATAATGAGAACACAAAAAATAATTAAAAGGATAATTTTCTTCATTGGTTTTTTTACAAAAAGTCAAATTTAAAAAAATAAAAAAAAATTGCTCATATATAATTATATATAACGATCTATATATAATTATATATGTATAAGTAATATTTTCTTATTTCTTCAAATTTGACTTTTTGTAAAAGAAACAATGCAAAAATGATCCTTTTTTTTAATAATTACTTTTATGTTTTCTCATTACTAATTTTTTTTTTCTTGTATCAAACAATAATTTTACAAAGGAAAAAAGGCTATATGAACACATATGGACATATTTTATATATAATTATATATATTTTTACGTTTTTATATAAACGTATTCTTATAAACAATTTTTTACCGGATCTGTAATATTCCGTTGCGTTCTTGCGTTAATTACAACGAAGATGTATAACTTTCGTCAATATTAATTCTATTAAGGGCTGGAACTTTATTAGGGATGCAAGTGATCAATCGATCGCAATAATTACCTGATAACATCGATGTTATGAGGTAAGTTAGGAAACAAGAGCGTCTCCTTAAATCATCCTAAATTAGGAGTAATCTCCTACATTTAACTTTTTAATATAATTTATACGCAACACTCGTTTGAGAGAGAAAATATGAAGTAGCAATTACTTTATGCGCACTGATGCGTATATAAAAAAAAAATAGCAAGTCAAAAAAAATCCAGAAAAAATTGAGCGCAATTTCTAATCGGGTTTTTCAGTGAGTGTACTGTTCCTTTACTCTCGCTATATGCGAGGCGATCGATTTTGGCAATACGACGTTCCGCAATCACAACTTCAGTCAATGTTTGCTCAATAAACCTCGGAAAAGCCAACGAAGCCCATTGGCTCTCAATGTGGAAGTTATTAATCGTGAGAGTTACAGAAGCGCGATTTAAACCGATAAATTTAGACGGCTTTTCTTAAAGTAACAAAACATGAAAAGAATAGAAGTATATCATCGTGTCTTAAAATCAAACGAAACGTTAATGCTCATCATTTCCAGTATGCACGCATTATATTTCGTAAATGAATTTCACTTGAAAATCAAACTTTAGTTCATCTAAGTAGTTTATTTACAACTTCGTAGTTTATTTACAACTATTTTATTCATAAAAAGTTATATTCTTGTGATAAAAGTTCCAATGAGAAAAAGAAGATATATGAGAAAGGAGTGTGTCGGATCGATAGAGAGCTTGAAGGCAGACCGGATAAAAGTTACATTAGATCACGGCACATTGTTTATCAACGCTTTGATGTCCGAATGACAACAATCAGGTAGCTGCGGCTACAACGACGACGCTATGAGAAAGGTTGTAACAGCTGCGTGTTGTGGTTAGACAACACGATCCTGTTCGTAGAACGCAACTACACTCGTGCCAGCCAACTCTGTTATGCCAAGCACGAGAGCCTGGCAGACTACGTAAATTTGCAAACTGTGGAAGAGTATCGCTGAGAGAAATTTTCTTTTTACTGCGCGTGAGCTGCGCGTATCGTCTAAGAAATAGTGACAGCTACAATTTGATTGCATTTAAACGTATTGATACGACTTTACTTCTCCCGTAGGTACGGCGCTCGCACGAATTTATAGCGGCACTTTCCTTCGCAAACTTTTACAATGATCGTTCTTAACGCGACTTTGACGATACATTACGATATACGATAACGTGTAACAGTAGAATCAACAAAATGCACAACGCATGTACTGCGCGCTATAGCCTGTACCGCTGGGCGCATTGCAAAAGCGGTCTTTCCTCCATTTGGCTACCGACCATCGCATTTCAAATGCACGAACTACGCTCTATCTCGACAAATGCCCGTTACCGCTGTTATACCGTAAAGGCATCCTAACGACAGTTTGATGGAACAAAATAAAATCTAGATATTCCCTTTGTCAGTCTACATTTGCCCCGCATTAAAAATTTGATTAAGATAACTGTGTCTATTATAACGATATGATAAAACAAAATGATAATGTAATCTGTATCGGAAGCTATGCTCTCGGATCTTCCGCAGGGATGACTGTGTGTGATCCGCACAGTCATTTGGGCTTAGCAAACCCACGGACTCGAGCTCAACACTCATATACATCTACACATCATGTGCACACGTACATACATACATCCACATACATACAAGCGCTTTTACGAGTGATAGCAAAGTGAAATGCAGAAAAATAGAAACAAAAGATAAAAAGAAAAAGAATAATTAAAGTTTAAATGAATGCGGAATGCGGAAAGAATGATTTTGCTGAAATATCTGAAAATTTAGATACAGATGTGAAAATAATTTTGTTTGAACCATTAAAATAATTGTGCAGGACGTTCAAACTGATTGCTAGAATGTTAAAATTTTATGCATTGTCATCAACATTAAGCGTTTTACATAATTATTTTGATGGTCCAACAAAATTATTTTCAGATTTGTATCTAGCTAAATTTTTAGATATTTCAGCGAAACCGTTCTTTCCGTGTACATATTAAAAAGTTTTATTAAGTTGGAAAACTGCAAAAATTTGAAAAAGAGAATGCACGCAAATGGTACAGCTGTTCTAATGGAAATCTACGAAGATATTCCTGATATTCTGACGCATGCCGTCAATTTAAAGCGCAATTTATTACGTGTACAAAAGCGCCGCTAAACGAATGCGTAAGCTCTCCGAATAGAGAAGGTATTGCTTAAATTCATCAAACGCGCTATTGAGCCGGCAGCAGCTCAACAAGAAGCCTCCACAACCGTTCTCCGCACTTCTCTAATACCAAAGTGGAATTGTCAATTCACACAATTCCATTGATGCGTTCGTATGCGCACATCCCGCCAGCGCGGCGCCCTTTCGTCGATGTGTTAACGATCACGATAACAATTACCGTTTCGATTATCTCTCCGTCGTGTTATCTCTCGATATAGGTCAACGATCTGCTTTGCGATGAAAGAATCAGGATTCGCACAACGATGCCATTGCCCTGTCGATTCACCGCCGTCGCTCACTCGTAATGATTTTTAACCCTTGGAGGGCGTGTCACGATTTAAACGCTTTGGCATTCGGCAGCAGATTGACTTCGGTTTTCTGGGCTCGACATCCCTTCCCCATAAAATTTTTTTAGCAAGGGAAGCTAGTCTCTGAGATACACTCTCCTTCCCGGAAACAAACGCGATTGAAATAATCTGTTTAAAAGCGAACAGTGATTCACGTGTTATTATCACGATGCTGCAAAAACGTGTTCACTCTAAAGTTTGCGCCAGACTATGCGCGATTCGTGATTCGTGACAGTTCAAAACTCGCAATTTTCTATTCATATAAGATTTGCAAACAATGCAAATGGACATATTCGTCGAATTTGCACTCGTCGTTTAATATTCGTGTCAATTCGCTAGCGGAACGGTTTTTTTTTTTTTTACGAAATCAAAGGATGCGAATCACCACGAATCGCGCATAGTCTAGCGCCAGCATAAGGGTCAATCCTTTGATCAAAGGGAATTAGTTAATCGCATCTCTCGAAAAATTTCACATGCACAACTTCGAACTCACGCCGAAAGTCCGATTCATCGATTCCTTTGAGACAGTGCGTCTACACCTTGTTATTATGCATCCTGCATCCCTAATACGTGGTCTCGTCCTAAGCACAATGCGTCAGCCACGGGTAAACTACACCGGAAACACGATGGATACATATATATATACATCCGCGTATATACGCACTCACGTGCGTAGATACGCACACATACGTGCACTTACAGCGTGTTTGTATTCACGCTCGCTTCTATTAAACTGATGCGCGTGTCGTTCAATTCGTACTTGCGATTACCAGGCTGATCCGCGCTGCGTGTTTGCGACAGAAATGCGAGAGACATTCGCTTCAGCCTGCAATCGTTTACATGTATTCAGGGACCGTTCGATGTCGCGGAAATTTTACGCGACTCGTTCCGTAACGGGATGCCCTATAACGCGCATATTGATTCTCATGATTAGCTCGGGTCCAATACTTTAATACGATAATAAATACGATCTGCTCTCTCCCTTTGAATTCGTTAAATAGTTTTGGCAAGGAAAAAAGGTCACATTTTTTTTAAATAAAAAATTTTATTGGTAGCTAGCAATTCGAAAATATTTGTCAAAGAGAAAATTATATGCTGGGTCTGTACGAAGCAGCGAATGTTGTTACTCGATTATCAGCCTGTGTGACTGTAATTTTCGACATTTAATGTTCATAAACGCTGCCCACGCAAAATCGGTCGATACAAATGCAAAATAAATATTCTCGACAGTCACGCCCGTACAGCAAGTGCGCGAAAGTCGGTTAATTCGATCCAGGCTACAATTTAAATCGCCAATTATGCACAAATATGAAATGCAACATATTTCCTATGATACTTTCTTTCAGTTTGTTCGCTGTTATTTCGCTTTTCTCTCAAATACGCGAGTGTTTTTTCTCGTAAATGTACCGGCCAATTGCACGCAGGTCTGTCCCGACAAGCTACGAGAGAAAATAAATGTATACGGTATCTCTTTGTATCGACAATGCGATGCAACCCTGCTGTTCTCATTTCCCAGTTCTCATGATACCAGAACGGAATTGATCAGAATATACGTGCATCGTGAGATATACCATTGTAAAAACCGGCTTCCAAGATAATATAGTTTTTCTTTTCTTTTCTTTCTTGCAATACACTGGATGATATTCTAATAATGCAGTATATATAATAGATATTACATAGAATAGATAGGCATATAATCACCGTGCATATCGCTTCCAAACGATTGAATTAAAGAAGGAAGCGTGCAATTGCAAGGAGTCATTATCCGAAGTAAGGAAGATTGCAGCCGTACGCGCGTAGCATTTAAATACAATGACCGCCGTCCGATTACCGTACGTTCATTAACGTAACGAAGAAGATGGTATAGGGTATGCACGGTGTTTCGCGGGGAACTACGTAATCGCCACCGAGTTTCCGAATTCGAGAAACCTTCGTATCCAGTCCTTGATACCGAGTTTCGACTTAGCCGAGCATTTCCCGGACACTAATGCGATTTCGCATTACGTGTGTAATGGAAGAACCATTAAGTGCACCGCTCGAGGCTGCACGTGATTTTCCCTGATAGAATATCTTTGACATCGAGATATTCGCGAGCTATTTGCAGATTGTTACCTTCACGTGCGTGCCCTGTAAATTGCGCAAACGTCCGATTAACGTCCGGCATAAATCGAGAGAAACGGAGACTCGCGCTCAAAAGTATACAAATACGGATCGTAAATTCGTCTCCCAGAAATATTGTTTGGTACATAGACAGCATGACTAATGCACACCAGTGGAGGATCAATAATTTCATTATGTATTCAACGTCGATACATGCTGGCAATAAATCGCTTCCCGCCGAACTACGGTGAATCTGTAAATCTCGTCCAGGCTTCCATATTCTCTAAGCGTGCAATGCAAAAAGTCACGTCAACAAACAAGTGGAATTAGAAGGCATTACATTGCCATATTTTCTTGTCGCATCATGGAATTTGTCAATTAATCATCGTACTGTCCCGAACGGTTCGCGATAGTCTGCTCGCAGCGATAACGAGCGAATAGGATGAGTAATCATTTTTCTACACACGACGTGCACCTAGGGATGCTTAAATTTAATAGGTTATCGACATTTTTACTGATTCGGTAGCAACAAGTGTCGATATTACTTCGAAAATGCCGATACTTTGCCGTATTTCGTTTATGATAAAGTAAGAACGTACGATAATGACAAATTAGTAAAAAGTAACTCGTGGAAAACATGCGGAATATTTCATCATTAATATATCTCTCTTATAAGATCTTGCCAACATTTTTATTCTATATAAAAATGTAATATTCTATGTATTTTATATATTATCGTAATATTATCTATCAAGTAAATACCTAGCTAATATTGGAAATAAAATGCGATATTAATAAAAATAGCTGAAGAATAATAAGGAAACCATATAATTATTACTTCGATATTATCGGAATATATATTGTATAATAATTATTACGCGCGTTGAACATGCGGCGTTCAATATAATATTCAATGAGGGCGGAAAAAGTGCACGAAGAAGTGCCTTTGTAAGTGTCATACGTGGACGTGTCATCCGGCATTCGATATCGTTCAATAAGCAGTTAGAAAAGGTAGAGAGATCCCGCCGTATCGCGAAACCACGCGATACGCGACGACGAACGATGCAGCATGCAGATATTTCTCGCGACTCTGCAAATACGAGATTATATCCGATCTCTCGTATACGTTGACAGATAAAATTTTATACAAAGCGCGCTTCGCCAATATTTGCTATTGTCAAAATCATAAACGAGAGCAAATGTTGAATGTAATATCAGTATAATCTTCGGATGAAAATGATCCAAAAATGGATGACAGTTTCACGAAGGCAGAACAAGAAAACTGTGTAGTGTATGTGTTTTAACATGTTAGTGATTTTTATTCCTTTTTATTCAACTTTGATATAATAATAAATGATTGCACGTACACCAATGTCTCTCAGTAGTAATTATTCCACGAGGCAATGAGTTTCTCTCTCAGTAATTTCGTCATCCGTAACGAAACTCTACGCAGTAGGAGGCTGGCTTAATTAAAGTTCGATAGTACGGCAAACAGGAAAGTCAACCACGGCACTGCTACTTCGCTGCGCCAGAGAAATAGGGCAAAACCGTAAGTGACAGCGAATTGGCCTTAGGCAATGTTTTCGAAACTATATAATGCTGACGATATTTTAAACTCGGATAACTTTCTACGTTAATTTATTGCTTTCATTATGGTACGTGATATGAAGTCGTCTACATACACTGTATACTGCGTATACCGAAATTAATTACTTATAGTTCTCGTTTCTTGCAAAAATCAATCCTTT
The DNA here is from genome assembly GCA_037157785.1 of Cephalotes varians. Taxonomy (NCBI): domain Eukaryota; kingdom Metazoa; phylum Arthropoda; class Insecta; order Hymenoptera; family Formicidae; genus Cephalotes; species Cephalotes varians. Next base: position 404,489 of record JANQDE010000017.1, on the reverse strand, counting down.
TGTTTTGCGACCTAACGATTCCCGATATTATTCGAAGATGAGGGCAAAATGTCCGTGTTAATTTTCTAGCAAGGAACATTCACGGAAGCGATCAAATATTAAGAAAAAAAATCACCTGGACAATATAATGACAAAAAATGAACGTCATTAACGTTAATTAGTTATACGATGTTACTTAGAAATTTAAGTTTCATAATTACACGATAATGACATCGTGTTATCGTCCGCTTGCATATTGTTGGTGATCTTCTATAGTTTATAGAGTAAGTTCTGGGAAGACCGATAGCCCCTTTTGCTCCTCACATACAAACACACACGCGCGCGCGCGCGCGCGCGCGTGTACGCCTGGATTTCCACGAGAATTTAAATTTACGTTTCTATCGCGCTGTTTTTATGACAATGCGAATATCAGGCAATGGTACGTAGCTCGTAAAGTGCATCGAATCTCGTAACTGTAAATAGCCGCATCCTGTTACGGGAGAGGTACTTTATTTTAATGGTTCGGTCAAATGTTCACTCAACAGCGCGTACACGATCTTATTTTTAAAACAAGTATAAGCAGCTCACAGCATAAAATAGTAAGAATATAAATTCTCGAATATCTTATCGAATATCCGTCGAATATCTCTCGAATATCTTATAAACAATATCTCGAATATCTTACACAAAAAAAACTTGGTGGAATCGTGCCGTATTGTCTATATTATAACAAGCTCGTTGGTCAAATAGCAAACGCGCATTACCTTCGTTTCCATTGAAACATGTAGAGCGGAAGAAGAACTAGGATAACAAAAAGAAGAAAGGGCAGTTATAGATACGGAATGAGGGATGCAGCAACGCGAATCACGACGGCGAGAGAAGGAGACGGAGATAGACAAAAAGCGCGAGGGAGGGGGGACGAAAGAGTTATGCCTCCGGTATAGATTAAGAATATTTATGGACCCAGTAAATCAGATATATCGCGTCCTCTCTTCCGCGTGTCCTCACGCGATGCGAATTCTTTCAAGGGTGAGTCCTTGCCCGAGAATCTTTTTTTTACCGCGCTCCGACAGATGACGGGAAAAGGATTTAAAGAAGCGTTGATTATAATAAAACGGTTAATGCAGCGGGGGGTAGCCAGTAAAACGAGTCGCGCATCACCGATCCTATCTCGTAAAATGTCTGCGTTCTCTCGAAGATTTTAATTACGCGCGCAACATCGCGCCCTATTTTCTTTTCCTTTTGCTCGACATTCGACTCGCTCTCCTCCAGAAAAGTTCTTTCTCTCGTGCGCGCGCGCGCGTTCTTCTCTCGATTGCAGATTCCTATTTCACAGATAACTTCCATAACGTCACGCGCTATCGTGCCCTTTCTCTCACTTTACCTCGCCCCACTGTCGCCGAGCAAGAAGAAAGCAAAGGAATAAAGCCGAGATAGGATGGAAAAAATAAACGCGAGAAAAGCGCGGGGACAAGGAAGGCGATGGCGCGAGAGAAGAGCCATGGAAGAAAAGAAATTTCCATGGCAAGCGGACGAGCAGGTTGACGAGGGACGAGGCGGCAGAGATACGAGCGACGAAGAACGCCAGAGTGGAACGAACGGATGGGGACGGCCCGCTTATTATGTAAAGAGGACGTAGCTTTTTTCTCGCGCGTTTCCGTTCGCTTTATTCCCCATTCAAAAGCTCTTTGAATTAATATTGCATTACGCGCGAGCCGACCAGCAACATTCGGCTTATTGCATTCGGGACATTGTGCAAAATGTACGCTAATAAAGGTACGCGCGCTAATTCGTGCACGCATTACGCGTTAGAGTTAACGCGCGCGTTCTTGGTGCGACGATGGCGCGGCTCGCGAGGAACGGCCATGAATTTTTTCTCTCTCGACTCGTGCAAAAATTCAAACCTCGGCTATATGCAAAAATAATTTTAAAAACATTTAATTTGTACGCCATTTCGCCAAACCGATTCCGTGCCTAGTTAAAAAAAAAAAAAAAAGGGAGGACGACGATAAAGAGAAGTTTAAAGCTTAGTTAGTTGCCGGAAACGAGAGCGCTCGACAGTTGGTCATCGAAACAACACAGGAACTCTTTAAACAATATCATCCGATACGCAATATCCACGCTTCCGAAATCGTATTATCTGCATGCGTGCACGCGAAAAGGCAAAACACGCGGCAGCAGTGGCAGGCAAATATAGACGACATCCTCATGTGAACTGTCCGAATTTGAGTAGAACGCGCAACTGAAATTTAATCTACAAGCTCTTTACTCCAAAAGTCATATCCGTACCGATACGTAATCCACTAGAAGTTCGTTAACGACAATAAAAACATTGCGCGGTACAAATAGCTGTATTCTCGACTTGTTCGAGATTATTTTCAAAGCTACCGTTAAGAATCGGAGAAAATTGATTGCCGTGAAACGAGAATACACGAAACATCCTTTTTATCTCTTAGAAATGAAGGAGAAGAAATACAACATAACTAACAAGTAATATTAGACATATTAGGCAAAATTTTATAATAGATATAATTTTATAACAAATAAAAAAGACGAGGCGTAAATGACGAATAAATTCTTATTCAATCAATAATTTATTCGATTAAACGATAATTTAAATAAATTCTTATCTAAATAATTATTTGAATAATATACTCGTTATTGGTATGAATAATATTACCGTACGAATCATATTATGAATAATATGATCCCATTATATTATCGAATAACATAATAATGATAATTCAAACAAATAATAATTATATATTACTAATATATAAATAATACAACTAACGGTTGTATAGATAAAACTATTGTACAATTTTTGTTAGAAACGTTTTATTTTTAAGACACAGAAAATTGACAAAAAAGAATCAAAATAAACTCATTATAATCAGAAAATTAAATTACAAATTAATGCTTTTTCAGAATCTTCCTTTCTCTCTCTCTCTCTCCCTCTTCCTCTCTCTCTCTCTCTCTCTTTCTTTCTCTCTCAAATTATCGCATTTAATGAAAATTCAAGTAGAATATTAATATTATTGCTTTATTAATATTTAAGATACTCATTTAAATCATTTATCTTAAATAAAAAATCGTAAGATTAATAATTTAGATTAAATATTCATCTAATTATTATTTAGATTAATCTTAAATATTAATTAATAGAACTATAATACATTAATGTACTACTTAAATATCTTTTTTTAAATTATAATCTAAAGTTTTATAACTTTTGAATTTCCAAATGTTTCTGGATCTTTTCTTTTAAGTAATAGCAACAAAATGCAAAAAAAAAAGAAAATGTGAATAATGCAAATAGCGAATAATATAATTAATAAATAATAACGAATAATGTTTAAAATGCATGAATGACAAATAATGCAAATAATAAATAAAATTTTATTTAAATAATAAGTTAAATAAAAAATTATTCGAATAATGCCCAGTTTTGATTAGACAAGATCCTCACGTACGTTGGTCGGCATCGATATGTCGTGCAAAGGATCTGGTGCGAAACTAATGCGATTGTGCTTAATGCGATACGGAATCGATGTCGATGACCTGGTGATTAAACGGAGCCTGATGCGGGTTTCTACAACAAAGAGTGGGTACCTATTCAATCTATTCTGATCGCCTCAAACACGATTCTTAGTCAATTGCTATCTTTTGAACCACGTACGTCCCGAACTTCTTTTTTTTGAAAAACATTCTCGAGTAACGTGCGCGCTACGCACGACTGTTTATTTTGATGACGATAATCTTATCTAACGTTCAAATACGCTCCGCTTTTATCGCGTAATAAATTCCTGGCGATATCCCTTACGCTCGGTCTATATTAGCGAATCTCGCAAACAGGCACGCGTATGTACGTCGCGTATGTACGCCCACTTGTTCCACAGAACGATTTGTTACATAGCGCCGAGTAATTTCACGTCAGATTCATCGTTCCGTCCGCAAGAATCGATCTGTATGGAAACGGCATTTCAGTTTCAGACGTTCAATCATCGCGCGGGCAACGCACAGTGCGACTGGATAATTTTTTTCGCGTATCACATATATTGCATAGTATAGCGATACATAGTGTAGGGATACATTTCCCTTAAGCTTCTTACTTGACTATTTCCTCGCCGAACTCCCCGAAAAATTATTGGTTTTATATCCCGCAAACTCGTGATCCGCTCTCGGTTACGATAGAACTTCGAGCCAACATTAATCCCAGCGTTTTCATCGGCGTTCGCCGCCATTGTCGTCGTTGGCACCGACCACCGACAGCATCGTCGGGCAACGTCAAAGAGAACCCTTCTAACGGCCAGCGTTCATCGATCTGTTCATTAACGACCTAATTAGCCACACGGCCTGATTACTCAACCTCGAGCCATCAGTCGAAGTTTGCCGACGAAGCGACCGCGTGACACGCGATGCTGGCGTCGTTAAGGAACGCGGATGACTAACCCTCATGAAAAGAAGCGATTCGGTCGATTTGGATCGTCGCCCTATGGACATATCATTATCGGGAACGTAGACCGTCGGATATTCCAATTATCCTTCCCTCTATTTCTCTTCATCCGCTGCAGGATATTTCATTATTAGAAAGTCTGTCCGACACTCTTTCTTCTTATCCCTTGAAAACACTTCGTTATTAGAAACTCTTCTTCCCAGATGTTCGAATAACTTTATTCCCCGCCTACACTCTCGAGGACATGCAAATTATCTTCCATAAAATGGTATAACTTAGAAAAAGAACTTCGAACGCGAAAAGGTGCTAAAATCACCTTCCAATCCTAATCCTATTGCGTGATCCTGCCGGGTGTCATCCTGCGTGTTACGCATATTGCAAACATGACATTGTATAAACGTAATATTGTAGTTTATCATTTTCTAAATAAACGTGTCGGATTTATTGTTTACATTTTAACCTCATATTTGCGATATGACATAAAGGGAATCGTATGAAATAATGTCCTTTTAGTATATTCGCTGATACAGAAAATGGGCTGTATTTGTTCCTCACAAAGAAATCAATAAAAGTATTGGAAAAACATTGTACCGATAACGTCGTGCGTTGCTTACAAACGTCCTTTCTCCGCATTTTCTCATATCCGACAATTTTACATCGACCGAAAGAAACTAGATGTATTTCTCATGAATACAGGCCCTCGCGAGGCTATTAATACCACTTGTAGACACTCCCTCAACAGCTTCAACTACATTCGCTCTTAAATTTTAATATTGATAACGTCTTTATAAAAATTTCATAGATATTTATGAGTATTCTCCGTTCGCTTTTCAAGCATTCCGTGATTACGCTTTTAAAGAGAAACGGTCTGTAATTTCATGGCAAACACTTCCGCCGCAATTTCAACTGAATTTACAGGTCAATTTTATGGATGAACTAACTCCATTAATCGCGTCTTGGGAATATGGAATATGTTAACTGGAATGAAATTTACGTCGGACATACAGTAAATCAGCATCGATAATGCGCAGTAATGCCGTTATTTTTAAAGCCGTCACATTCATGCCGCGCTTTTGCGCCAAAGACGCGAAAATCTGCCAAATGGAGACGCTAATTGCGCAACAATGTTAATTTATTACGTAGCTACTATCGGATGTTCGTCGTTGCTTCAGAGATACGACACGAAAGCTTTTACGAGAAAACGCTTCGCTTGCAACACGGTTTCTAGCGAATCGATTTTCTCGTGAACTGTACTTCGTCAGATCGATAACAGTATTATACGATTACACTTTCTCTAAATAAAAAAAGAAATCTGATTTAATTTTCTTATACGCACGTACAAACAATCGCAACGTATATAACGGTGATAAAAGCAAAAGATAAATATCTTCATGTATTAACTTAATTAATATTAATATGTATTAAATTAATTAAAAATTAAATCATTTTTCAACTAATTTCTAAAATTTTAAAAGGGAAAAATTCATATTGCGCTGGTCATGTAAGTTTTAATCGTTAATCGCTGGAAAAAGTTAAAAGGATATAAATGATCCTAATCGAGCGAAAAGCGCATATTAATCTAGTAATCTGGGAAATATGACTTTTTTTTTATCTCTCAACATTTTTATAGGTCAATGATGGAAACGATATTTATAACGTTTTTCCCTCGTGTCCCAATATGAGCCTCGCCCACAATTTTCACAGGCAAAATATTACCGCCGCGGAAACACGCTCATAAATATTAGTTTTATATATCGAACTGTTCGTCGAAACGCGCACGAAAACCAGAAATTTCCGGGTACCTATCGCAATTTTCGAAGGCTATCGAATAACCAGCCCATTGTTATCCATGTAAGCTGCAATAATAAACATTGATGCTTTTCTCGATTTAAATATTTTCGCCATAAAATTTTCTTTTCGTTATTACTTAGCTCCATGCAAACGCTGATCTATTAAGCCTATTCTACAATGGCTGTAAGATCGTAAGGTCGTAAGATACAGTTGTAAGGTCCACTGGGCCCCACGATTGGTTCGGTCTGTTATCTTACAGCCTTACGACCTTATATTACGGCCATTATGGAATAAGCTTTAGAAATAACTCTCTAATAACTCTTGCTATGAAATATTTCTGCGAAGTTAGTTCAACTTGTTTAAAATTAAAAAAAATTATTAAAACTTCGAATGCTTTCCCAGAAGAGTTCACAGAAACTTGACTTCGTTATTTTCCGGAGTTAATTTTTGGAGGTTCTTCGGGCAGACTTTTTCAAAAAACTTTTCCAAAAACTTCTCTGAAACCGTAGAACTATTTGAAGTCCTAGAATTCGAAAAAGAATAGCAGTTTTTAATGAAGCGTCGCGCACGCGAGAGAAAAGTTAACCTCCCGGTTTTTCAAGTAGCGCTTTCATTGCTTCAAACATCGAACTTTTTCTAAAATCAATAGAGAAGTCCAGGATTGTTGAGGAGGTACTCTTTCTTTTT
>JANQDE010000017.1:377775-397561 GCA_037157785.1 Cephalotes varians | reverse complement strand
ATTTTGGGCTAACTTCGCAAAATTCTGTGAGAGCGCTGATCCGATTACGTCGAGCCATGACAAAAATGACGTATTTTGCGCCAAGCGCTTCCAGAATTAGTAAAGCGAGGTACATTGATCGAGGTGAAGCCATAATTTCCCGGAATTGGAAAATAATTTATGGCCCGACGGTCCTACGAATAAAAAATAGAGGTATAGAGAGAGAGAGAGAGAGAGAGAGAGAGAGAGAAAGAGAATCAAACTATTGCCTTGCGACGTCCGCAAACGGACATGTTCCGATAAGATCTCGAATGGCTATCATTTCGCTTTCTTCTCGTCCTGCGTTAGAGCACTTCTCCGCTGATGCGGCTCGGAAATTAAATTAATGACGCCAATTCGCCACATATCACCTCGCAGTCGTTTTTCGTTTACTTGGCGATAACGATCGCAACGTTTCTGTATTACTGAAACGATCTCGCATTTGCCTAGTTCCTATTAGCGCCACTCTGCCATTGTTAAAATCATCGTACTTCTTATTAGCATAATTTGGGAAATGTACGATTTCACGCGTATAAAATATGTACATATATTATGATATGCAAATCGTTTAATAATTTCGCATTGTAATAAGGGTAATAACGTGGGATATGAAACATTATATATTTTATAAATACAATAAAAATAATACAACGTGGAACATAGAATTGTATATTTTATACCATATGAACGAGATATCTGTATCGAAAAAAATCGTAGTGAATAATATACACGCTCCGCATGAGGAACTGGCTGCACGATTGCGCTATGTATTCAGAATGAACGTTATGATGTGCGAGCTGCTCTATGAGATCTAACGCAACAATTTTTTCACGCAAAACGTTTTACCAGATACAGAATATGTATCTGTGCGCGAGTGTCGCAAAAAGAATTGAAAATAAAAAAAAATCTGCCAGGCTTGGCAGCATTTTAATTAGTTAGTTGTGACATACGGCTCCACGCGGTGTTGTAACGGAAAAAAAAAGCGAGTGATATTTGATACATTACGGAAGAACGTGTGTAACTGAATTTCCATTTTACAAAACAACCTCATGAAGCATTACGACAGCTGTTTGGAAGCTGTTCCAGTGATTCGCGTCGCACCAATTTTTTTCGGAATTAATTAAGCGGCCCAGCGACTGCAATAAATAAGCAGAAATAAGCCCATGTTATTTACACAATCCGACAATTTATAATTAGGCCGCATTATATGTTCGAACGTCGTGGAAATTAATAACAGAATAACCGATGCATATTATACTAAAGAATTGAACACAGAAAGAACGGTTTTTTGTTGAAAAGATCTAAAATTTTAGTTGGATAATTTTAACTGGAGAATACTAATTTTATTAAACTATAAAAATAATTATGTAAAATGCTGGAACTAGTTGCTAGAATATCAAAACTTTTTGTAACATCGCTCATTATTTTTAAGGTTCCAACAAAGTTATTTTGATGGTCCAACAAAATTATTTTCAAATCTGCATCCAGCAAAATTCTAGATCACCCTCAGCAAAATCATTCTTTTCGCGAAGAGATGTAATTGCCTTACTATCCGAATATCAAAAATATTCTATTAGTTGATTCGTGCTCTCTCTCTCCTCCTGAAAAAAAGAGGAGACGTTAAAAAATTCCAATGTCAAATGATAACCAATATCCCTGGGAACGGGCGCGAGTTCCGCTTTCCAAGTAGATTTCACGCGTTCCTACTCGCATTAACGTAAACGGATTAACTCGTTTCGGTCGCGAGGTTGGACTTTCGTGCGAACGATTAAATCTCGCACGAAGGGAGTAGGAAATGAGGAGAAGGGCAAGTGCAAGTGAGCGAGGAGGTAAAGGGGACAAAGAAGAACGGAGTGTTGCGAGATAGAGACTGCTGGTTACAAGGCTGGAACACCAGGAGGAAGAAAGGCACGAGCGGAAGGGGAGACAAAGTGCGATGCGCGACTACCTTCGGGCGTTTCGAGGATAATTTGCATTATTCGCGTGGAAAGTTTCTCCCTTGGCGCGTTAATGGGTCTCTGGGACCTGAGATTCGGATATACCATTTTCTTTTTTTCTTCTTCCGTTCTCCTCTACCGCCGGAAAGAAGTGAAAATACGAATCGCCGCGAGTGTCCTCTATTTTGTCATTAACGACGGTATGGGATAATAGATAATGGCTCTTTGCATCGAAAGGCGGTATCGGAGAAGGAGGGAGGGAAGAAACTTCAGGAATTTATAGTTCCTGTTCATTAATTTTTATCTAGCCGCGCATAGCGCGATAAGCTGCTTACATTTCTGTTTTAAGTAAACTTAACGGATCCGAGTAAAAGCTTCAAACGAAAAAGAAAAAAAATAAAAGTGTAAGAAATGTTTTAAGAAATCCTGAGATCACGACTTACCTTTCCTTTTTAAGCTAGACTCCTTCATTACAATATTCACGAATTTAATTATGATATAATAGTTACGATATACATAAATGTATCAATTTACTCAATACGTTACGAAAGAGGCTGTCATACGATTATCTTTGCCATTAACACAGAATATGTGAGAAATCCGCCGTCTTTACAGCTACTCGAGAAATGTACGCACACTAACGCATCGGTTAGCAGTTAATCTCAGGCTAAAAGTTAAACTCCAACTCCTTAATCTGACAGTATAAAGCCGTGCCCTCAGATAAACTTTGCCTCTCCGACCTCGCGCCCGCACCGAATGGCCTGATCTCAAGGGGGCACATTTTTATGTAAATTTAATGGCTTTACCAGTGTAACGAGGGAGTCAACTTGCGCTTTTGTACGAGCAAGAATGTAATACGACCGCGAGGACATTGTTAATATATAACTCTCTACTTTAGATTCTTTTACAAAGTCCATTGTATAAGAAATCGTATCGGGCATGAAATTTATTCGGCGATAAGCTTCTTGATCAAACGCGATTTTATGCGGGGTTCCTTCATCACTCTCGCCGTTTCCTTCAACTACGGATTTATTACAAATTTTCCTGAATAACAGCTTAAACGACAAAGTACTCAGTATTTTTTTACATTAAATATTGTTGTAAAAACGATCGATACATGAATCATTTTTCTGTGAGCTCATACGCGAATGTAAAACATATTCTACCTTATTTCTCGGATGAAATTTTATATCGTATAATCCTTATTCGATATACATCGTACATAGTTCAATCGCATCCCATATAAGATAAGCCGGATATGCATACGTCGAGATTCAACGATAAGAAACTCTTTTTCATTTCTTTGAACGTCGACGGGATCAGCGGCTCTCTCTGGATCTAATAACATTAAATTACAAGAAATCAAAAGTAGATTGCGACGCATTCGAGAACGCTTCCTGATCCTCTTAGAAGGAACGAGCATCCGAAAGAACGTCGAAAGGGGTTGTGAGACGGATCCTTCGAGAACCAACATAATCGAATCGGTACGACGGGAATAAGCATTCCGAATAGATCCTACATTCGATATATCGATTGACCCAGCCGACTTCTATTGAGAAACGCGGAACGAAAACTCGGAATGCTATTGTAAAGAAGTAAATGCGGAACAAGCACTATCGGGAAGATGCGAAAGGGCGGCTGATTAATTGTGCTTGTACACGAACGGAAAGAACGGTTTTGCTGAAAGATCTAAAATTTTAGCTGAATACAAATCGGGAAAGTAATTTCGTTGAACCATACAAATAATTACGTAGAACGCTCAAACTAATTGCTAGAATATCAAAATTTTTTGCAGCACTGCTCATTATTTTTAAGATTTCAACAAAATTATTTTGATGGTTCAACAGATCTGTATTCAGCAAAATTTTAGATCTCTCAGCAAAATCGTTTAAGATTAATGTGGGATTCTGTGAGATTAAAACTACAGCAACTATTGGAATATTCTAAGAAGATTGGCATACTTTCAAAATGTCGGAAAAAATTTCTTTACTTAGACGCGACTAAAAGCAAATAACAAATAATGTGAATTAAAAATAGATATTTGCGAACGAAAAAGAAAAATCAAATTCCTTAAAAATCTCGTTATTATTATATGTTGGTGATTTGAGATAACAAATAAGGGACAAACATCCCTTTCATCTTGCCCTCACGTATACCGCTTATCGTATCTCGTTATTCTGTATCGTTACGATATCGTTTCCTCGTTAGCTCGATTCACGATTTGTCAGAACATAAGTGGGCTACACGTGAATATCGCAAGTAGCAGCGACTGCGCTCGACATCCACGGGAAATCACTCTCAAAGGTATAACGTAGCAATCCTCTGGATTCGCGGTCGATAACCGCGCGCGATATGGCGGTTCAATTACAGCGGCTGCGAACTTTCGCCCCAAGACGACATTTCGTAACAACTTACGAGCGTATCGAGGGTAAGAGCCGGTGCTGTAGGGAAAGAGAATTCGTAGCGCTTGCAGCACAGCGCGATGTAGGATATGAGGATGTCGGAAAGGATAACGACGACGAAGGACGGAGAAACAGGCAGACGGAGGAAGATCTCTCTCTAAGAGACGAAGTCGTGAGTCAAGACGCGTAGACACGTACGTGTGTTCCTTCTATTGTGCCGCCCCATTAAACATTCGTTGTGTGGTGTACATCCGTTATAAAGGAGGATAATAATCTCGCGATGCAGTAAACACCGGCGAGTTAAACGAGTGCGCGGATTGCGTCTTGCCTTCTAGAATGAGAGAGGAAGGATGGTGAAGACAAGTATAAACGTTTCACCGCCACGAGCAATGCTCGCGGGCGTGGAAAGTAATTTAAGGAGCGATCAAGCTGTCGCCGGCAATGCGGCTTACATTCAGCACGGCCCATGTTATGGCCAACGCGGGAAAGGAGATAACCAGACGAAGATCGTATACATATTTCCTTGTGAATAAATTGACGGTGCTGAGGGTAATAAGCCTCCCTTGCGCGAGGGATTCACGCGGGATATCTATTGCGCGATCGCTGAGTACACACACTTAAGTTGTGAGTACTTGAGTACGCAACTTAAAATTGTGAGTATCTAAATAATCGTGTCATTCAAGTAATTCCGACGAATGTAAATATCAAATCCGCGATTAAGAACGTCCGCGTATTTCAAGCAGTCGAGAAAGAAGGCGAAGAGATTACAGGAATCGAAACTGTGCGATTAAATCGACGATAATAAACGTCGACGAAGATCCGTTCCGTTTAACTGTAGCTTCTGGCGCCAAGCACTAGGAGATCTACGCGAACACTTTGCAATTTATATCGCAGCCTTGTAACACGGGCCTTTCCCTTCAAGACTCTCGAGCCATGCGATTTCTCTCCCCCGCAAGATTTACTGGTAAAGTTGTTAGTACTCTGCCATAAAATATTTAATTAGTTGTCTTAATGTGTGTCACTTATATCTTGCGCGTTACCTGCTACTTGTTCCTCTCGACTTGCCAAACTTTCGTGAGATACAACGAGGCAATAAAATATGCAACGTGCTAAAAAGGAATAATTAATATATTTTCATATTAATATATGTCGCTGCATTTTATTATTATCATCGCAGATCTTTTACATTCATAAGATTTTCGACTTTATGTCGACCGCACACGAGAAAAATGATTTTGCTGAGGGATCTAGAATTTTGCTGGATACAGATCTGAAAATAATTTTGTTGGAACCTTAAAAATAAGTAATGAGTAATGCTGCAAAAAATTTTGATATTCTACCAACTAGTTTGAACGTTCTACATTATTTTGATAGTTCAACAAAATTACTTTTCTGATTTGTATCCAGTTAAAATTTTAGATCTTTCAACAAAATTCCGTGCAGCTGTGGTCAAATGCTTCAGTTATAATAATTTAGCAATTGATCGATTCTTATCTGACATTTATCAATTTCGGAATAGAATAATTTCCTGTCACATGCATCGAGAATATTTCTCATTACGAAACGTAGTGACACAATTACTATAATCCGGAACGTTAAAGTGCAAATATTGCCGCAAGGCGTGCCACGACATATATCAGCGAAATATCAACATCGAACGCGACTGCGCCGTTGTAACGTGAAATGATCATTCAGAATAACGTCTCGCGTTATCAAAGGTAAGGGAAATTAGAATAAAATGGCCGCAATGGGCAACCATGAGAATGTCATCGCAATGCTGATTGAAATTTAGTAATAGAGCAATAGAGACTAGTAACGCTTCTCCAATTAAGCCACCGGATGTAAATCGGGTTAAGGGAATCCCGTAACGCGCGTCGTTGACGGGATTCATTCGTTGAGGGAACACGAACGGCTATTCATTGTTGAGGAAACCGTTACTGTTAACGGAGAGCTTTAAATTAACGTCACATCTGGGACATCTTTCGTGAAGCCCGAGCGTCGCGCGTAAATGTAAAATTGTAAAAAACGGAATCAACCGCGCGTGTCGTTAAATGAATTCGTCCGTTTGAATCCGGCATATCGATTACGAAGATTGGACGCGATAAAAATTGGGCGTCATGGAGATTAAACTTGTCGTGATTAAGCGGACGTAAGACGCAACTCCTCGAAGAGCAGTAGACGCACCCCGCGGATAAAAACTCATCAAAGTTCGCGCCAGCCAGCAAACTGACGCCATTAGAAGTAATTTATCATTTAAAAGTGGCCCGTTCTTGCCGCCACGCTCAGCAAGCTGCGACATATGCGGTATTAACTTTCTTATGACGGCATCCTCTTGACCCGTTTTCACCTTACGTGATGCATAAGCGTGGCATCCCGCGCATGCAAGTTGCCCTGGCGCGTGTCACGTACATACGTAACGACCATATTATAACACAGGCATTTATCTGACACCCCGTCTCACCCCGCGCGAAATAAGCCGTACGTAATTCCCTCCTAATTATCCGAAAATACAGTCGCAATAGCGCGTTAACATTCGCGGGAAAGAAATAATTAATCACTTGAAATTAACCGTTCAATTTAGCGATATTCGTTTAACCGACCACTGTTCGCCGATGCGTCCACTCTATCAGCAGGATAAAGAAACAATTGCGCAACACGGTTATACGCAATGAATAAATTCAATCTGTTCGCGATACCGTCGGTGTTATTATACTCTGTTCCACTCTGAAACAAATGGCTCTCACAAATCTCGTTTATTAATGCAGATAGAAAAGTGTTTCTCCTCTAATGTGGAGACGGCCGCAAGCATGAAAATGCAAATCGCGAGATATTATACGAGATCTCTTCTTAGTTTCTGCGCTAAAATATTTTCACGAGAAAGAGGAATGTAATGAAAATCGGGATGAACGATAAAACCACGTCTGCCGAGATACTTATTTTAACGGATGCCATATTGTAGAATCGCGATTGCATCGTATTTTATATTCCATAATTGCCAACGGGCGAATATTTTATTGTTATTAGTGATATAAATGAATAATATAAGTAAACGCCGTCATATATATATATATATATATATATATATATGCCAAGAATGGAAAAAGGGTTTAATAATATAATCAAACCTAGATGATAGTTACTAATACTTGGTGAAATAGTTTCAATCAAATGTTTGATTAATATAACCAAAAAATTGAGTGTTGAGTTGGTAAACTCAAATCAATTAAACTAATTTTACTTTATTTAATAATTATTACCAAATGTTTAGTTACTATCGTTATGTTTGGTAATACTTGCTAAGTATTGCTAAATACGCTAAATATGCTAAATATGCCAATATGCTAAACAAAATACGTTTGGTACTTATTACCAGGTTTCTTTTTTTTAGTGCGTGGTGAATTAAATCGGCTTAGCCGATTGGCCAATTTTTACTCCGTATCTCCTGCATGTAATTTATCTCAAACGAAGTATATAAATATAATATAATTGGAATTATATTTGATATAATTATATTTAATACATTTATCTTGGAATTTATGGATATTTATTAATTATATTTAATAGAATTTTCTACAATTTCATAACTGTTTACAACAAGCTGTTTACTGTTTGCACTTAAGCACGGATGCGTAAACAGCTATAATAAAATATCACATTTTAAATATCCATGAATGTAATTAGTACAAAATACGCATGTTCTCGATTCGTACTGACGAATAATCGTTCAGCTGTTAAAATTAACGTGTCGAAATGCTGCCTTAAATCGAGCGTAAATTAAAAGCATTGAAACGATCAGGAAGTGGTCCCCCGAGCTCGTTACACGCATGCAGGATAATTACATGCGATTACACCTCTAACGCGCCACGCTGAGTATGCGGCGTTATCGGAAAATATGTAAATCAGTGTTATCGATTCATATACAGAGGGAACGCAAACGCGCTAATAAACTGCGCGTGCAGGCATGATAATTATCGATCGATCGCTATTGATATACTTACTTCTTTATACAGCGACACCGCAAGTCGCTCCGCCCTGCCTTTCCCTCCGCTCTATTTTTTTCTCTCTCTTTTTCCTCGAGTTACTCCGTTCGTTTTTCTTCATGCAGCTTCACTGAAACCGGCTCTGTCAAAAATCACAGCTCTACCTCTTACCCGACACTTTCGCGAAGAGGAGAGTCTCGCAGTTAGAAGCTAGCACGACTGTTCTTCCCACCCCTCATTCCCCTTCATCGTCGCTTAAATGGTAAATTGTACGATTATCTACTTCCTTCGCATCGCACTTACGATTCGCCCGCGCGAAACGCTGCCATCATCGTGAAACAGAATCTATTCCGCGGCAGCGCCAGCATTTCGGAATACTGCTTCAAGTAGTAATGGTCATCCACGGTCGATCAGAGAACGCGTATCCTGTCGAACCTCGCGATACATCTGCGAGGCGAGGCGTTACGGGGGAATATCGCTCGACCGGGAGTAATTCGCGTGGAATCACAGTTCGCGATGTGTCGAAACAATTCCTGCGTATCACCGATCTGCAATTTCGCGAACGTGCACGTCAGTCGCTTGGAACGGAGCGAGAATTTCTTGATCGCCGAATTTATCGAACAAATTGTCATGTTCTTATCCGTCTGTCGAATTTATCGAACAAATTGTCATGTTCTTATTCGAAAGTTATCGCGCATGAGGGGAGGGCAATCCGTTTACGTGTTTCACGTGCCTTGCGCATCATTGGAACTAAAAGAAGAAGCTGCAATCGCTTCAGTATTTATCAAAAGATAATGGTCGAATTGGAGATAACAAATGGAAAGGAAATTTCTCCATCTATTCAGTTACGTAAGTGGTAGTAATCCTCGCTCACGTTCTAAACGGCCTGGAGCACGTTAAGCTCTCGGAGAGACGCTGCATTGACGGTTGTTTACAACATCAACGCTTTACAAACACGTAGCACGTCTGAACTAAGTGTTATCGAATCTAACTTGAATCGAATCAAGTTGAATCGAGCATTGTGAAAAATGCAAAAGCGTTCGACATCGTCGGATTGGCAATCAGCTGAAATCCCATAAATATACTTCTTTCTTCGATATTTAATAATCACGTGAGATTTAAATAACAGATCGCTTCCTATTGCTTCTCGTAAAAAAATCATAGCTCTCGGCGAAAGTCATAAAAAATCTATCGCCGTTTGGCGCGGAAAAATTCTGCATTCGTAATGTCAATTCCATCGCACAATCGATGGCCCGAATCACGTCATGAAGCTCGTACGATCTCTTTTTCTCTTTCTCGCGTAATTTCGTGTGCATTTTTCCGTTTTTTTTTTTCCTATCTATCTCCTCTTTGTCCTTTGCGGCCGGATCAGGTAATGCCTTGAAGGGCGGGACCGGACGTGCCCTACTTTTACGGTGACCGGCCGTAGTTTTTAATCCGAAACTAACAACGTGACACGAGTTAACCGTGCGGTAAGATTACGAGCGCGATGTCACGCGTCGAAAGGAGAAACTCGCATGTTCGCCGTCACGGAAATTTCAATCGTGATGACTGATCATTTATTCTCACATTATAAATCTTTTCGCGATAAGTTACATTAATTATTTCGTCCAATCTTGCAATTCATATCGTACGTGATGAATGTGACGCGCTGTCGCACGTCAGATTTCACGACAAATGTAAAATTCACCGGGCATAATCTCCGAAATCTGATCAAAGTAATGAAATTATGTGAGAATGACGTGAAGAAATTTTCCAACTATGTATTTAATTTCCTTTCTGTCACTTTCCTTAGAACGCGATAGCCCATGGTCATAATTATTACGAACGAGGATAGAAAAGGCAATATTCGACCTACTGTGGGGCCTTCGATTTCTACGATCACTCCACAAATCGCAGCGGCCGATTACCCGAAACCAATTAGTCCGAGATTGCGTGCAAATTCACGCGTGGTTTATCATCCCTTTCTCTCTCTCGTGCACGATCACATGTCGCCGACAGACCCGAGGTCCGAGGCACTAAAATTTCACGGTACTGGTTCATCGAGAATTCATCCGAGAGCGCAACGCTTTTCAAATTCTTTCTCCAAACGCGAGTCACTTCACAGTACCGCCTCAAGTTCGCACCAAAATAATATTTATTTGCTTTGTTTGCGCGATAATGTTTATTTGCACGACGTAAAATGTACCAGGACGCGACCCGCAACGCGACCGGCAGTCGAACTGGTGCGGCTTGTATGAAAAAAAAAAAAAAATTACGGCGCGGTGTATCGATGCGCGTGCGAAAAAAAAGCCACGTCCACTTTCGCCCGCTCGAATTCTTATGAATCTTTCCGTGGGAACGCTCCGCTGTCGCCCGCTGCTCGTTAGGGCTTCGCCAATGGACTGCCAGGCGCCGCGGCAAAAGCTACGGCGCAATCACACCGACGCATCCACCCCTTTTGCGACCCCTACGCGGCTGACTCCCCGCTTTGCGGCACCGACGCCGACCCACACCGACGAGTTTTCCACTCGTTCTCCACGCGTGAGAGCCTGTGCTTGCTTTCACGACTTCGTAAAACATGAACGCCGACACGGCCGATACTGTCGCGGATGTACACGCGGTTTTCGCGATCGTTTCGCGCAATGGATATCACGCGCGTCATTAGATGTCGCGTTAATTTGCCTGCTGAATGAGAGAATGCATAATTGATCGATTAAATTTATAATAGATACCAATGAGGAACGATGTCCATTATTGTATTTGAAAGACCAATTAGGAAATGTTAAAGGTTTGATGTACAATGGATGAAAGAAAATTTGTTATCGGAATGTATAACAAGAGGAAGTATTTGTTATTGTCAACCCAAACTCATCTGCTCATAATTCTTCTTTTATATTTCTCCTATTATTAACATGGAATATCGTGTTACGCGAACCGATTGAAAGCAGACCAAGGATCTCGTTTGTCACTTTTCGAGCTGCATACGTGAAATATTTAGCGAGATTTAACCATTTGTAAAAGGCAAAAAGGGCAATATTCAAGCACGGTGCTTTGAAGACCGCCGAAATTAAATGCCGACAAAGTGTACCGACACTCGATGGTCTATCGCTCTATGGATCTGACGCATTTTGATTCGTATGCCGGGCGGCACGTCACGTTCTCGGGATATGACAGGTAATGTTGCAACACGAAAGAGGATAAATTTGATTTAACCCGTTTCATATTTTCGCCCTCCGGGGTTATTCAAATGTATCAAATACTTTTGTGCCAATCGAAACGATCGTAGGTCGGTGGGGCTCGTAATTTGCATAATTATGCAATAACTGTGATGTCAGGCGCCCCTCATCCCGCCACATCGGTTGCAGATCCGGCGAACAAATGAACGTATATCGAAATATAAAATTCAGCATGCTGAAATTATGCGACAGCTTCTCTAATATATTCTCGACATATTCCTTCTTAAACTGTGTCTTCCGCGTCTTAAGAGCGACGACAATTCCTCAATGACAGAAAATGGTACAATTTCGCCGAATTTACATTTACTCGCGTCGCTTAACGCGACACCTCCTGCATTTTTCTATGGAGATTTCCGATTTCGATTCGCGCTGTTGTATATATAATTTTACCGCACTGCTGCAATTACTGTTTTCTCTTTTTACACGCGTGTACCATACTGCGAAAACTTATAAAACATAACGGGGTCAATGACTACACATTTGCCCAAGATAGATATAAGACTGATTGATTGCCAGCATCGATCAAGTCTTCCGTTCTCACGAGCTACATTAACTTTATATTAAATACTTCATCATTTTCCCGAGACACGTCACGCTTCGCCGATTTACCGTCGATTCCACGACCGAACGAGCCACGAACAAGTTACAGATTTTTTTTCTTTGTTTGACATTTGAATTTTCACGCTCTGCGATTCGCTCCGCTTTTTAAAGTATTTATTATCCGATATTTGTTTATTTCACACAGTTTGTATGTCTGACTTGTATTTTAAATTATTAAACCGTTTAATATAAAGTGAATGAATACAATACTCGTGAAGAGAACGCCCGTGATTAATGCCAAAAAACAACATTTAAAACCGTTACACGGAGACGCGTGCGTGAAGGTGTAACATTTGCATCGATTCACCATTGCCACTTTCGAAAACGATACGATAAATCGATGCAAACGTTAATGGATTAGGCCATAAGCGTATACAAGTTGGTACACGTCGAGCACGCGCTCAAAATGAAGTTCTACTTGATTTTGTAAGTACAATACAGTACAATAATGGCGTGCGGCCACCATTTTACATGCCAATTGTCCCTCCAAAATATATAACCAATCTCGCGTGCGCATGTACTTCTGTATATCGCTATATTATCGAACAGTGCTGTCGGCAATGGCCCATCAACATATCGTTACCTGTCTGTCGATAATCATCCCGGCGCTGCGCGCGGTCGCTCGTATCCGGACTTCCGTAATAATTGCATAATGTGCTAATAGCGCTCATAAAATGATTACGCGTCGTATGAAATGATTACACTCTCCGGTACAACGGCAATTGCGATATCAGACCCGAGGGCGCTTCGCCGATCCGTCCGTGTAACGCGCGCACAAAAATCGCGCGTTAATACGGATAATTTATATATAATATGATAAAATGCGCACGTTCGCGCATCCACGCAGCTCGTATCACGGATAAGGTCAATTTAATTACGAAGTTAAGTATCGCATTTCAAGCGCGAGTGGATTCTCGCCCGTTGGAAACGCGTGATATTTTCGTGCCCGATGCCGAGGCGACTGCAATTTTACCAACATATTGCGTCTCCCCTCGAAAACTATGCTGGACACGTAATGGCGAAAGCACGAATCGGAATGCCTCACGAATCATCGGAAGATGTAATGGACTGCAGGTGCGAGAAAACGTGACAGCGGCAAGCTGCAACGGCATATCCGCAGCGATACAAGGTAGAATCGCTTTTGCGTAATCTTGCCGGTAGAAATGAGAAATATTCATGAGACTCGAGACTAGATAAGACTCAGATCGTATTTGACAGCACGGTGCAGAAAGTGTGAGAGAGAGAGAGAGAGAGAGAGAGAGAGAGAGAGAGAGAACAAAAAATTAAAACCTTTTTCAAATCATGCTTCATGTTTTTGCTCGCGTCTCGTACGTTCTTGTACACAGCTGCGGAATGAAGCACTTGCATCTCCCGTTACACCGAGCTTTTTGGAAGAGTAGTTCAAAGTCTAGCGCGACCACTAGCGAGGCGGAGGGAGGGGAAGGAAGAACGAGAAGCGCGGAATGGTGGCACGTTTGACTCTAACAGGGGGATGCAGTCTGTTTAATTAGCGAGCAAATTAAATGCCGGGACAGCCACATCCGACATGGGCCGCGCAATTAGAGGTATTATAAATTAATTATAACACCGTGATGCAGTCAGTTTTGTGGGATTCAATCTCGGAATGGAGCTTGGCGCTGGCGAGCGGAATGAACGCCAAACTTATCTCATTGCTGGCCACTTACGATGCGTTTTGTTATTTCATTTTGTAGACGTATCTTCAATTACACGTGAATGGTATAAAATTGGCTTGGCAATACACGCGGTGAAGAGATCCAAATCGACGCTCCAAAAGAAGAAAAATGTAAAAGCAGAATCGGCGAGAGAACGATAAGGTTCCTTTCTAAAAGAAAGACAAAGAGAGACTTTGGAAATACAGATTTATCCGCTTATCGTTCTAAGATATAAATCGCAGAAAATAGCTTGAACGTTAAACACATCGTACAACGTGACGATTACATCACACTCGAATCCGTCTGCAATCTCGAGGACGGCTTTTCCTCGTAATCGGTTAAGCGCGATTTGTAGCCTTAACGGGGTGCACGATCGAGTCGTCTGCGTAAATGGCGTAGAACGGGTAACGTCTAAGATTCTCCCCCGGGGGTGTCACGAATTGCCAAGCGGGGCTTAGAAGTCTCCGGCAGAATAGAAACCGATTAAGCGAAACAAACCGACTGACAGCACCTGTTGATACCTCGCCTAGCTCGTGGCGAAGGTGCGGACTAACAAATACACGCGGCCGGGCATCGTGTGGGTGTAAGTTCCAACGTGTGTACACTTGTTTGAGCACCCGTGGCTGATGTCCGGTGTCGTCGCGGTTCCACGACGCGAAGATGCCGCCGCCGGAAACGAGAACCGGCACGGAGGGACCTCCCCGACGCGGGTCGACGCGTCGACACCGAGAGATCCGCAATTTTGAACAATGCGCCTCGCGGTAAATTGAATCGGGCCCAGACCCTATTAATATTCGAGCGTCATTACCCTTTGTTCGTGATTCAGCGCGTTAAGCGTTTATCCGCGTTTAAACGCTCATCGCGTCGCATCGTATCGGTAAACTGTTTACGAACGATCGGCTGTACGGCCGTCTTTTGACGCTGTCTCTAGCAGAGTCGCATCTCTTTAGAATCCGCAATGCGTAATTTACACGGAAAGAACGCTGAAGTATCTAAAAAGTAGCTAGATACAGATCTGAACATAATTTTGTCGGACTATCAAAATAATTATGTAGGACGCTCAAGCTGTTTGTTAGAATGTCAAAACTTTTTGCAGCTCACCATGCTTGAGTTTCTTGCATAATTATTTCGATGATACAACATAATTATTTTCAAATCTGTATCTACCTAAATTTTTAGGTACTCCAGTAAAAAAAATTCAGTAAAAAAATCGTTCTTTCTGTGAGAAACGTATTACTTTCACACAAATCTTGCGCAACAGACGTGTTTCATGCGTTTTTTTTTATCGCAGACCGAATTCGCTTCTTCCTTATTAAAAATATCAGAAAATCAATAGTGTTTCAGTTACATGAAAGGAAGAAAAAACTTTAAAGAGCGATGGCAAATAAATAATAAAATTTTCCTCTCATTTACGTAATCCAATTCATTTTCGAACGAATCTTGTCTAAATGGATCTTACCTTGATGCTTACTCGCAGATATTCGATGTTCAAAACTTGAGACCTCGTAATCCCTCTGTGCATCGTCGAGCTAATTAATCCCGCATAAAGCAGTCACGGCGAATTAATTCAAACGACGATAGAAGCTGCGATTACAGCGATAATCGAAAAATTTCGTTCTCTCTTTCGGCAGGAATTAGAGCAAAAGAAATTAGTTCGATCGAGCTACTTGAGCGTATTCGTATATGCGCAAATCTTTTGGCATACGTCGATGACAACGTAATGTCATAAACAATACTAACACGCGCAATGTATCGAGCAATGTTGAATTCTGCCGAAACGAAATCCTGCCTTGATTCACTAATCACATGAGCCAAATGCAATTCACTTCTGAAACCCGCTTTATGCGATCATGACGAGCGCATGGATATTTTTCTCGATAGGCTACGAAGTCCAGTATAATATTCATGTTTCATTAATTAAAATATAACATATATATTCTCCGTGAGAGATATTCTCTCGATATCAATGTTATGTGAATATTCATTATGATACAGAATCAGTTTACAAAAATGAAATTTCATTATAATTTTAATATATTTTTACATGCTTCTATATTTTATAATTTTATATATATATATGTATAAAGATTTGCAAAAAAAACTTTATGTTCTGAATTTAACTCGCTTTTCCTCTGGCTCTACTGTCAATCGATCTAATCCCGATTAGCACGGGTTTTATGCAAGCCAATTTTATACAAGTATATTGACCTGAAAAGATATCCTCTTATCGGTTTGTTGATGAAATGATTAATTAAGGACAAGAAAGAGCGTCCGATCAACCTGGTTTTAATACTGTCTCCAACATTAATTGACGTGCTAACCTGAAAGCCGGAAAGCGAAATTCGATTCGATAGCAGCGTGATGCTTTCTGTAAACAGGCTTTGCACGAATGTCGTAAGAACTCGATAGCCAGGACAAAATCTTGTTTTCGCGCTGCTCTCGTCTTTCTCGTAATAATACACCCCGTTTTGATTATTCGATTTCCGCTCTACGATTGGAAACCGGAAGTGAAATTTTATCTCTACGAACACGGGATCTTTGATATTATCGATTGTGTAATCGCGTGTTTGTATGTTTAAAATGGGTCCGGACAAATCAAAGCGCGAATGGACAACCTGCTTCAATGAATGCAAACACGGAAAAAACGGTTTTGCTGAAATACCTAAAAATTTAGCTAGATACAGATTTAACAATAATTTTGTTGGACCATCAAAATACGTTCTGAATTTAACTGGCTTTTCCTTTGACTCTACTGTCAATCAGTCTAATCTCGATCAGCACGGGTTTTATGCAAGTTAATTTTATACAAGTATACTGACCTGAAAAAATATCCTGTATCGGTCTTATGATGAAATGATTAACTAAGGAAAGAAAAAAATAAATTGCGTCCAATCAACCTGCTTGTAATTATGTAAGATGCTCAAACTGATTGCTAGAATATCTAAATTTTTTGCAGCATTATCAATATAATTATTTTGATGGTCCAACATAATTATTTTCAGAACTGTAGCTATAGTAAAATTTTTAGTTTCAAAAAGTTTTTTTTCTATAAATAAATAGCACTCGGTCCATGTCGCCGATTGGCAAATTTAACACAGAACATTCTGATTGATTGATCTAGTGAAAAAATTCCAAGTGATCGTTGTGGGTTTGGTCAAATCAACATGGTCAAACGCTTTCGATGCGAATAGCATTGCGGATTCGCGTTCGTTTACTTGATTTGCATGGCTAAAAGCGCAAAACGACGATTGATTATATTTCGATTATTATAAATATAGAAAATTTACTTTGTTCATTCTAAGTTAAATAATAATCGATTGGAATGAACTGCGTGTTTAAATGATGTCTTAATGACATCTTTAAAACGTCTTACGTCCCGATTTTGAACACACATGCTGTCTAGATTACCTTAATTATCCCGATAATTATAGAAATGATAGTTCGACAGTTCATCTATTGATGGAGAGAAAGTATTGAAAATATATTCATTATAGAAAAATCGAAAAATCAAAAGTCGAGCGATTCACTTAAAATGTGAAAATTACTTTATTATTCCATATCATTAACATATCTTCGCTAATTCATCTTATCTAAATAAAATCTTGAATATTAGAATTAATTAATATTAGGATTAATAATTAAAGTTGTAGAAAAAATAAATAAAATAATTAAATAAATAAATCGTTTAATAAATGTTTCATTATATATATATATATATTTATAAACTTTTAAAATAGCACACTAATGAACATCTTTAAAATCTTGTGTCCATAATGCTAGAAATCGCTCCGAGATGACGGAGAAAGAATTAATAAATCACATTTGAACAATTCGTCCAATTAATCAATTAGTCAATTCTTTCTTCGTCCTGTGTTCTTAAGGGGGCAACTACGCTTCAGCGGCAAAGTTTGTAAACTTCATAGCAAAATCCGCATCCGTTTACACAATTAAACATTCTTTGACTAATCAATTAATAAAATTCTTTTTTCTGATTGGTCAATCAAATGCTTCAAAGCGTTTGTAGCATCAAGTTGACCGTACCTTATGCCCGTGGCACACGATACGATTTTTCGTACTCCCATGTGATCTAGTAAATACTAGAAAATACTAGGAATTCTACATGCTGCAAAATTTACTATTGGCCTGTTCTTTTCAGCTGAACTTTTCGCACCGTTCGTCTTTTCTCTCTTTCTCTTCATATTGGAGGAAAAAAAGAGAAAAGATGAATCGTGCAAGAAGTCCAGTTGAAAGGTACAAGCCTTAGGGTGATATCACATTTGTCATACGATTCAAATTTTTCAAGTCTGTTGATTGGCTATAAGGCAGAGAATTTCTGGAGACTCAAAAACTTTTCCGTTCTGTAACCAATCAACACATTTGAAAAATTTGTCATACGACAAATCATCATTCTTACATCGCATGAGAAATCACACGAAAAAAATCATATGCCTTGGTTATGCTTCGTCTGATTTGTGAACACGTACATGAGGCGTCTGATAAGTTTTTTGTTAATTAAAATGAGCGATTTATGTGAAATTTCTGTGCGAAAGTTCTGTGTAAAACTCAGGTAATTTTTACCGAGACATTTAAAATGATAAAAACATTCGGAGATAAAGGTTTAGGACGAACTCAAGCGTACAAGTGGTGGAAACGTTTTAAAGATAATTAGTGAGAATGACTAATGAAAATTTTCGTCTAGAAACGAAACTTGTTCGTGTTAAAAATCGACGCAAATATTTAAAAAAAATCTGTGAAATCACCCGTTTGCTCGTGAAAAATAGGAAAAACAAGGTGCTTGGCGGAATAGGATCTTTTGAACAACAGGACCTACGCTCCATAGCTCGTGCATCCGATATGCACGTAGATCAGTAGATTTTTTTTTATTTCCTAATCTGAAATCGAAAACATTGAAAGCCATTTTGAATCAATTGATGCAATTATGGAAAATGTGCTAGCGGAGTTGCGTAGTGACAAGAAAGCGTTCCAGGAGTGTATCAAAATATGGAAGAAATGGAATAAATGGAAAGAAAAGTGGAAAGAAGTACTTTGGAAGGCTGAATAAGTGCTAAGTGAGTCGAGAAACTTTTTATTTAAAGTTTGAAAATTTTCCGGACAGATCTCGTATATAATTATTTATGTATACAGCCTTGGCCAAAAATATTAGCACCTCATTAACTATTATTTAACGTTTTTTAGCTCAAAAATTGATCTATGGCATTTATTGTAAATTAGCTTTCATTTGAAAAACGAAGTTAAATTTATGTATAATGCTGGTAACCAATAGGAAACGAAAGAATTCTAGATAAATAAAAAATGTAAGTGCCTAATATTTTTACAATATCATTAGATAGATTTTTTGACCGTCAACGAATAAATCAAATCAAATAAACCTTAATTTATATGGTCAGAGCTAGATCTTAAGTGCCCAATCATATTATTATATACACAAATTTTTCAGTTATTTTTTGAATTGCGCGCCGACTTTTCGTCGAACTTGCATAGCTTCTGTGCCAAATAAATATGTGTTTTAGAGAAGAGGTTATTACAATGTTTAATATGACTCTTCCATTAGGGTGACACATGGTTCTATGTGCGAACACGGTGACTCGTAATTTGCGGTCCCGAGTTCGATTCCTCACCTTACATGCCTCGGTTTTATGAGGTTTATTTAGAAATGTGACTCATTCCTTTCTATACTGTGATGAAAGAAACGAAACTGATATATTCTAATCTGATATTCTTCTGCTTCACTGAGTTATAGATTAGTTACATTGTGGAAGAGTCATACTAAAAACTTCGTCGCCGACGGAAAGTCGGCACGTAATTAAAAAAATAACTGAAAAATTTGTATCAATGTATACAATAATATGATTGGGAGAGAGACACTTAAGATCCAGCTCTGATCGTATAGGCTGTGCTTATTTGATCAAACTAATATTTTTAGTCAAGGCTGTATAT
>JANQDE010000017.1:359043-377745 GCA_037157785.1 Cephalotes varians | reverse complement strand
ATGTACGAGATGTATTACTATATGTATATATTTTATATATATGTATATATCATATATATTTATGTATCACATTATTTATATGTGAAATCAATAAAATAAATCTCTTCGAAAGAGAATAAAAATATACATATTCAAAAGTTAGATGTGTATGTATATATATATATATATATATATATATATGTAATATAAAAATTTATTAAACTATTTATTTAGTCATTTTATTTTTTTCTACAATTGTAATTGTTAATTCTAATGTTATCGAGATTTTATTTGGATAAGATGAATTAGAGAAGATATTTTACTGATATGGAATTTAAGCCGCTTCGTAAAATCGCGAATATGCTATCCCGATCTCACTCTTAAATAATTGCAAATGAATGTTGGACGGTGGAAGAAAACGAATACAACTTTACTTACCGACTCGCCATATTGTCGTTTCACCATGCCAAATCCGCCGGTTTTAATCCGATCATAATGCTCCGGCAGTTACCATGAATCACTATCAAATAATGCTCGCCCGACGGTCGCGAACACGCGTGTAGAAAAACGCGAGAACGACGAAATACGCATTAAATGCACTCGGTCGAACGCGCGGTGCATTCGTTACGAATTGAAACGCGCGGCGTTAACTTCACGTTGACGCTCGCGTCGCGTCGCGATACAATCGCGGCGCAGAACGATTGTAACGGATCTCTCGTGCGAAATTAACTCTTTCATTGCAGTGTGCTTACGTTACTTTCCTTTAAAATCAGCAATTTTTAGGCGGATATACGTACTTAATTGCAGCGAGACGATTATTTTCAGACGATCTGCCATTCGCGAAAGCCGTTTCGTACCGTGGATCTCTATGCGTACTGAACGTAGCTCCGAGTCTTATCGGTGATCTCTCGATCGATTCGATTTCTAAAGGCATCGCGCATCTCGTTTAAGCGCTATGATTCAAATGTACACAGAAAAAACATGGTTTTACTGAAATATAAGTTAAACAAGATTTAGAATTAAATACTGTTAATAGATTTGAAAATAATTGTTGGGTGCTCAAAATGATTTCTAGAATGTCAAAATTTTTTGCAACATTATCATCATATTTGGGCATCTTAATCATCTTATTATTTATTTTATTATTTATAAAAAAATGAATAATAAATTATTTTTTTATAAATAATAAATTATTTTCTTTATAAGAAAATTATTATTATTGATTATTTAGCATTGATATTATTTATAATTTTTTAATATATTTTTTCATTTGTATTTATATATATAAATACAAATATAAATATAATATATATATATATATATTATATTATATATTATATTATATTTATATATATAGATAAATTTTTACTTCAAAACCATTCTTTCCGTGTATATATTCACTCAATATCTTTTGGTGCGCATTTTATTTCATGTTTACGAACATTTTTTCATTATATATTGAATTATTAAGTTGGACATTATTGCAGACGATATAAATTGATAATTAAAATCATTTATTATATTTTCTGATACTATACCTGGAAATATAAAGAGGGTGCACACACGTACAGGTGTAAAGATAAAGATGTTACAAACTATTATTTCTAAAACTAAGCGAAATGTGAACCTTCACAAATGACTTTAACGACTTTACCTAGAAAAAACTAACTTCATATTACCTTCGATATCAAACTCGAAAATAAAAATTTTCTCATATTTCGCTTAGTTTTAGAAATAATATAGTGATAAAACATATACTGTAACAATTTTATCTTTACATTTTGCATAATATGTATATATATATATATATACTCATTCAAATAAGTTTTTTATTAAAATCTTTATTTTTTTGTTTCGTAGCGTTCTCCTAAACAATAATTAACGTAACTTAACGTGAAACTGTGGTGTGAAAGAGAAAGAGGGAAAGAGAGAAAATATAATGATCGATATATTAGAATTATGGGAACTTTCACTCAAATCAGTAACGGTACGATATACAAGGAGCAGATTTAAGATACGTAGAGTAATCTTAAGATTATAGATATTGACAATGAGACGACGCGACCGATTAAAAAAAAAATTAATCGATCTCTCGATTGACCAATGAGTTAATTACGCAAATAGGTACGCAGACAGAGTAGAGACATAAGTTAACTTGTGGGTTTAGACTCAGGGAATCATCGTTCACGTCGAGAAAATAATGAGATGTGCGGAAAGGTGGGCGATTTCCGAAAACTTGCAACGGAAACTGAAAATAAAGTAAATTTTAATCGCGATTTCTCTCGACGCGGCATACTCGATCCGGAAGTCTATACCCTCGTCCGAAAATGTTATAATATGAGAGTTAAGTTATATCATATACTTAACACGATACACAAAGTCATTATATCCCGTATCAAATGGATACGATCAAATACCACGGTTCAAGCGAAACGTAGATCATTACTTATCGTTCTGTCTTGATTAGAATGCGGATCTGTAACCAGGTATACGTGGATGTAATAATTTCCATATATATGCTCGTTTTACATTCGTGTTTTGCGTTCAGTCACTTCAGTCGCTTATTTATGTTCCGCGTGAACCGGGTGCTCTCCCTTTAAACAAAAAGAAATAATTTGTCATTACATCAATTATTCGCACTTAACGCATAATAAACATATCCACATTATTAATGAAATGTGGAAAGCGAACAAATGAGTTGGAAGAGACTTTAGACGACTATTTTTGCCACAAATACATTTTGGAATGGGATATGTATATCCACCTTCCCAATTGGCACTAATGCCTTCGTACGAAAAGATCACAATTTTATGTTTTCATATTCACAAGTACATAGAAAGTCCCATTCGACGTGGATAAATTACTCTCGAGTATCTTTTATTCTCATGCTCACGAATCGAAGTATCGCGTGAAAGACACATTTTACAAATGTAATGTGGAAGAAAAGTACGTTCAAGTTCTACTTTTATCAGTCTTCAAATAGAAAGATTACTTCGAATATATAACAAAAATTTGACAACTACATTACTGCACACAATCTAAAGATTTGAGAAATGCATTCCGGAGTTATATAATAACCGACTAATTCAAACTTCCACTTGTTCTTTAGGCGCACATCTTTCATCAAGAAATGTTTATAGTGTGGAACAAATCCCGACACGTGGAATTATCGTTATCTTATTTTATTACGCACCTCTCATCTCGTTTATTAAATGTAATTAATTCAAACTAATCGCGTGCAACATGTCCCTACTGTCAAGACTCTGAGATTTCTGAAATCGTCACGAATATCGATAAGAGTCGAATGTCGTGTTAAGAAAACGAAGAGTCTTAACGATATTTGTAGCAAAAATACACATGTCACATTGCTCCCCGCGAACATACGCAATTATATAAAAAAAAAAAAAAACTTAACAGACGATACGAAGTTTTGGCAAAGAACATAACGTTTAATGTCGAACAACCAGTACTCGATGTCAAACGGGTGGCGGCTGTACAAATCGTGGTATCCGTTGACAACGAGCTCGATGATCGCATACCTATGCTTAAGAATCTATTATTTATATGACGATACTGCTCATATGATTTGCTCACAAACGAGTTTAACTGTACCGCGAACGAAACTAGTGACCCACGCTACTCGATTCAGTTATACCAATAATCATGTGTACTGATACATTGTACATGCGTTATTGCCAATAACATATGTACTGCTCCATCTCCATACGATTAATAGGCGTTCAGGTATATCCATTCATTCTAACGAAAGCAAACACGATAATTACGCAGATACGTACCCTAACGTAATATTATAAAAGTAATGATATATGATACCTCTGAAATAAAAATCCCTGAAGTATAACAGCTGAACCGTCATAATTAGTCAATCGATGACATATTTACAACAAAAATGACAGATTTCCTTGACTCTTATAAAAGTAATATGACTCGACTGATTGATATTCATAAGTGTTCATGAATATTGACATGTTTGCAAATGAACATGATGGTCGCAGAAACACTACGCAAAGATTACGTAGGAAGATGAAGCATAAGGAACAGAATGCATATGTGTATATGTGTATGTGTTTATGCATGTATATGAATCAGGACATGTGTATCTATGTATGTATGTACGAAACAAACGGTAAACGAATAAATGCTTAGAAGCAATCAAATCCAAAGAACATTGCCAATTACATCTATAATTTTTACAGTTTGAATAACTTAACTTCAATGCCGTATTGCAAAAGTGCATTTAACGGATAACAGATATACAATTTTTATAAAAAGGGGTATCCTTTATAGGTATAATTGATAGGCAAAAATTAGATTCATTAAAGTTACAAACGTTATGATATTGTTACATTATTATCAATTCTAATGTACAAATTCGCTTTAGAAGAGAAGTGTTTAACACTTTACTACCTACACAAACAATATTACGATCGATTATCATCGAATGCGTAAAATCGCCCGAAGAAATTCCCTATTGCGACTGTTAGAAACTCTAACATTTGCACGGAACTCAACAGTTCTTCAATATCAAATTTGCACATAAGAATTAATTCCATATGAATGTTTAGCTCGCATCTCTTATTAAAAAAATTATATCTTGCATATACAATATAATTTTTTATTTTATAGACTGTGTCATAGAGAAAATAATGAAGAATAGATTTTAGAATAAATTTATCGATGAAACACACAACCAAAACTTTTTAAGCTTCTATTGTATTTATATTCTTTGACAAAGACTCTAAAGAGTACTGGCATTATGTACATCTATACAATTCCTATATTCGATTGAATATTACACACAATGATATATATGTATATATGTTATAGAAAAAGCTATAAGCCGTCTCTATAATATTGCAAAGAAAAGACCAACGTAAACTTTTGTAATATTTACTACTTTAAGAAAGGAAACACATGCTATTACAATATCTATATATTCGCATTCATTCTTACGTTCTACGCAAAAAGATAACATCCACGTTAATTACCGTATTGCATACAATACAAGCATTGTAAGATCTATGTTTCATCTAATCCAATAATGCTACGAAATATACTATTCGCCGAATGTAAAAAAATATGGCTTCTCGTGTCGAAGATCTGACTTGATTAATATCGATATAGACAAAATTAGTTTTACAAAACATACTTAATTGCAAGTCTTAAAGCTTGCAGAGACTTTTGTAACTTCTATATGATCGCACTCTCTAGAGCCTCACGATGTAAAGCTATACCTTTATATCCTATTTAGCCATTTCATTTCCACATAGCCTTTTTGAAGAAAGAAATGTTTTGGTTGTGTGCTCACATAATTTTTGAATATCACTTACGAGATATCTGGCAAAGGATTTTAAGAATAGAATAGTGATGTACATTTTTCTTCAAGAGATGCATTTTTACTACTATTATTTTTACTTGTTTACGGCATATATTAGCAAAGAAATATAGCCTCGTCATTGAAATGCACCGAATATAACCAGTTTTATAGAAAATTAAGTGGCATAATGTTAAAACAATAAAAGAAAAATTTTAAAATTTATTCGGCGTTATGTTAATCTAAAACATTGATCATAATCTCCTCCCGTTAAAGAGACAGGAAGCACGATTGCGTAAACGCATTTTTTCAGAATTATACTGTTTCGCACGTACAACATATGTATCTTTTTTAAGGAATACATAAAATTACTATATTGTAATATAGTAACAACTGGGATTGCATTTTTGAAACATAAGAATCAATTTCAAGCGAAATGATATCTTACATTTATCGATATACAATTCGCGATCTAACTACTAATGACCGAAAAAAATATGAATACATAACCAAAGTGTACGGCAGCTTTTTAGCCATCAAAGGAATTATATGTTAGATTAATTCAGTATCTTAAATTACCTAGTTACTGTTGTGTTTGTGTATCAAATCATTATCATAACAATTACTTGTTGGGCACACACCGAATTAAAGTCTTCAGCTGTAAGTATGTATCATATTTTCGGTACTTTTCCGCAATCGGTGTTCATTAGCCATCCTCCTTTGGGGGTGTGAACCAACCTGTCAAAACACAAACGTCACATTTTTTTAAGCGATGTAACAACAGCACCAAAAAACAAGTAAATTCTCACCATTCTTTTCATGTATTTGTACAAGAGACTTGAATGACTGTTGGGCACGTGCCAAACTATATTGGCCTTGTCCACCACACACTTTGCCCGCGCCGCCTGATCCTTGAAACTGTATACGCGCTTTTCCCTTCACTAACGTCGCTGAAATCTGCATTATAACAGCTTCTACCGTATACGCTGAACTCCATCCCTGTTTTGTGAGAAGTTCCATGCAGATAGCACCTCCCACAAGAACATATCCACCAGATATGATAGGATGTACAACTCTTACAAATGGAGGTTCAAATGGATAAGTTTCCTACGATAATAAAATTTTTAGGAATAAAATATCTAAAAAATTTAGAAAAAATTGCAAATTAATACATACATTTTATTCGAAGCTTAAGTTTTAAGTTTAGTCTTGTAGAAATAATCTTTTGTACAAATAAGTTACCTTGAAAAGCATGTTAAGAAGAATACTGTCTTTGCCCTCTTTCTCTTTTAAAAGAATGAGATCGCTATGAAGTGGTGAATCAGGATCCACACACATTAATCTGATATTCCATTCATATAAACTGTCATTTACTAGTTCTATGCTATACATTCCTAGAAAAAATCCAATGTATATAGAACTTTTCAAAATTCCTTTGACAAATTTCTGGAGTAAATTTTTCACATCACAATAAATAAAAAGTTCATATATACTTATGTCCAAAAATTTGTGAAATAAATCATTGAAAAATTAGATTCAATGAAATTTTGAATTGATAAAATCTGACTTAATATCAGTCACAATTTATAAAAAATGTTCAAAATATCTCAATTAAAAGCAGTAATATGGATTGTCATTTTAAAAGTCTCAAGAGAGACACAAACATCAGAAATATATTGAAGCATCTCTTCAGTTTCAATTAAAACTGAATATACAAAGGACTTAAAATTATCTCTCCATTCAATCAAATCAATGATGGATATCTTGAATATTTCTTAGAAACGGTAATTTGATATTCAAATTTGATAGTCAAATTTTATCAAAATTTTGTTGAATCTAATCTTTCAATAATTTTTATCTAATCTTTCAACTTTTCACCCCATGTATTTTGGGACTTAAGTTTACATAATTATTTTATTTATTATAATATAAAAAATTTACTTCAAAAACTTATCAATGAAATTTAAAAACATTATATATACATATAAACTACACATATATAATTATTAAGATTCGTTTTAACTGTAATCCCAAAACTTTAAAAACAACATACCCTTTTTAAAGCTGTCACTTCGGTATATATCACGCAGTTCTTTCATGAGTCTGTCGGTGGCTTGTACACTTCCACAAACAGATCCTTTTAAATAATCTTGTCTCTGATTCTGTCTCAACCTTTCTAACGTCGCAAGATGTTCCAAATCCATTTCTTCGCTCTGTAACATTAAAGATCGACGAGATTAATGACAGAAATAATTAAATTAGTAATAAACTAATCGTAACTTCATCTTTTTACTTTATTCTTGGAATTTGCGTCTCCTTCATCCATATCTAGATGAAGGTCTTCTTCAGTCTCGCTCTCTTCATCCTCGTCGATGTCGTCTAAGTCTTCAGCGTCCATCCTTTGCGCCACAGCTTCGTTGGAGCCTCCTAAACGCAAGGGATCCAAAGCGGTTCTCAGCCTTTCGACGTCCGGTGGTTCCGGTAACGAATGTAGTCTGCATAATTCTTTCAATAGAATACCGACTTGGTTGATTACATGGTTGTCGCGGCCTGTTGTGTTACTTAAAATTTGTACAGCGTTCGTAACACTAGTCTCCTCGGATTCGGCAAACCAAACGGGCGGCGTCGAAGGATAGGTTTCCTATGTAAATCAATATGACAACTTTATGGTACAACAAACAATAATCATATACCTCAATGCGCGCAGCTCAATACAGCTCAGCTGTACTTAAGACCGTATTGTAAAAGAAGACAATGAAAGATAAACTTTCAACACATGACCGTACTTTTATGTCATGTACACAATGCACAATCACTCATCCATTTAAACACGCATGCAAGAGAGCATAAAAAAAAAGAAACTCGCACACACCGACATCTGTCGCGTAATCGGTAAATGATGCTGAAATGTTCTCATATTCTGTAATCGTACGTACGAGCGGCAATACGCATTGCAAAAGGATCGTCCTCGATTGCGACGTTCCTCGTGCTGACATTGCGCATACATGCAGGTCGCACCTTTGTGTGAGAGAGAGAGAAAGAAAAATCGACTCGCGTCGCCGATTAATTGCGTTGTCAAAGTGCCCGATCAAGCGCGAGATGTCAAAGCGCGAGATTCGCGACCGAGTCTTCTTTGTCTGGGTCCACCTTTGTCTCTGACGGGTGTAAAAGAAAAAAAGAAAGAAACGATGCCCGCGAGATTCGGAGCAGACTCCCCTGAAAGGCACCGACCCCCTTCGTCGCGTCGCCAATTCGCCGACGGGACGTTTGGCGATCGCGGTGAAAAGAAAAGAAAAAAGTCGATCGGTATCGAGACGCTCGAGAAAGGAGAGACGTGGGAGCGAGCGTCTCCCGTCCGCGGCACCGAACAACGTCGAGGGTCGTCGGCTCCTTTGTCCACTTGTCCGAAAGCTCGGGCAACGTCGAGTGTCCCGCACGAAACGGGATGAGCAAAACGGAGCGAAGCCGACGAAGGAACGTACGTACGCGCACGTACTCACGCACTCACTCATTCACGCACACCACGGGCCCAACGACCGTCTTGAGAGCGGCACTCGGCGTACACCCATTTCCTCCCCCGCCGTGTGCGTGCGTGCGCGCGCGCGCGCGCGCTCGCGCGCGTGTGTTGCACTTACTGTGATATTGGCGTGTATTTCGTACTTCTTCCCATTTTTACCGACGAATCTGCAGCTGAGCTCGTCCACGCTCGCAGACATTATCTGAAACCTCTCATGGCTCTTGGGGAAGACGGATTCGAGCGTTTTGATTTCCTGCTTGAGGGTGTTCAGACAAGCCATTTGCGGTGCGACGTACGGGCGGAACGGCGCGTATACGGGCGGACACAGGCGGCCTTTTACCCCGTCCGAACGAGACACGGACGAAATAACCGTGGTGCCAGAGACAAGATGATTTCGATGACCACCCGACAAAATGGCGACCGCGACTAGCCGCTTCGGCTGCTCCCGTGCGAGCTCGTTATATTTCGCGGTCGCGACGCGGCGCCATCTCCCCCGCCGTCTGTCAAAACGTTCCGCGGGGTGACGTACTTCCGGCGCGAGATTACAGGTCGATTCGCGCGTGGCGGATTTAAAAGCCTGGGATCTTTCGTTTTTTTTCCCCTGATAAAAAATTTTTCTCAGAATATTTCGTATTTCTCAAAATTTTTGTGTAAGTTTCAGAATTTTCCAGAATTTCTTTATAATTTTTTCATATTTTCTCATAATTTTTACGAATTGGAATACTTTTCAGAAATGACTACAAGCCCGGGAAAAAATGTTTCATATATAATTATATATATAATTATTGATATATTCTATACACAATTATGTAATTATATATAATTTTAGGGAGTATTTATAATTTCTAAAATCTAAAAAAATTTAAGGTTTTTTTCAGGAATTGACAGAATGAGAAATCTTAGAATATTTCAGAATTCACATCTATGAAAAATTGAAATGAAGAAAAGATGTAACTTTTCTCAGTATTTCTGAAAAATGTTCGTAAAAAAATTCGTATAAAAATTCTGAGAAAAATTTTCACCAGCGTCTTCTTTCTTTTCGCTCCTGTAACACGTCCCAACTCTTGTTATCCTTTTCATTGCTGTTAACACTAAGTCAATAAAAGAAATAGTCTCGATATAAAGGTGCATAACTCTTCGAATTGGAAGCACTGTTAAAAAAAAATCGTTATAGGCGCCTATATGCATTCGATACTTGAGCTACGGTCCGCTTGATGTTTCTTCTTGTTCTTTAATGGCGCGTAGTCCCTAAGAAATTAACGGGGGTCGAATCGGCCAGGGAGAGACAACGGTATTTAAAGATAATAATTATGATGAATAAAACACAAAAAATAATGTTAAAACACGATAAGTCCCACGAAAACTCAGGATGATAAACTAATTTGAATGGATGAAACACAAAATAATGTTAAAATGCAAGGCACAAGGATAGACCCCTTCAAAAAATTCGAAGTGATGCGATATCCGAGCAAGGGCGGAAACACGTCCCAGCAAACGAAAATGGATTGAAATGAATTGAAAATTTTAATCCATTTTAATTCATTTGAACAAAATATGGATTGGAAAAATAGCATTTACATCATTTCAATCCTATGTCATGGATTAAAATGAATTGTATGACAGTAACTCTTTTTTTGGATTTAAAAAGTAAAAATCATTTTATTTTAATCCCGCGTGATAGATTAAAATGAACTAATGGTCTGCATTTTTTTTTTTTAATTGAAAAGAATAAGAATCGCTTTGTTTTTATCCCTTCATATGGATTAAAATGGATTTAAAAAAAAATTCGGACTTAATTCTTTAATTGGATAGAAATGGATTCAAAAGATCAGAATCTGGATTCGACAACGAACAAAACAAATCCATTTCTGTCCATTTCAATCCATTTTGTTGGGGTCCACTCCTGTCGGATCACCTTACGCAACTTGCTGCTACAAAGCTTTGAAGCATTCTTTGATTAGTCAATTAGTAAAATTCTTCTGATTGATCAAATGAATTGTACTCTTATTTCACGAATGAGCGTGTTCAAGCCGACAAAGCAGCTGATATAAAAATATAAAGTATGACATTTCCGATATGCAGTTGTCCAACGTGAACTGTGTTCCATTTGACGCTCGCACGATGCTCTTGAAATCATTTTATCCTTGTTGTTTATCAAATATTAAACAAGAGCAAATCGAGTGCATCCAGTAGCGCAACCGCTCACTGAGCTCTTTCATTTGATTGGCTTATATTTTTAGATTTAAGATGAAATACGTCAATCAGATACAAGAGTTCACTAAGCGGTTAAGTAGCAATCGAATGTGATTGGTACTTACTTTTAGATCCAACTAATCATGTTAAATTGCTTAAGTCGTTCAGTGAGCATTTTTCAGGCAGAAATCTGTCTATTTTATATATCGTCCTTTTCCGCATCGAAAGTATTGTGCCAAACATTTCCCGATTTTAATTAAATCGCTCTTTGTACGTTGTTTAAACTATATATATTAAATAAATGGGACGAAATAAAAATACGAAAAAAAATCGAGATTAAACTTCAAGAAAAGAAGCGCGAAAATGACTTGCTTAAAAAAATGCATATATAAGGTGTTCGGTAATTCTCGCGATAACATTCATATGCAAATAGAGCTGACTAAATTGAGTCGAAAAGTCTTGTACCATTTTGTAATTTTTGCAATAATTAACGAGAAATTAATAACTAAAAATCGCCTAATGAGCGCGATCTGCCCGCTTAAGCGTGCAGCAAGATGCGAAATTCTAAATAGTAATCGTGATTGCTAAACGCACATGGAACATTGTGTCAGAATTACCGGACATTATATATATATGAAATTTAGATTTATATATTTAATTAAAATTATATTTATATATTAAATATATCAATACCCAGCAAATATAAAGTAACAGTTATACAATAGTAAGTTATAATTTCCCACTCAATAATATAACTGCAAATAACAAAGCATTGAATGAAAAATTATAATTTATTATTATATAATTGTTACTTTGCTAGGTATATCTACGTATTTATATTTATAAACATAATTAAATTAATATAACATAATTTAATGTAAAAAAAAAACATATGAGCGTGAGGGATATAAGACGCGAAAAAATAACTGGCTTCCATTGATTGTATCATGGAATTTATTTTGAAATATCTAGTAGTCCTATTTCCTTCTCTTATGCTCTATATGTACAAATGAGTGTGATAAAGTATAATACAGTTTTAACAAACGTTAACAAATGAATGTGCTAATCTAACATATTAAAAATGATATTATACTCTCCTAGTAGCACAATTCATTGGCGATTGATTAAACACTGGCATGCGTTGGGGATATATTGGGCCAATATATTGCGCCAATGAATTGGGCTACTATCTAGGATCTAAAACGTCTTGGACTGGAGCAATCTCTAGCGTTTACCTCGAAAAAAATAAAATCACATACGCGACGCGGTTTACAAAGCAATAAAACAGTATGCGTTTCTGCTAAAATAATTTAAAAAATTCTCATCGCGCCAAAGAATCGCAATGTAAAACCAACTCATGTACTTTCCTTTGTCACACGTACATGCGCGTTTCTCCGCAAGTTATAGCATCGGATATAATTACATCAAACTTACTCACGTACTCGCAAACGAGGTAAAAACATAAAACGAAAAACGAAACGAAAAGTGTTCTATTTCGAACGAAACACAAATCCGCTCGACTGTAGATGTGCCGTAACATAATACGAAGTATCGTGAAAACAAATAAGCGTTGATTAAATGAAATAATATCACCGCTCTCAAAAATGTTTTTATTTAAATAATAAACCGCCGTTTCTCCATCTTCGGTTCTCGTTTACATTATCTTGAATCACTTTTTTACAACAGTAAGATATACCAGTCCAAAGTCTCTCGATAGCGCAATGCAAGGTCTTCCAAATTGTAATACCACAAAATATCGCTTCATAAATAATACACTATATTCACTACGCGACAGAATATCCAAACGTTTCTGTCTTAACGCGATTCACGCGAGATTCACGTTCGACGTGAACCAGTCGTTATAATTATCTCTTTATATACACTTGTTTGCCATGTACACTTTTTTTTAGAGTTTTCTTACGCTAAAATTAGTGAGTGTGACGAAAGTATATATATATAATATTTATATATATATATAGCCGGTCGATAACTTTTTAATCCTCTGTCCCACATCGAGAAGAGATAAAATATTTTATACACTGCCCTGAAAAAAGGGCGTTCTATTGCGTCCTGCATTCTATTGTAAATGGAAATAAAAACACAGATTATCGAAGACACATTGACATAATGTCGATATTTCGAAATAATTTATTGAACTGAACAAAATTTAATTTGTGACGTATTTATCATGTGAATCACGTGTGGAAGACTATTTTTAACTATGGTTCAAATATCAACCACATCTCTTTTCATTTGAATGTTCTTTTTTTATCGCATTTTCATGTTATATTCATATAAATATCTTAACGGCTTTCTATATAGGTTGGACATTTTTGAAAGCATACATAATAAATTTTACGTATCTGTGAAATGGGTTAAAGGTGTCAAACGGTCACAATTGCACAATTGGCCTTCGCTTTGAGCGAAATCAACCGATCGCCTCGATTTTATCGAAACTCATGTCAATAATTTTTCAGTCATTTTTTTCTTTAAAATCTTTTTCGTATATCATCACTCGATGCGTATAACGTTTTTGACATGAATAAATATATTGTTTGTCATACATTTTTATGAACTTTTTATACTTTTATATCGACTACACGCAGTTCGACTACACGTCTTTTCTATTCGACTCGAATTTTTTACCCAAACCCATCACGAGATACTTGTCTTCAACAAAGCTTAAGAATTATCAAATTTCATTGTGTATCATTGTGTAACAAATTTCGAAAAGTTTGTTGCTTAAAGCAAAAATTTACAGTGCGAATATCTGAAAGATGCAGCAGCAATATTGCAAAATACTGTATTCATAATTAAAATCTTTAAAAAAAAAACACACAAAAAATGTCAATTTTATTTTCTTGTCAATCGTGTAACAGTACCAGATCTTGAATATCTTTAGATGTAATCTATCTACAGATGTAATCCACAAGATATTGCTCGCTGCTATCTTCTCACATTAAATAGACATTTGTTCTGCTTCATCATTTTGTTCGGTACATCCTCTATACACAATATATTTTTATCACTCGAAACAAAAACTGTTCAATAAATTACCTTAACGTTTTTTAACAAGTTTTATGAAAATGGTATAAAAACTCACGCAAAATTATCGCAATAAATGAATGGCCTAACACTTTTAAATTAGCTTGCAGCTAGTTATCAGGATACGCACTAGTAATAGCTAGGAACTTGAAGAAGCTTTACTTCCATTTTTCGCTTTTTTTTATTGATATACATTTAATTAAATATGCAAAATAGGTTATTCGTTCTGAATAACTCTATAGCATGTTATGCCCATTTATAAATGGGATAATAGCTTTTTCTTTCTCCGAATTTTCTTTAAAATAGAACTTTCACTTTTTATTTATACACACAAAATACTAATATAATAAGACCACTATGAATATGAAGTCTAAAAGAATAATATTCACTGTTATGCAAAGAGGTAGAAATAAAATGTTTGTGTCACATGTGTACTTTTGTGTGTATGTATGGGGCAGAGGGGCAAAAGTATGTGTGTGGAATGATACGATATATTTAATTTGAAAATAAGACCGAAAACTCTCTGTTTTAGGTCTATTTTATTTTGTAACAATATAAATTTTTAGAGATTAGAAGATCTCTCAAAAATAAAAATAAATCAATGATTGATATCAAATGCAACTTTCAGCTCAATTTTCATGATGGCGCTCACTATTTACCTCTTCCTTGCCGCTCGTATCTTGACAACCGACGGATGCGCACAAATAAAGCCCATTGCATGAAAAAGTCTAACCATAAACCCGTAAGCAAATCGACCGATTATAGTCAAGCATCTCATAAAATCAGAATGTTTGATCGATTTGCTTACGATTTTGCGGTTACGACTAAAATTTTTTCACGTGCATTGATCTTAAGACGTGCAATGTTTTATCTCAATTTCGGCCATGCCAAAAAATTTGCAATAATTTTGGCAGAAAATACAATTTAATCGTAGGCATCACTTTCCCGAGACAGAGTACATCTTAATTACGCACGTTCAGCGGCTCATTGTCAAGAGAATGAGCGTTGACACGAAAATTGAACCAAAAGTCGTGTCTAATGCCCACTACTGAAATAAATCTTTCTACATAGAAAGCAAATCTAAATTGTCAATCATATTTTAAAGGAAGATGTTAAAAAGACCAATTTTGCCTGAAAAGGTGTAAGTAAAAGAAATATAGACAACATTCTTTTAGCACACATGTCATTTGTTATTACAAGATATATTTCATTCATCCACTTCCCTCCCTCCCAAAAACTCATGCGTTTTATGATAGCTCCATACATCTGAATTTCTATAAATACACCATATTCTTGCTTCATTTTGAAAGTGTTCCCTAAACCTCACAAACTTTTTAATAGTTTTATCGTTATTCAAGAGATCAAATTTACAAAAAACACGATTCCTTTTACTTACACTTTTTGGGCAGAAAATCCTTTTTTAATATCCTCCTTCTTTACACGTTTCAATGTTATTTACAGTCATGTCCTCTTTAATACATTTTGGAGAAAGAAATAGCTCACCACTGTATCACTTTACACTTTGATGCGTCAGCCAATGTCTATTTTGTCGCGCATCATACGGACATTGTAATCTTGTATTTAGATACACCTATCTCTCTCAAAGGCGTTCCAAAATACCGATGATGAGAATATCGGCTTTAGAATGCCGAATGGTAATAATCAATGGTAATAATCATAAGTAGGCCAGTAAGGCTGTAGCCAATCCTAGCTGGTACGTTGACGCTTTTTGGCAGGGTGCTCTTCAGATGAATGAGTTGGGGAAGGCAGGACCATATCTCCTCTATTGAACATATACTTGAATTGTGGCATATATTTCATTATACTCCTAACTTGGATTAAAGGCAGATCTTCTGTTAACGAAGAGCATTTGCCTGCTTCCATTAACATCCTCATTTGATGTCTGTAAAGTTTTATTTTTTTTTATATATGAAAATAGATTATTTCATAGAATATGACAAGTGTCACTATAGTCTATCTTATTTATATATATTTATTTATATATTTCATTAATTATTTATCTATATATTTATCTATATTTCTTAATTATTTATCTATTTACCTGTTTCCTTGATATAAGTCTATGTGTAGCACATCTGTAAGGACTTGTCTACAACTTTCGATGTCACAGGCAGGAAAAAAATTTGAAACAAAGTCCGGAAGTGTCATCAACAATTCAGTATAGATATAAGGTTTGAAATTAATACAGGGTACCATCTTTTCTTCAAGTAATGCTTTTTGTATTTGGTATGGTTGTACATGACAAGTAGTTATTGGTGATTCTGCTATTGGTATTAATGGTTTCCTCCCTCGGGAATCCCTAAAAAAATAACTTAAACGTGAACACCACTAGTTGAATTAAATGCATTTTATATAAGTATTTGATAAATACTGAAATAAGAAACATTAATCTCTCTATTTATTTAGTTCCCTTAAAATAATGATAGACCTGGAACTACTGCTGCTGCCACCGCTACCATTGACCGGTATCAGAGGAGGTGGATATTTCGAATGAGATGTGTTATGCACAGATGGTGTATGCCTTTGTGGATGTAATAAATTTGGTGTTGATGTAGGTACTGGCATTAAAGCTTGGACTTGTTCGCTTAAACCAAGCATCTGTGGATATGTAGTTGCATTAGGTACACCTAACGTAGGTGTTGTATACGTAGTGGTTACCCTGAAATATAAAAATTATTATATTATTTTTTAATACTTGATAGAATAATTGTTATTCATTTTATTTAATTTATTCTGTCGTTAA
Source organism: Cephalotes varians (assembly GCA_037157785.1). Taxonomy (NCBI): domain Eukaryota; kingdom Metazoa; phylum Arthropoda; class Insecta; order Hymenoptera; family Formicidae; genus Cephalotes; species Cephalotes varians. The sequence continues at coordinate 360,912 of JANQDE010000017.1, read as the reverse complement.
AGTCTTTAACCTTTTCGACAATAAACAAGTGTCCATCAATTTTGTGCATGTATGTTTATTTGTTACATTTTTATTTTGTTTATTTAAATTAATAAAACATTCGATACAATAATAGCACAAAAATAATATAAGACTTAGGCAGACATGGTTAAGTTACATATATTCATATATTTATAATTGTATAAGTTACAAATAAAAACGTATGATTTAATTCAATTTTTAATAAATCCATCTTTTTGCAATATTAAATTGTAAAAATATTAGATGAAGTAGATTATATAAAGTAATTTTCATATGCAAGTGTATATTATATTATATAAATTATATATTTTTTTATTGATTAATTAAAAAAAAAAAATCAATTTTACAAATAGATTTATAATAATGCTGTCAACATTTATTTTCATTGCTTGTATTTCAAATATTTTACTCATTTTACTTGAGATATTACTCAGACATCATGATTTATAATTTCTGAAAAATAATGTATGTATAGCAAAATATAATACATCATTTTACGCATTAGAACCATTGTAAAAAATAATGCTGTCGAGACTTTCCTCATTCATATGAATAAACTAATGGATCCAACTAATTCAGTCCTTATTCGGATATTACATGGTCATTAAATCATTTCAGGTAAAAAAGGAGGTTACCTTTTCAGGTAATGAATATGTTTGATTTAGATTAGATTATTTACAGATATATGGAAACTTTTTTATTAATATATTGACAGCAATATAATAAACCATATATTAATCATTAAATTTTAAATTAAATCAAAATGTTTTTATTAAAATGTTAAATATATAAACACACATATGTGACAAATGTACATAACATTAATAAACTGTGATGTAGGTATTGTATAAAGTAAATTCACAACTAAATCAATGTATTTATCGCGCAAAGAAGCTTTAAAGACAGTCATGTAGATTAATTATAAATATTAATATTAGATTTATCATATGATTTATCAGCTTGAGATATGTAAAATTTATGCATGCTATCTTATTTCTTATAATAATCTATATGACAATAGTATATGTTACAAGGACTCACCAGTCATCCTTCCCATAGGTGGGATAACTATACAAAAAAAAATCATACGTTGTATGTACAAATGCAGAAAGCTATGGTGCAAATACTCTAAATATAAAATTATGCTTTACGTAAACATAATATTTCAAGCTAGAATAAGCATATGGCTCTAATGCTTGATATTTCATGCTTAATGTGCTGTATAGAAAAAGTGAAAATTCTTTGCTTCACAACTTTACTTTCACACATTAATTTATTTGATTAAAAAGGAATACACTTATTAATCTTTTTTATTCAATAAATTGAAATTATCTTTTGCATATGATTTTTAAATTTTTATAAACAGTACAACACCATACATAACACAAAAAAATAAATAAGTGCAACAGTTTGATTGGATATTATGTACAGTTTATGCTAACTGGTTTGCTTTATACCAAGCATACATTATAAAAATACATAGTTGCCAAAAGAAAAACAAAGATATTTTTCAAAATTATTTAAAGCTTTGTGAACTTATAACACGTATATACGTTACTAAGCTACAGAGTTTTTAGGAAGCTGTATCGACACTTACCCAAGATTAGGTTGACTGGTGTGAACAGTTGCTCGTACAAGAGGCGGTGGTTGAGCTTGAACAACTCCTTGCATGGTTGTTGTTGGATATACCGGATATTGAGCTGTTGCTCCACTACTGCTCGCTCTACTTCTAGATTGTTGAGAATAGCTTTTGGAAGCAGTGGTCATTTGTTGCTAAAAATCAAAAACTGTACATTTGGTCTGGTATATGATATAAAAATTAAAGCTATAACTATAATATAAAGATCA